>JARKHS020000090.1:442500-767500 GCA_030143305.2 Amblyomma americanum
CTTCTGTGTGAAGTTTCTCTTGTGTCGACACCATAGCACTTACAGAGGCGTCAATTTCCCATTTTGTACCATCGGATCTGAAGCACATCATGCTGAGAGGCCCTACGAAGGGGTTTTAAAGGAGACTCAATGAAGGTCCCGCCTGCCAACACTAAATTCGATTTGCTTTTCTTAATGATGCTGACTTCTCAACTCAAGGGAATCACAATGCACTAGCCTGATTTCTACCTCTTAGTGCGTGTCGTTAAGAGGGCATAAAATAATTAAAGCTGTTTTGTTTTTCAGGAAAGTAAATGACGCAGTAACTGTCTCACAAATGTCGGTGGCCACGTTTCGAAAAGCTTTTAGGAGCCCTTACGCCTCAAGCTAGTCCTTGAAGTATGAAGTGTAAAGGCCACTCTTAACTACTGTGGCATCCCAACAGTTATGCTGATCAAGAGAGATAAGACACCAAACCAGCTGGCTTTTCGAGCTTATGCAGCTGTCCTTTGATTGCGATTCTTGAATTTTTCTATTCTAGATATTTCAGGGAAGATAAACGAGAGACTTTGAAAATAGGCTTTCTGAGCTGCGAGGTCGGTTCCGGAGCACCGCAACCGCAGTGTTGGCACACATCAGAAAACAGGCGATTCATGTCAACTAGTAAGCGCGTTAAAAATTTTAAACAGTTATATTTCTAACTAGTAGCGTGAGACGTCTTGTAGAAATTTGACATTTGTAACCGGTCGTTGCTACAGATGTCATATAACTTTTTTAGCTAAGAGACTCGCCATTGCTCGCTGCTCGAGCCTCCACAAGAGAGAGTTCACATGACATGTGCTCCACGAAGTGACGTCTAGTGATAGACGTGCCTTGCGGCGCGCCAAAGACGCACGCTTTTCAAGAAAGGCGCGCGAGAAAGAAACTGTTGTGCGATAGCACCGTAGGTTATCGCATTTTCTATGTTCTAAAAACTGAAAGGCTATGAATAACAAACCTACAAGAAATCTCCAATTGCAACAAAGCATGTCAGTGTAAAAATTTAACAAATAAAAATACAGAAATTGACTAGTTAACATAATTACCTTAGGTTTTAATGCCCGCCAGTTCTGGAATTAGAACGCCACAGAGGCTATCTCTATATGAAAAACCCTACTTTTCTCGAAATTAAGCTTCACTTTTCCTCAGACAGGTTCTAAGCCTTGGACGCTTTTCCGTGTGGAGAAAACGATGGCCACGAAAAAAATTCACAGCGGGCCTAATAGGACATTCTTTGACGTCCTCTGGTTATCTTGCCACCGCAAACGGGTTATTCTGTGTCAGTGAACGAGAAATATTTTGCACGAACATGCTATTCAGTTATTTGAAACATTCCTTTATTCAGTTAGCACCACGCCACGATGGATGAATGGTTGTAAGGCCTGTCTACTTACCCGGAGGGCCCGGGCACAAACCCGAGCGAGGTGGCCCTGTTCGAAAGGCGGCAAATTGCAAAAGGTGCCTGAGTGCTCTGCGATGTCGGCGAATGTTACTGAACCCCAGGAGGTCTAAACTAATCTGTAGACCTCCACCACGTCGACACTCATAGCTTATATGTCATGCTCGGACGCTGAAACCCACAAGTTGCTATATTTTGTTTATGGTGATCCGAAATGCTTTGAGACCCATGCGAAATGTTGCATCCTGTACTTAGCTGTTATAATATATTATTTATTTTACCATTCTACGCCCTTGAAGGAGGGTATTGAAAGAGGGGGTGAAAATAGAGAACCAAATAGTAACGACCAATGGCATATGAGATACTATAAAAGCACACGAAATTAACACACAGCCGCCGCGGTGGCTGAGTGGTTATGGCGCTCGGCTGCTGGCCCGAAAGTTGTGGGTTCGATCCCGGCCGCGGCGGTCGAATTTCGAAGGAGGCGAAATTCCAGAGGCCCGTGTACTGTGCGATGTCAGTGCACGTTAAAGAACCCCAGGTGGTCGAAGTTCCCGGAGCCCTTCACTACGGCGCCTCTCATTGCCTGAGTCACTTTGGGACAGTTAAACCCCCTAAACCAAACCTGTGTTTCCTTCCGTTCCTTGTCCTACTACATGGAGAATGCTACTGCTTTTTTTCATCCACGCCTCAGCAATGAAATCGGTGCGCCACATCTAGAAGAGAGGAATGAGTTGCTGCGTCCTGTCTTACGGTAATTGCTGTCCGCCTTAGTTTAATGCATTCACTGTGCCATACAACAAGAAGCACTTGCCAAAATATGGTAGGAGGGCAAGGGGGAAAGAGATTACGATATTGGTAGAACCGAAGGTCTTTGGAGTGGGTCTCAGAGAAAGAGAAAAAGACGAACGGAATGGCAGGGAGGTTAACTACGCGACGCCCAGTATGCTACCCTACACGTGGGAAGGAGAACGGAGGGAGAGAGAGAAAGAAAAGAGAGCAAAGGGAGATCACTTTTTCACGCGTCTGTTGGCCATTACTTACAGGGTACACAGGGCACACACTGAAAGTTCACAACTCTGCACTCAGTCCTGAGTCCTCAAATGATCTCAAATCGGGCCTATGAAAACGCGCATGCGGCATACAGCTGTTTGAGTGTTAAACGTCAAGGTACTGCCTAGACAAGAAAATAAGCACAGCCGTCGTTTCGTTTGCCGCCACCCCTAGTTTTTCTGTTCTAGCCAATATAGCTCGCTCTATAAGAGGCGCGTTCCCGGTCGGTGCCATCTAACACTGAACCAAGCCAGTTGCGTCTGTATGCAATCCTTGGACAGAGAATTCTGTAGTAGCGCCCCGTCGTCTACGTGTTGAGACGCCCAAAAAAAAAAAGTTCGGCGGCATGACGCTAGACGGCGAAGGAACACCAAACAGACATATAAAAAGATTCTGGTTAGCTAGAAAAATCAATCTCCTAGTGGTTCCAAACAGCATCCGACGTCGTTCGGAAGGACCCGTTTCACCGTTGGTAGTCTTTACACGGTCCCGCGCCTGAACAGCAAGAATACAGCTTGTCGCGGTTCCTTCCTCGCTCCTGCGTGCCTTTTGTTTCTGGAAAAATGTAGCGGCGAATGGGGTTCGATTTAGGGAATATCTGCTTTCTTACCCGGGGGCGCGCCTTTCGTCGGCGATGACGTCACGACGGAGTCTCTGGCCTGTCGTAGAAGGGGATTGGAGGACGTCCAGGAGTGAACAACTTCTTATTCTAGCTGCATATGCGGCAAGTGGAGTCGCACAAGAGTCCCCATCATTGAATGCAGTCTAATGTTATAATTAGTTTGGCTTAGGATCATGGGAGAAAGTTGGAGCGAACAAATACTCATCATAACTTCATTCACCGCGATCGCAATTGTCAAAAGGTTTTTATCGCCAAATGCAAGTTTAAGCTAGATTAGTTTGGCGGCTTCTGCAGAAAAATTTTGTTGTGTGGTTTTAAAAACACCAGACAAATGAAAAATATACATAATTTTTTTTACCTAATATACGCCCTAGCATACAAAAAAAAACAGATATTAGCTAATTGGTGAATGTCGTTCAAAATACGCTCGCAGCACAACAAGGGGCCATTGGGTGGCAAGACGCTCAAACGAGTAAACTCAGTTTAAGTATTATTTTAAGAAATGAGTATATGTGGACACCCTTTCTCCTTTTATGATTCTATGAGTGCATGCCGAGATCTTGAAACAAAGGGTGTAATAAAACAAGCAAAATGCAAATAACGACCACATGTAAAAATGTGTGTCCATTTCCTGCGAACTATGGGCTACAAACGAATTACAAGCAACAAGCACTCCGTTCGCAAAACTATCCGCAGAAAAACCGTTTGTGCAGTTCGAACTAGGGAGATGAATAATATTTTATCAAGCGCAATTTATTTAAAGCTATTGAGAACGGCTACTACAAGTCAGTCTAAATCGTACGAGAGAAAAAAAAGAAATATTACGATAGTTTCACACCATTCTATTCCTTGTTTCACAAAAATAAAACGGAATTAAATTTAACTGAATTGAAATTTTCTTCTATAAGTTTACACCGCATAAGCAAACGCATAATGTTAAAAAAAACGCAACCGGGAATTTAACGGATGGTCTTTAGAAGCCCTTACTGCTTTTTTCAGCAACATGATACTACTTTGTATATCCATAGATTTTTTGAGGCGCCATAAAAAAGGACCGTGTGTTAAATAGGCCACTGCTGTTCACAACAGTTCGACCTTTCTGCGGTCGAAAGCGCAGGCTCAGTTTTTATGTTGTCGATTCTGCTGTCGCGTCCATTTGAGAGAGATGCCGTTGGATGACACGTGGCCTTAGCACAGGCCATAGAGGCAACGTCGTCAACAGTCGGGGGAAGGATAAAGCGGGCTTTCAAAAGCGTGGCCCCTTTTCCTTCCTAAGCCTTTTGTGCACAGCCAAGAGCGTTGGTTTATAGTACAACGCCATAAAAACGCCCGAGGATAGTAGCGTCCGAGCTTTGTCGTCTGTGTAGAGTGATGTAGGCTAGATATTCGACGAGGAATCGCCAGGCGACCATGCCATATCTGTACGCCTCATGTTTACGTCTGGAAGCCTACGTTTTATAGCGTCCTTCGCTTCGCGTTGATGTTGACTCTTTGTCTCCCTGCCATCGCCAACTGACGCCATTTTTTAAACCTCAAATTGCTATGAGCCCATGAATATGTGCAGAAAAATGACTTTCTCAGCTTTGATCGCCTATATAGTCAAGACACCCTTCTTTCTTACGGTTACGAAAATCATATAACATTTTCACAGTCAACATAACAGCAAGATTTATTCTCATATTAGTATCACCACGCACCCTTCTATGAAGCCAACAAAAAAAGGCTGCAAACATAATATGTTTTAATGTCTTCAATGCTAGCGATACAAAATTATGGTTCAATGGAAGGGCCTGTGCTATGGCCTTAAAATGAAAGAAGCGAGTGCTTAGGCAAAAGGGTGTATCCTTTGGATCAGTGTTAAATGTTCTTCCACACGTTAATTTACTCTTCATTATTTTAGTCACTTGGTAAATATTAAAAATTATCTAACCATCACCATTAAAAAGCTAACACAAACTAAACGCTTCACCTTTCTGTCACTGTACCGACTTGATGAAATATGGTTTTTCCCAAACTATATACATTAAGAACTCATATTCTGTCTCTACTGTTTCTCTGGCTGGGAAAAACGTTTCGGATTTGGCGATCTGTAGGTGACATGTTTTTATTGTGTATTTTCTTGTTATCTCAGAATATTCTATATACACATGACCATTACCGTTTGTGTGTGCATTTAGTTATACATCTTCATGCTATAGGCTCATGAGGCGCGTGCTTTTTCCTGCTTTTCTGTTTTTTTTTAGGTTTTTACCGAGAGCTGCCGACACTTGCTCACAGCCTATATTTAGCGCTGGCAGTCTCTTGAAAATAAACAAACTTAACTCTGTTACAGCAAAGCCCTAAAACACAGACAGTAGCCACTTTTCTGTTACTTAAGCGTACAAGCTGTTTAAGTGAACTTTCGAGGAATAAACGCAACCACTATGATGCAAAATTGGTTGCAACATGACATGAACTAGTATAAGCAATAAAAAAAGAATGGAATACAATTTATCCCGATGGTTCATGACCAGAAATAAAGGCCATACACATCAAACAAACTATGACTAATCGTTAGGGCGGCAGCATGAGGGGGAACCATCGGCGCCAGAATCAACCTTTCTGACAATGTTCTTTAGAGCAGCACATTAATAGGGGTGGAAGCAATTATATTTCACCTTTAAGCTCACAGGAGAAATCTGAGATTCGTGTTACTGCCAATTAGCAAATGTGTACCTTTGTTTACCGAGGATCGCAGTAGAGAAAATGTTCTGTAGCAGACTAACTGGCAATAGCTGTGCATATCGAGCAAACCTGTACGTCCTTAAACTGTAGAATTATAGCCATGGACAAATGATATTGAACTACCTTGGCGAGCTTGGAACTTTTACTGATCTCCAAGACAGCAGTACGGCACCAAAATGAAAATGCCTGCCTGTGCACCCAAGTAATTTCCTTCGCTTAACAATCAGCTCTTGGTACTGGCGTGTCAAATGTGTCACGTCAATTCTTTCAGCTCTCAGATTTGTGTGTCGATGTCCAGCCCTCCTCTCATAATAAAACACCGGTTCTAGCAACCTTTAGAAAGAGCGTACACTCGTCAAAATTGTTTAGCGCAGCAACCACATACGTCCAGATATTTCAGCAAATATAATTCAAATTCCAAAGCGTAATTATAATTATAGTGCCTTCAAGGCATTAAAAATAGCTCGGATAAAAAAAACATTTGGGCTGCAAATAAACGGAGAATTTCCGTTGAGTTGTTCTCTGGCAAATGCACAGCCAAGAACCGACTAAGGTCACACCAGAGACGCTACCGTCACTAGATACTGCAATGGGCTTTTTTTCAAAGATACAGAACACGCCGCTAAGAGTTACTAGACGATATGTTCAACGAATACTTCATCATAAAAGAGACAAATATTGAAGGTTGGGTAAAATCAAAATGCTAAGGTCTAGATAAAAATAACCAGCTCATTTCCGGGAAATAAATTACACTGACGATCAATTTTAGAACAGACTCCACAATGATATAATTATTGCGCAGTGCAGTCGAAAAAAATAATTATATCATATATTCTATTGCAAAAGTGCGATGATCTGTCTCACGCATAAATATCTCACGATAAATTTACGCAACTTTTTTTTTTGCTTTCACTTTTTCTGTGATGTTGCACCTCAATGAGTTTTCTGTTCAACTTTGCCATGCCTACTACATCCCAATGCCGACTTTCAGAATATACTATTCGCATGATAGAGAGTGCTAGTTCAGTGTTAAATCTTCAGTACTCCTTCATGGAGAACATAGAGCATTTAGAAATACTCTTTCTTTCCAAGTAAATGAAAATAAAAGTAATTTTATCTAGGGTACAAAGTAGATTTTACCGCTGTCTGACTCATTTTCATAACTTGCAGTCTTTTTCCTGCATCGGTAAAAATTTGTCACACACGTGAAACACTCCGTTTTGTTTATTTTAAAATTCTGCTTTGTATTAAACTTGAGTAAATGTTTACTTAATTGATCAGAATTTCTCTTATGTGAAACTTACAGAGTAAATGCTAAACGTAAAAATAAAAAAAGAAGGAAATTCCTCACATTTTCATTGTTGTTTGACTTATTTTATTTATGGTATTGCTGTGTATTTACGTTGTTGGAGCTTACATCCGTGCCGCAAATCTTTTACAATATGTGCTTTGAATTCAAAGAAGCACAATTAAGCCAATCAACTGCTTTATTGCGGGTACCTGCGCTTTTACGCAAAATTTCAAACATTTATTTAGTGTCTTTGAAGGCAAACATAAAAAAAAACACAACAAAGCTACCGCAGTAGTCGTCAACACAACAATACAAAAACGACTAAGAAGCTCCAGCGCTTCGCTATTCGCGTGGACGACGGGATGGGGTGTCACTGCTTGCGCCTTTAAATTTACGCCTTAGAATTTTAGATGAGATTATTAAACACGTTCTCTTTAGTTTTCAGGCTTCCTAGCTACGCTCCATAATACGATTTTTGTGTAATTTCGCTTCATTACATTATTTATAGGACTGTTGATTCTGTCCGAATCATCGCGCTCTGCCCTGACATTCAGTCTCCTATATTCCTTTCACGCCTTTTGTGTTTCTCATCTGCATAAGAAACTCCCCTCAGTTCATTGAATTGTGGCCATAACAATAGGCGCTGAATACCGTTTTTGGTTTGGTTCATCCATGTAGCTGCGAGGAGAAAAGTGACCGATAATTGAAGGCACTTATGAAGCTACTAATTACGCTGATGACTAGGTAGGCGTGTTTACAATCGACGCACTGAGATTTGTGTAATTAATAAGTGGAATAGGTGAGGCATTAAACAAAAAAAATTTACGTGGCAACCAAAAGCTAAATGTACAAGAATAGGGTTCCTTGCTTTGGTGTCTTGAATGGTATCACAATTTGTGAGCAGGCCGTAAAGTTAATTATTCAGGCAAGTATCCGGGAAGAGTTCTAAATTCGGATTTGCATTTACTTTGAGCGGCTTGTGCAAGCCAATACCACCAAATGCATTTGAGGACAGTTTATAGGTGACCTAGTTGGCCCGATACCCCCTTGAGGAAGAGACCCGGGTCACGGATCTTACGAAAAAATATACAAGGAACTTACCGACTTTTGCTGCGATATATATCATCGCTTTGCTTTGAAGAAAATAAATTTTGTAAAAATGTGTCTGTTGTAAGTGTCAATATATTTTAGTCAGAAGAACATAAAGCATTCAAGTATAAAATTTTGAGGGGTTGCTGTTGACAAACAGTGGACAATACTGACCTAAAAAAGAACCGTAACAAATCAAACACGACGGTGGTGCTTCGGCCGGTGTCGTAATGATGTATGTCCTTTTTATGCATTCATAAAGAGAGCCTGATATAATATCCGCATATTCGCAGTGAAAAAAAAAGATTGTGTGAATAAAAGTTCTCTGTCAACCACGGTTTTAACATGCTATCAAAAAATGGGGCGCCGGAAACAAGACAATAAGGAATTCGCCATGAATAAAGCTCGTGCAAAGAACGAATAACCTGGCTCTGTTATAAAGAAACGTAGAATATGTTTTCTATGCGTCCTCTGTTTAATAGCTAAACCTTTCTTTGACTGACTCCTGTAAGCTAATAAAAACATGTAATACCAAGAGTTTGTTGAACAAGGCGAGTTGGAGTCCCTTAAAGAATCGAATTGCGCGCGAACAGACAAAGGCGAAAAAAAAATTCTGGGTACTTTCTTTCTTTTTGTCCTTGTCCCTTCTCGCTGGATTCGAACTACTATACTTCTATTATATCAATGTGCGCCAGCGTTACCAAGCTGCAACCTTCTTCGAGGATATTCGCGCTGTTTTACTCCTCAAACTTAACGATCGATCTCATATTTGTGGCCGTAAAATTCAAATTTTGGATTTAAAAAAAACTTCACTCTACTATTCATTTTGTTTCATGTTTTATATGAAAATCTCCTGAAATTTTCTACCTCTGTCATAAACAGCAGAAATCCTCTCTTTCCCACCAAACCATAGACTCATTTTTTCTTCCGCAAAACCATATTTCCTCACTTACGGATTGATGTCATCAATCAGCACGCTGCGTAGTAATATCCTGTCCCGGAGACGCATCTGCAAGCTTGGAAGGAACGCCGTCAGAAATCGCAGCGTAGCTGCTTACACATTTGGCTGTTCAATCGTTTTTTAGCTCAATGAATGAACGTTGCACGATTCTTGGTCACCGTGCCTACAAAATAGCAGGAACGAATTATAATAGTCTCGAATGAAATGCCGACCGCAGATGTAACCCAAAACTTGATGGTGTCTAGTTGGCGGCATTCATGAAGGCTCGCCTGTACCACATGGTTTAGTGAACAGCCAGCAGCACACTCCACAGGGATAGGTTGAAGAAATGGTGTGTTCATCAGGGGGCTCCAGCCTTGGTTCACATCAGCAGAATATCAATAAGGTGCCGAGTTCTGTTCGACCAAATTTCTTTGGCCAGGTAAGCAAAATTAGCACGTTGAGAGTGGCTTCATGTCCACAGTGAATGGCATGCCTTGCGTCGCCGCTAGGGGACGCTTTGTCTTTCGAAGTGAGTTTGAAAAAGTTTGCCAAAAAGAAAAAGAAAGAGCAGAATGTTGTTTTTTTGCAAACGTCTGGCAAAAAAAAAAGATGGAAGAGAAAGGAGAAGAAAAGACACGCAGCTATAAGATTTCCCATGCCCCGATGTAAACAACGCGCCACAGACCGGTCGTTTTTTTACTGCCTTTGTCATATAGTTCCTTCACAGGTGCTTGCATCTGGGACGATAGAAAATGCATTAAAAAGAAAACATATAAGTACTATACCAAAAAGGTACACGTCGCCATTTTATCATTTTGCTATGCTCTTCATGTTTTGATATCCTTTCCTTCCGAATGACAATTTCCCCACTAAGTCGAGACCGAAACAATGTTCACCGACATGCGTTGTTGACGTTTGCATTGTCGTTATGCACAAATCTTTTTTTGTTGTTCACGGTTTTAAGAAACATACTACGAAGTCTAGGCAAGCTATGAACGGGGTGGGCTTCACATTGAGAAGTTTACATATGAGGGCAGTTTTTAGCTATGACGTGTGTGCATGTGTGTGTGTGGGCGGGGGTGGGGGGGTGCGTTTGCGTGAATACGTGCATTTGTTGCGCTTGGAAATGCAAATTGTTAGCATCTTTAAAAAGAGTGGTTCCGCGTTCCTGGCGTTAATTGGCAGCTTTCTAGTTTGAAGCCACAATATGCACTCGAGTGACGTATCATCGTTCAAGCACAATAACGACGTGTCTTGCTCAGCTCATTTTTGCTGGTTTAAGTTCTGGTAGTAATTATCATAAACTAAAATAAAAACGCACTGAATCCTGGCTTCCTACGCACAGCTTTTAAGGCTGTGCGCTGGACTACCCGTAGCAGCCTATCTAGGAATATAATAAAAACGCTGTTCAGAATTTATATGGCTAAAGGTATGGCTCACTTAAGATGAAATAACATATAAACATTCCAGCACTGGTTCTTGAAGTGCCGTCGCTCCTTTTGTGTGTGGGGCTTAATGCCCCCAAGACGCACGTAGGTCATGAATAGCTTCGTAGTGGAAGTCCGGACACATGATTTCGACAATCAGAGGTTATTCAACATGCTCTGACATCGCTTAGCGGGCCGACGAGGACTGAATTCGATGCCGTAATCTAGGGCTCAGAGGAGAACGCCGAGAGAGAGAGAGAAACAACTTTATTGATTCGAGCTCGACGTCTGCTTAGACGCCGTCGATGGGAGCGGTTCCCTCTTCACGGGACCCATATGCTTCCCTAGCCGCCTGGCCCCTGGAGATCAGGACGAGCTGGTCTTCCACGGTGGGGCTGGTTAGCAAGGTCTCCCATCGCTCGGTAAGGGAGGGTGAGGGATGGGGTGGGGTAGCGGGGCAGGTAAGAGGTGGGGGGATTTCCTTGTTGAAGTTGCATACTCCAATGACATGTTGCAGCGTGCCTAACTGCGCCTTGCAGAAATCACATTCCTTCTCGTAACTTTCCGGGTACAGCTTGTTTTGAAGGTAAGGGTGCGGGAAGGATCCTGCCTGTATCTGCCTGTAGATCGCTTGCTGTTCTCTGGTAAGCGATTTGTGAGGATCGGGGTAACGTCGCCCCTCCGTCTTGTAATAGTTCGTAATGTCCTTATAACTAATAATGGACTGTGGTTCACCTTCCTCTGCCCGGTATTCCATCTCTCGGGCGAACTAATGGGCAAGTTCGTTGCCCTCCAGCCCAGAGTGAGCCGGTGTTCATATCAACTCAACTTTCCTTGCAGGAACGTCGCGTTTACTTTTGAGAATTCCTAGTGCCGCAAGGGACACCCACCCCTTTTCTGTAACTGTTATACGCCATTTGCGAGTCAGTGACAATTCTTCTCACTTTGGGCTGCGCGAGTGCTAGTGCCGAAGGGAATTAGCCACTGCAGCGGATCATGCTAGGCGCGTTATTAATCGCAAATGGTGTGAGTATAAAATATTTTATAAAGAGAACTCTACAAGGTTTCATGCTGCTTTAAGTGCGAAGCTCCAAAGAAACTTTTGTTAGTAATATTTTATCCTAATATTCCTGACTTCAGCGTTACCTGACGTGCTACCTCTTGATTGAAGTAAAATGTTACAAAACGAGTAAATTTAATAACCTCTAAATAACATTTGTCTCTACAACTAGAAGAGTACACGAAGAGGCTTCATGGTATCACTCGCAGTGCCATATAACAAGGTACGGAAGCGGACTACGACTGTAGAACGCCTACAGTGCGCCGCAGTCGCGAACTTGAATCTCTTTTTGAATGGCGATGCGCATTAACGACAACCAGAAGACGCAGGATGCTATTCGACCCACTGCCACATTTATTCGTGTTTCTCGGCATGGCTGAGGTCGACAGAGAAATCAGACAATTACACGCCTTTCATTTCGTCAAAATAATTTATCAATATTGTCAAGTCCTTACAAAGTTGTTACGCTTGTTGTGCAACAACAAGGTTGTGCCAAGGTTGTTACACTTGCCAAAGTATTCGAAGAATAATATTTTTTCGATTCTATCGACATCTGCTATGGTAATTTGCCGTCTGGCATTTTTTTACAGATGGAAAGTGTAATTTCGTGCATTGAAGAGCGGACTTACTTACTCACTTGCAAGGAAGATGTAGAAAGCACTGTTAATATGAGCAAAAATTCGTGAGTGAAACTACATGTAGCGACGTAATAAAAAAACGATTTTCAGAATTTTTTTCTTTGCCGTCTTAGTTCCCCAGTCTTCGTTCTTCACGATTTTTGCCAGAAGTAAACGGGTTGTTCAGCAACTGACACTTTTGCTCTAAACCTTGCGGAGCCGACGCCTGACAAAGGATAACCTAGATTGAAACAAATTATTCGGAAATTAAATGGTGGGACCATTAACTAACAGGAACTTCAGACAGTTGGTTTCGGCTTCCCGCCATGTTCTTGTTTAACCCCCTGCTGTGTTCTAGCACCTGTTCTGTTGATACGATTAATGTGGAAATATTTTATTTTAGGCGTGCAGAACAAGCGACAATGGCTATACTTTTTCACGCGAGATTTGAATATCATTAGCTTCATTTCGCAGCCCTTTCTGGGCGGAAAACAGTTCGCTGCTTCTTGGGGTACTGGACAACACCCGACAATGCCTCGAAAGCAAACTATGATAGGTAAACCAGCTAGCCACACAAAACTTTTTGCGTTCCTAACGTTTAAATTTGAATTCTGATTTGTATTTTATAGTCATTTTAATTCTGCAGATTTTCTCAACGTCTCTAGCTTTCTGGAGCTTATCGTTATTCGCTGCGTGCACCTATGACGCGAGGTTCATTTTACATTAAGCAACTAGAGCGAAACAAAATTCGGTGGAGTCGCCGAAATTGCTGAGTGATTAATTGGTGATGATTAGCAGGCAAGGCATCGTCAAAGAATTCGATTGTAGCGACACTAGTCTTTACCGTACACACCTCGCGATCTCCCCTCCGCTGCTTCCATCGTCATTTTCCGCGTGACTGCGCGTGACGACGTGATAACACGCAGCTCGCCATTAATCTGTCGCATATCGACTAAATTGAGCCTCAGGTCAAAGTAAAATCATTTGTACAAGGAACGGAGGGGAAGCTTCATTCCGCTGAGCAGCGTTTCGACAAGAGGGCTTGTAAGCACCTGGGACAACTCTTCTTCGAGAGGAACACAAGTCTCCTTGTCGAAACGTTGCCTAGGGGACTGGGGTTCCCATCCCGCCTTTTGTTCTATTTGTTTGAGTGCTGTCGGGGAATTTCATCTTCTTGCCTTCCCTCTACCGTCGGTCTGAGGTTCAAGTTCAACCGGATGAAAGCCCACCGAGAGCCATCTGCTACTAGACCGACGCTCGCTCGAGTCGCAGACCGAGAGGGGTCGTTGCTGATTAACCAGGTAAATAATTATATTCTCACCACTTCTATCCTCGCTTATGAGAAAAAATGCACTTTTCGCAAGCAAATGTATAACGGACGAACGGAAAGGGAGCATTTTAGGTTAGTGACCTTATTAATCAAGGACGGGCAGCTATGAAACTAGAAAACTGGTTTGGGCCAATCCATCTGCCTCGAAATACTTCGCGTGCTACTCGTACTATTGCCATTTAACGTACAAATGCTATGAGAAAAGAAATTCACACAGCCTGCTCTTGCGATTGGTTTTTTCGGAAAAGTGTTTGTTGTAAGTCGCTTGTGTCTACACCGAAAACATTTTTTAGCTTTTTATCTTCAGCACTCATCCGCCGGTTATCGATATATATTTGCTTTCAGAAAATAGAAGCGACTGACTTGTTTGTCCTTCCGAAGTCTCACATGCATCTGATGATATTTGTCTACTTCCATGTAAAAGTTTTGGTACAGACTAAGGGTTTTAATTTGAATCAGATGTGAGCACAGACGTCGCCACATGCGGGATGGTAGTACAAGGGCTTTATATGATTGGCGGGTCACATTTAAGCTGCTAAAATGTTTGGTTTACACAAGTAGGCCGTGCAGAACAGAAGTACTCGATTAGGAAGTTTGCGTTGATATCCATTCACGATTGTAGCGAATCCAAAGCAACAGCAGGCGTATTCCCTAAAGACATTCAATCCCTCAATTGCCGTCAGCTGTCTTGGAGGGAAAAATGCTATCAATTATCCTACCAGATTTATCGTATGAAAGGAAAAAATATTTTTTGTTTTATTGTGTACAATGCACCCGCCATCAGGAATCATCTGCCTTTTGTCTTCACGGTTTCTGCCAGAAGTAAATGGCCTTGAATACTTGTTTGACTGCATCATTAGGTAGCATATGAGGATGTTGAATACAGATATATGTATCCACATCCGTGCTGGAACGCGTCTGGCAGATTGTGTTGGCAGATCTAATTTAGTGCTCTTAGAAAAAGATAGCCATTAGCATATGAAATGCAGATTGATGTGCTGGCTCAGGCAACGGTCCGCACGTGTATTTTCGTCTTTTATACTTCTGTGTGTTATGCTTGGATTACTTTCTTTGGTAAACACCCTTCACAATTGACATAACATTATTCTGTTTCCATTGCGACTACTGCTACTGCCACTGTTACCACTGTTGCAGTTTGTAATAATTTTCGGCCTGAAATTTTTACTACTGAAAAAAAAGAGTAAGTTTCGGGTTTATTGTACTGCAGTAAGGTATTTGGCCAATGGAATCTCTTAGACTACATGCTCTTTATCAGAAGCGGAAAACCAATGCTGGCTCATGTTATGAAAAATTGAGCAAGCTTCAAGACACAAAAATATTTGCTTCTGTTTGGCGCAAATGGCGAGCAACATTAATTATCAAGATATTGCTCCTAATGGTGAAAAAAATTAGGCACAAAGCGCGGAACTGTTCAGAAATATGGTGGCGCGAAAAGAATAATTCCCAAGAAAAAAAGAACTCTTGCAAGTCAAAGTGAAATATCTGATTATACTGCTGTTCATCCGCCATTATAGATAATGATTTTCTGGAAGACTACTTTAATGACGAGAGTTAATTTTAAGAAGCAACTGCATTTTAAAGCTGTAAATAACCGATGCGTGAGGGAGTGGAATTTGGGTGATTTGCGAGTCTCGGCAGTACATTGCATGTTTCATAATTTCGTTCATAATTTAACTCTGCCACGGTGCCTCAGTTTTTAACGAGCTCACCTACTCAGGTGGAGGACCCTTCCTTTTAATTCCTGCCCCAGAGGCCGCATTTCTTAGGAGGTGAAGTGCCAAAGCCACCTTAGTGCTGTTAGAAGTCAACGCACGTTAAAAATTCATGAGTGGCCTAAATAAATCCTGAACTCTTCATTACGGCATTACGGCATTACGGCGTCCTTAATAACACACGAATCGCTTCAGAATATTAAACCCTACTTAGAATATAAAACCTCAATATTAAACCCAATTTAAAATTTATTTTGTTCCTTCGGAACAAGGAAACAAAACACGACACCCCCCCCATGACAAGCGTCGTTCGTCTAAAGTCTGCCCATTCCGTATAACGTTAGAAGCGCTAGTAATTATCGAAAAAAGTGCCAGAGATCGATGCGAAATTCTAGAGGCCCCGTGTGCTGTGCGCTGTCTGTGCACGTTAAAGAACCCCAGGGGGTCGAAATTTCCAGAGCCCTTCACTACGCCGTCCCTCATAGCCTGAGCCGCTTTGGCACATTAAACTCTCACAAATTATAAACAAACCAAAAAGCGCCTTAGGTGCATTTAAGCCTTTAATATAAAGAAAACTTAATACGGGACGAAATAATGGAGAGCATAGCCAAGCGGCCTAATACCTGCAACAAATGCAGCAGCTAGTTTCGCAGAGGCGCGTCATCTAGTAAACAGCGTAGTATACGAGGGTGAGCTGATTGTCAGAACATTAGTGGACGGGAGAAGGGTGAAAGTATCTACGAGTAAAGGACGAAGATGTGGACTGACTTAAAGAAAGCCAGCACGAATCGTCGCTGGTGTAAGGAGGGGTGAGTGAGGCAGCATGCTGGGCAAGGTGGTGTTTCTTGCGGAAATCTTTTCAAGGCGCTGAGCTTGTAGAGGCTCACAGAGGCGAGAGTGTTCGCGAGCGAGCAGGCCATGGCCCAGACAATGCCAGAGGTCGATTCCATCGATCGCTGCAGGGCATCGAGCGGACATGACAGACAGCAGAAAACAGGCGCAGTGAAGAGGGGGCTAATCACGTGGCAAGAAAAGGGGAGCATTGAGAACATTAAAAAGGATAAGAGCCAAGGCGTGTTGAGGGCGGAGCGATTCCAGATTAGAGGGCGGAAGAAATATTTCTACGCCTTGAATAGGTGCCCCTGGCAATCGTCAGCCCTCAAAGCCTTGCGCCTGACACTTTCTCGCTTCCTGGAAACGAGGCGCTTGTGCGACAGGTCTTGACAGTGCCGTAAAAGCTCCTCGTTTAGCACTTTGATCTGTTTTGTCTACCTTATTTAGCCTTCCTTTACTTCTTCCCTTCCTCTCAGCGCAATGTAGCAAACTTGTAACTGGTTCTGGTTAACCACATTGCCTTTCTTGGCCTCACTGCCCGTCGCTACCCGTTATCAGAGAGTGTGATGAACTGTCCACAGTAGCGGGCCACAGAAAGTGTCCACCTCAGTGCTTTTCTTCTTGAAAACTTTAGTACAGGGAGAAATATAATTCAAATTCGGGCCGCTGTGATCAAGACTGGCTGCCTAGAATTCACTGCCGCAACACCTGGACTCTAATTAAGCGGGTAGATCGACAAGTACTCTCCCGCAAAGTTTCCTCTCATTATAACTTCAGTTCTGTTGCCTGCAGTGTAACTACTGAATGTGTAGTAACTATACCTGCCTCAATCGTCTTCTACAGGCCCTTCTCCTGTCTCTTAATTTTTATGCGGGATCATAGATTGGGAGGAAATGCAGCCAATCTGCAGGGGCTATAAAATCTACAACATGACAGCAGAGTTCTTTTGGCAGGCCGTTATGAACTTTCACGTATGTGTCACATTGCACGCTGTAGATGTCGCTGATAAGTGTATATTTTTTTTGAACTTACTATCACCAGCGTTTTCGTTACCCAGTCGAACACGCACAATACTCTCTGGTGCCTTGTTTGTCAGCCTCACCAAAAAAGTACACTTTGGCTGATTTCATGTTAAAAGCGGACACTTTTTTCAGGAAATGAGGATTATACTCTTTCTCCATCAATTAATATAAGTTCGATTGCTGACAGTAAGATGCAATCACATCATTCAGCAGGGCAATAAGTATACGTATTGCAATAATTATACTTATAGCAGGGCAACAAAATGGTAAGCTACCATTTTTAGATGTGACTAATCGATCAACTCTGCTGGTCTGCCTCGTGTCGAGTGCTTGAGGAATGATGTACTGCAAACTTCCTCCGATTTTGTTGACACAGGCTGCAGCCTTGGAGCACAGGCGAAGCAATCACTGGCGTTGGATTCCGAAGCCAAATTCACTGCAATAATCAAGCGTTTTCGTGCTTGTTTGTGTTCGGCCAAGCGTTTTGCAACCATATGTGAAATTCCTTAGATGATGACGTTACATTCAAGTCCTTCAATATTATCGTCACCATTATGTCACTCAAAACAGAGCCATAATTCAGAGTTTAAAAAGAATGTTTTTTTTTCTAGAACGCACTGGCATCTCAGAAAGGCAACAAGAAAGTAAACTGGCGAACTGTTTTATTGAACATTTATCTCCTTCTAAAACTGAAGGGCGCCGCCTGACAGGCAGTATGAAAATAATAATAATAATAATAATGATAATAATAATAATAATAATAATAATAATAATAATAATAATAATAATAATAATAATAATAATAATAATAATAATAATAATAATAATAATATTAATAATAATATTAATAATAATAATAATAATAATAATTGGTTTTGGGGGAAAGGAAATGGCGCAGTATCTGTCTCATATATCGTTGGACACCCGAACCGCGCCGTATGGGTAGGGATAAGGGAGGGAGTGAAAGAAGAAAGGAAGAAATAGGTGCCGTAGTGGAGGGCTCCGGAATAATTTCGACCACCTGGGGATCTTTAACATGCACTGACATCGCACAGCACCCGAGTGCCTTAGCGTTTTTCCTCCATAAAAACGCAGCCGCCGCGGTCGGGTTCGAACCCGGGAATTCGGCAGTATGAGACAATCATGCGTTTTTCCCTGAACACTGCTGCAACCTAAGTGTTCAAACAAATATCGACGAGCGTGGCTTCACCGGTTAGATCTCAAATTACAATCTATGTAATATGATACTCATAAGTTCTGCTTATATTTACAGTGGCATAAAACAGTAAACTACGTTTCTTCTTTGCTCGTACCTTCGTTCTCTTTCACGTGTCTATCACTGAAAGGCCAGAAAGCTGCTTCAGGATGATAAATATGACTGTTTATAGAGTGAGGTAATTTAGTAAGATTTTTCATGCGAAACAAAGTGAAGTGCAGCAAGCATGTCGATTTTGGCAACAGTATTATAAATGCAAGCGTGTGTCTGAAAACAACGTATCGAGGCCCGATGGCGACGATGCCCTCCATGTAAAAGCAATGCTGAACACTGTAATACAGGTCTTAGAGATGCTGGGCACTCACACACACCGGGAGCACAGGATAAGAGTATTCCTAATAAGTTTTATTTCACGCTTTCGGTACGTAGAGTCGTAGATATTTGTCGGATACGGCTGGTTAATTCGTTCATGAGCCTTCCATAAAGCTTAAGGCGCTTGGAGTGTTCATCTAGGGTACCCTTTTTAGAGGGGCCAAGTGAGGCAATGATGTCAGGTGAATCTCATTCTGTTAGAAAAAGCCGACGAGGTGATCAGCGAGGCTTGAAGAGCAGTGAACAATAGATGTGAAGTAATGCCGCGTGCTGGTTTTTCACTGGTGTGGCAGCGTACGTGTTGACTGCCACATAGGAGTCACAGCGCAACAGGTTTCTGCCGCGTGTCCAAGTAATAAATAATTACCCATAATTTCGACGGACAACCCTAGCAGAAGTAATTATTTGGTATCATTGCTCTTCATCACCGAGCTTCTGGAAGTTGATTTGGTTATTAACCAAAGAATGAAGCTGAATCTAACTCTTACGTCTTTTATGTTTCTACGCTAACTCGACAAAGCCGCTTGATTATTCCTCGCTTTTTTAGCTTCTGGTATTGAATAGCGGGAGCAGGAGAACTCGTGGTGCTTAAATTAGCACTCTTCCTCTCTTCCCCCGGCACTGAGCACTTTTCTTCGTTCGGAGCTTGGCCAGGCAGAAATGAAACATCTGCCTCAGCTAAGTCAGCCTCTGTAAAACACAGGAAAAAAGACAAAAAGAGGGCTAGCTGTTCGGAACAGTTCGCTCTCCCTTGCTTATTGGGCTTTCCTAATTTCGGACAATGCTTGGTGGTAAGGGCTAGCAGACAAAGGCAGGCGTGATGGGCTGACTCCTTATCTGGTCTCCTGTTTATTTAGGGCGCGGTAATGCAATATCCAGGGACGGTGCAACTAAAGCACGAAAATTTATCTAGATAGTTATTGTAAAGCAATGCTGCAGTGCTTTCATTACGGCGCAAGAAGGTGCACACGAGCAAGATACGATATTCATTAATAGATTTACCCTTCGCCGTTGCAAAAAACTTCAGCTGCTAGTCAGCGCCTGTGTTGTTCATCTGTATTTCATCATCTGCTCGCGCTGTTCCTTTTTTCCATGTTAAGAACTTGTTTGATATAGATTGAAAGGAAGTGAACAACCAGCATAAACTGAAATATGTGGGCATGCCTCGGTGAATAATCGAGACAGCATAATTTCTCATTAACAGCATAATAGCAATAATCGCTGGGCTTTTAAGCTGTCCAGAAATGTGAGGAGGTCCCGGAAGGTGAGGGCAACGACTCTTCCCTTAAACAGGTTTAAGCGCCTAAACCTTAAGCGCTTAAAGCTTAATCGCTGCCATAAGTTTCCTATTACATAGCTAAGAAGCTAAATCAATTGACCGGTTGATATTGGCAATGACGCTACGTACGCGCAATCTGTATACCAGTGTTTTGCTTCACGTTACGCAGTATGTCACGTGATTCAAAGTAAACGAAAGCAGGCGCAATGATGTCACTAGCGTTAGTGGCTCCATCTGGGTTTAAAAGAAAGAACCATTTTTATGAACAAGCCCTTTAAGGCGTGTGACCTATGAGTTTGAGAACCGTCATACGAAATTTAAAAAAAATTTCTCCCGCGTGCATTTTTTTTTTGTAGTGAAGGTAAGAAGATAAATCCCTGAGCGCAGTTTATAGCCCTCTGACATGAAGAAAAACGCAGAAACACCAAAAAGTTCAAAACGAAGTGAGATGCTCCATTTCAGTGCGCGCCGCCATGCTATCTATTTACCTCGTTGCTGACCATGACCACACGCTAGAAAATCGTACGCTATGTGTGTCACATCAGCGCGCGGCTTCTTCGGCGCTTCTCGCTGCAACCGCTTCCGAGGAATTGGGGTACCTGGTTTCGCCGAAAACGACTCTTTCGAAAACGTCCGAAGTTGGGATACGGGTTTGGGTGCTCCGCTATCTCGAGTTCGCTGATGCACAGGCTTTAAATTGCAACAGATAATAAACATAGGCCCGGATGGTCCAGTCCATCCGTCTTCAGAGAAGCGCGCATCAACAGCCCTCTGGAGTACCCTTCAATGCCGCTTGTGCTTGTGCGACGACTCACGGGCGTCGAGTTTTTTTCCGTTCCGTATACAGCCCTAGAAGCGCAGTTTAAAGTCCCAGAAAAATAATATTAAACTATTTGCAGGCTATACATAAAAAATTCCAGCCAATAGAACGGCGCTACAGCAGAGTAAAAGTTATTTCGCAGCAAAATTATGAGCTGGCAAAGACGAAACCAAAATGCAGTCTCTGCTAGGAATCTCGAGAAACGAAGCGAAAAATAAAGCAGCAGTTTGGAACTGTTGCGTCTATATTTAAATTCCTGATCAGTTTTGTGATATTTTAAACTTTGGCAGTCTACCCTCCTGACGAAATTTAAGTTAAGAGAACTTGCGCATCTCTGTACGATTCGTGTCATGTTTCCATCCCCTGTGGAAGTATGCAGAACAAACACCGTTCTTTTTGACGATGGGAATTATATGTAACAAAGCCTACGACAGGGAACAGCTAGGTTTCATTTTGATTCTCTTGCCTTCTTCTTTATTGCGCGCGCGTATGCTCAAGGCTATCCTCATATTATATCCTACATCCTATGTGCGACGCTCAGATTCGTGACTCGTATCTAGCTGCGCACACTCGAAAGGCAAACAAAGCGTATCACCCAAAAGAGATAATGTTTGTGTCAGAGAGCAGGGTGCTTTGTACTGAGTCTCAAGCCGGTACTAACGAGACATGGCCGAGCATAGAATTGTTCATGAGGGTAATAATGAATGGCGTCGATAGTGAGGACGTGGTGGTGTGGTGGCGGGGCGTCGTCAATATCTGGCCAGTGATCAAAGCGTCGTCTGGTCGGTCCTGGGCGCTGTACTCGTAATATATTATCTGCGCCGTCGCCGCCAGCATTCTCTCCGGGTAGGTGAGGTTGAATTAGTTTTGCTCTGCAAACATTTGCTCTCAATCCGTAAAGCTAATTCCCACGTGCGTATTGGGACCCAGTGTAGTCCGGTGCTTACTAGGATTTTTTTCCTCTTTTGCCAGTGCAGCCTATAAAGCATGCGGCCCACACATGTTTTCGGTGTGCGGCGGAGAAGAAAAATAAGTAAAAAAGCACAAACGTCTTAAAATAGCTTAAAATGCGGCTTATTTTCTTTTACGCAGAAGTAAAAAAAAAAGAGATACCAGCAGTAAGAATACATGCGAAATTATGAGTTTTTAAATAGATTGGTTCATCGTGTGCTCTGGCTTCATGTTTTACTTGTTTTCAGCGTATTGTCACCGCGGCTCGTCTTTCTGCTTTGGTACGAATATCGTTTATTGAACTTCATTTACAAAATTTAACAGATTAGGTTACTCATTACCCAGGTGGGCAAAAGTTAAGATCTGAGGGTTTTTGCCTCCCGATAAAAACGAAATTTCTTTGCAGGCTAAGATTGAGTTACGTAATCTAGGGACACACGCGAACAGCATATGCGCACGGCATATTTTCATATTTCCGGACACCAGTCTTGGATGAAAAAAAAAATATTTTCTTTTTTATGCCCCATCCGTTATTCGTAAATTTTGCTTTCGAAGGTTTACATATCGCGTGCAAAGTGTGCGTCACGTTGCTCGCTGATCAAGGCATTCTACCATTATGCTAAGCCGCGAAACTTGAGAGGCATGCTTCACCTCTTATCCGCGAGCACTTCAGACCCACATTCGTACGCCGAAATACTACGCCAACCTGTTGGTACCATCTACACCACACGGCACTCCGTACGCCGTAATAGGTTAGCTTCGTCGTAGGTCGAAAGCTATAGCCTA
This sequence comes from Amblyomma americanum, assembly GCA_030143305.2. NCBI lineage: Eukaryota > Metazoa > Arthropoda > Arachnida > Ixodida > Ixodidae > Amblyomma > Amblyomma americanum. Next base: position 465,087 of record JARKHS020000090.1, read on the forward strand.
CTACACGCTAACTCTATATATACCACGTAGGTTAGCGCACTTAGCGTCAGCGAGTGACTGAATAGCGTTGTTTTTGTTGTGCTTGCGTATTTACTGTAGGCGTCAACTGAAGCACGATCAAGACCACTCAAACGGGAAGAGGAAAATGAGATTTTGCTTGAGCGAAACTGAAAATTTGAGCACTCGATTTCAACTTCGCTAGCCCAAAAACCGCTTTGTGGCAGTGGTAATTGTCCCGGAATGTTGTTTTCCTCCAGCAGCCAATTTGTTTTAGCTTAAGTTCGAGTGCCACGGTTATTCCTTAGCCATTACTTCTGATACTGATAGTACTTGAAGCAAAACGGCGACACTAATGGAAATAAGCAGACATGAAGTGCTGAATAAGATGGAGGATCTTGCTTAAAGAGACGAAACCACGCAAGTAAAAACGCCACGTTACCGAGAAATCTTAACTTGAAAGGTTCTTTGGAAAGAGCAGCGTTTCTCCATGATCATCAATTTGATTGTGACATAATCATCGATCAAACAGAGTCTCCTGGAGAACAAAGGCTTCCCAAAATTTTCTTAGGTTTTCTGAGCTCCTGTGGCAGCCACGCACAAATTATTTCAGTAGATTACATGAACGTATCCTTACATGTCGCTCCTGATCGGCCGTGTACAGATTTTCCTTGTCTTGGTGTCCACCTGATCACACTAATGAACCGCCGGTTATCACTTACACGCAATGCATATATCTAGGCAATAAGTACAACTGCCTTTAATTGCTGCTAAAATATTTTCGGGCTCGGGCCTCTCACGTGATGGCTGCCGGGACCGCTCGCTTAGATGCAAAGATATCACAACACACTACAGCCTAAAGCGAAAGGCGTACCAGCCGGCTGATAGATAATTAAATAAAGAGAAATGGAGTATGTTGAAAATCGTACATACAAGGTGATACCCCAGCCTCATGCTCATGAGGTGTGGTACCCAGGATAACACGAAGACACATGTAAAAGGTGCAAGACACAGCAGGCATGGTTGTACGGGTAGCGAGGATAGTGACTATGAGTAGATTAAGCTACACACTCTGAACGACGGCCTTTAGCGTTTAGCTGCACCTTCAAGATGGTGGAAAATCCCAATTATTCTCAATTGCAAGCCTGTTCTAACTGCCACAATTCTGCCAAATGATACCACTTTGTAAACTTTCTGTTCACAATGAACATGTTCTAGAATTTTTCCATCTTAACATAGTATTTCATTTTTTAGTAGATATGGCCGTAACCGTTACGATGACACGGTCTCATTGCATTTGTAATGCAATGGTTTGAAGTGTGCTAAACTGAACGAAAGGTATGTACTCCACTTTGGCACGAAGTGTTGTTTAGGTCAGGTATATAATCTACACAAGATATTATGTACTTTTTATTGTTATAAGGATATCTGAGAAGCCGCTGCGGCGAGCATCTCTCCTGGGCAGACCGATCCCGGCCGCTGGGATGGCAATGTGTGATCGCTGGGATCGAAATTCTGCGACTCATTGTTGCAGAATTGCGTTATATGGGACATATAACTGGTGATATGGTTGCAAGGAGCAAACCACGCACTAGTAAGGAATTCGTACCGCTTGCCAAGAGAAACTATTTACGACTGCATCTATGGGTGCCCTCATCAGGATTCCAAGACTTAAAGCACGCAACTTTCACTCTGACGCCAATGGCGTGCGTATATAGTGCTGGCCTAGAGTAGCGGTGCTGTACAGCAACACTGCCCATTCCATGTTTTCTAGGCAAAAAAAGCGATTGCCTCATTTCCTCAGAGACCACTGGCCCAGAACCGAATGGCCCAGACTGGCCCAGAAATCGTACACCTACCCAGAAATAACCTAAAGGTAAGAAAAAGGCAGTAGAAGTTCCACTATCGCACTCAATGCCAGGAGAAGGTTGTGCTGCAGATTTTCATCACTGATTATACGGAACACTGACTGTTGCCAATGGAAGCAGATTGCCTCTTTAAAACATGCTGAGTGCTTGCAGTTGCTAAGAATTTAGCAGAGGTTTAAGTGTTCTCTAATTTCTAACCACAAACGATCAAGTGCTGTGGTTAAAAGTCTCATTCCATTGCAAACTGCACCAAATTAGTATAATTTTAGGTGTGAATATATTTGCGTTGCCAGCAGCAGAGAAGTACGTAACGTCCCTGCCTTTCCCTCCTCCTCTTTATCTATCTATCTATCTACGTATAATTGGCGGTCACAATGTACCCTGGGACTTGTGTAGCATGCCCTTCCGTATTAGTGAGTGGGCTTGGCGACGGTTTACGTGCTTTTTGCTTCATTATACGGTAATTGAAATGTACAGTGTCCTTAATGAGTCCCCTGAAATACGAAGGAAGAATGTTAGCTGTAGCGGCAGAATTGGAGGCCGGTTAGTTTATCAAGTAAATTGCTGCTCATCAAGTAATACTTTTCCGATGAACGAGATGTAGCCTCTAGCAACCTGTGGAGGTGAAAGCCTGCGTTAATAGCTCCACGAACTTCACGCGCCTAGAAGTTGATGCAAGTTCCACATCCCGGCTTTGTAATGTACATCAGTGTTGCTTTGATCAGCTCTTAGGCATTGCAATGTCCTATAAACTGTTAGCGGACTGATTCACTTCGACAGAAGTTAGGTCATCCCATTTGGGCAGTAATGGACTACGATAACTCCAGTTCTTAATAGGCGCTTACTAATAGTCATGGTGGGAAGCGGGCTAATGGACTGGGGACATATTAAAGGGGCTCTGAAAAGGGGCTCTCTATAAAGCAGTGGTATTAGTGGGATGCTAAAGATGCCGTTTCACGACTATTCTCCGGCATGAATTTTTTTTCAATTCTTTTAGTACATACTGAGTTATTTGTACTCAAGTATTGAATTTAAGCGTCTTCGCGTCTTTCCCTCTCTCCTCGTTATGTTTTGCGCTCTCAAAGACCGACGCTTCTCCGCCGGCCCCACCATCGATGTGCAGGCGACTTCGCCGGTGGGCGGAGCTTCCTGACCCGCCGGATGGACACTGCTCACTGGCCGAGGCCGTGGTAACTGCGTGACGCCTGAGAGAATCACAGCCATAGCGATCTCTAAACAGAATCACGCAGAATTCTGTGAGGGAGGAAGGCGCGGGCACGAAAAATTCGTTGGAAAGGAATTGCCAGCTTTCGCTCGCGATGCCGGATTTTCTGCTGCGTGTAGACGTTTATTATTTGGCTGAGGTGCTCTTCCGTAAATAATGCAGTTACTCAGCGAGTTTAGGTCATGGAGTGGGGTCACGGAGTTGAGAATGCGTTTTCACGCTGCGCCCCGACAGCGTCCGTCCTCTGTTCGACCTGCCATACGTTTGTGGCTATTGCAACGCGCATGGTTCCAGCGTTCAGGGAATGATGCTTAACCTCGGCCGCATCCGCTGGCCTCCCGGAAAGCGCGGCAGCTGCTACTGTGCACACAAGCAGGATGCCTCGCCTTGAAGTCATTATTCCCTTCGGCGAATTAAGGCTGATGCTTCAGGCATGAGTTATGTGGACGGGGTGTCCTTAGCGAGAATTAATACGTTTGGAATATGCACCGGGATATTTATATTGCAATGCAAACATATCTTGTTATTCATGAATGCACTACAAATATGCAGTAAATACTTCCATGAAATTTCATGCTTGGCTTTCTGAATATACTTTTAAAGTTTTTGAAAATACCTCGCCAAAGAATGCTTCGAGCACGTTTCCAACACGTGAATATATATATATATATATATATGATACGATAAAAAACTTACTCAACTGCTGATAACATGAGTAAAGAGTTGAAGTACACATGAAGAAACTTAATTACCAACGGTTTCGAACGGTGGACCATCCTTATCTTACCCTGAAGAAGGACGGTCTACCGTTCGAAACCGTTGGTAAATAAAAGTTTCTCGAAGTGCACTTCAACTCTTTACTTATATAAAATTTAATTCGTCCAAAGTACACTAACATATGGGCGGTCCTCGCAAACATATATGCAGAGCACTTGAAGCTGCCGTAGAACAATCTAGTGCTGGAAATCGCGTTTCGGTGAATGGGATTTGCTTAATGAGATTGTATAAAAGTGTATCTTCGTAAATATGAAATTATTTCATCCAGAATGTACTTCAATTCTAACAAATGGTCAGTCCTACAAATATATTTGCAGTGCGCTTCAAGCTGCCGTGGAGCAATCTACAGCTCGAAATCACATTTTGGGGAACAGTCAAAACTCTTGCTTTTTTGTCGCGCTTTCGTTTATCGTAACTTTTAGCAGGAAGACAGCCACCACTTATTTACATTACCTGTGGATAACTTGATAGCATCAGAATGGCCAATGCGTCTTATGTACCTCCTGGCCCGAACATGCCAGCGAAATGGACCCCGACTAGCAATGCCTAAGGGCTCCCATAGACGCGCGTGTATTTGCTGCTTGACAGTTCGACCCCTGATCGATTCCTGGCGCAAGTTATAACTAGAAGTTTTGTTATAGAACACTCCCAGATTCAATCGCGACCAGTTTCGCACTTGTGCGATAACCTGGAGGCCCACAGTCTTAGCTCCAGAACCACCTGACCGGGCAAGGTGGTGTCGTCTCTGGGGGTATATATAAAGGAAGCGAAGTATCAGCCAGCCCCACTCACGCATGGGCCAAGTTTCCCGCGTATTCGAGCAGCTAGTCGGAGGACCTGCTAGTGCGTCTTCTCCCTCCACAACGCCGAGACCTGGAACAGAGCTTCCCGGTGCGTGTCCCTTCTCTTCGGTTCATGTCCAAGCGCTCCACCCCAGCTGTCGGCCTCAGACAATATGTCGCGGAGACCCTGGAGGAAGATATAGCGCACTACACCCACCTCTACATGAACGGCTTTGTGTTACCGGGGCCTTCCCCCTATGCTGCAGCTGCTCGCGTGGCTCCCACCTTGGTAGACAACAGGCAGGCAAGGCTTGCTTTCGTTGGCAGCTCCACCACTGCGGAGCTGGCAGCCCTCCATCTGGCCGCGGATATCTTGGAGGACTTCCCAGGAGCTCGTGCTGCTTCTATCCTCAATGACTCCAGGTCGGCCCTGCAGCTTCTTCAGGATCCTTGCTGCCCACAGCCAATACTACGCAAGCTGGCGGCAAAGCTGAATGGCTTCGACTCACGAGGCTGTTCAAAACAGTTCGCCTGGATTCCTGGCCGCGTTGGCTTCCCAGGCAATGAGGCTGCCGATGTCCTGGCTAAGGCAGCCATGGCAGCTCCACACCTTGCTGCTCTGCTGCGGTTCCTCTGGACGCCACACGTAACATCACGGAGCGCCAGCTCCTCCTGGAGCACCCTGATCCCAGGGTCTCTGGGGGAACATCATCCCAGCTTCTTCCTGCTAGTCAGCTCACAAGGCAGCAGAGGCCCCTTCTGCTGCGGCTACGTGTGGGCTGCTACTGGACTGGCTCCCGTCTTTTCAGGAAGAAGCTGGCACCTACTGCTGACTTCCATCGCAGCGGCAACGCACAGGAGCCTACACACCGCCTCTTCCTGGAGTGCCTTGCCATTGCTACCCACCAGGCAAAGCTGATGGCGAGCTACAGGGCTCTTGGGCTCTCTGCACGGACCGCTGACTGCCTCCTCTTCCCGGCTGGCTACAGCGCTTCGAAGGCCTTTCAGTCTGTCCTCACATACCCGAAGCTCGGGACTATACTCTTGCTTGTAGCATTCCCCGTCTTAAGATGGGTCTGCCTGCGGCTCCGCGCGTCTTTCTCTATACTCCTTTCCCTCCGTCTGTTCCTTTTCCCTCTCTTCTTTCTGCGCCCCAGAAGTGGTGGTAGCGACCGCCGCCAGTCACAGTCCCGTGCAGTTTTACCTTCCCTTTAGTACAACTCAAAACATACACATCGCTTGTCGGAACGCTTCCAGTTTGCTGACGTGACTTCCTTTCGATATTTGCGCTGTGGCGATACCTTTTGCGTGGAGTGGCGTTACTTGACCTTGCAGCGTCATCGACCTCTTGGTTGATGACAACGCCGCGTTTTCTCAGGTGTGGGTCTCCTTATGCTTCGCATTAAAAGGGTGATCTACCAAACGGTTCTGACGGCAGATCAGTGATTAGTTTTGCGGTTGGAAGCTGAATCAGTCCCGTCAGGCAAAGTCTAATATAGTATCCCTTTTTAGGCCGATCTAAGTATATCTTTAATGTAACGTAATGTATTTATTGCAAATTTTAGTAGATATTTATTCAATAATAAGCATACTACGGGGACAGAAGTTGTATTTTTTAGAGGTTTGTAATAATGTTCAAAATGTAACTCCCAGCATACTTGAACGCATTCTTTTAAGCATTTATGTATAGGAGCAAAAGTACAAAATTAATATGAAATTTATAAAATTTGTTGGAATTGCATTTTAGCGCAGCCTTTTTCGCTAAGTGATGCTCACGTAGCCAAGTCGTAGAACTGATCTCGTTAGCATCATGCGGAATCTGGCTGGTCGCGGCGGCAACAAATGCGACGCGAAGACATGAAAACTTCACTTTACCAGCTTACGCTGTAAACAAAAATACTTCGCTTTTGTAGTGTAAAATAACACTTTAGTCGACCAAACCGACTAAAGTAGACTCGAGACATCGAGACATCGATGTTGACATCGAGAGCCCACTCTCAATGTCAACTCTCGATGTCAACTTCGATGTCTCGATGTCGACTTTAGTTACTCAGAAAGTTTACTCAGAAGTTACTCAGGAAGTTTGTATTGCAGACAGCAATTGTTAGCAGCCTTGGTGTTTACCTCGACACTGCCCCAAACCGAAGCGGAACTAAGAACGCTTAAAAGACAACGCGCATAATTAGCGCTTAAAGAAATGAGGTCATCGTGCTGAGTGCGCTGAGGAAGAGGCTGATCGAGGGGTGCAACACATTCTATGCCGCTTTTGCTCTATCTGCCAGTAGAGTCATTATATGTTGCTTGACGGTATATCATTAAGGTGACAGTATTGTTAGACGTCAATATCGTAGTATCAACAATGCGCTATAACTTGGCCACGGCGTTTGCTGCGCTTGCCATATGAGTTACGCTCGTCTTGCGTTTTCCATGCCGCTATTGTGCCGCCTTTGACGTAAAGGAACGACGAGTAGTGACGCAGAGATATGCATCATCTGGTTTGTAGTGAAAAGCTAGAGAACCACTTTACCTCTGCTAAATAGAGCCCACGCCACTCACGTGAATGTGCGGAAAACACAAAGCATTTTGAAGTTTTAAAACAGGCATGATAACTGCTGCGTACAATCAATATGGCTCTGGAGCTCCGCAAAAACGCTACATAAAACCCATTACACATATGTGTGCCAGGTTCTGTTCAACAGGCGTTGTTCCATTGCGCAGCCTAAAAAACTCTCTAAAGTACATATTTCGCCGTAGAGATTTCATGTGCATCCCTGTTATATTTTAAAATTAAAGCCACCTCTTAACAGCTATGTCATCGTTTTCGCCACTTGGTATGAAACTGGCGCGGGCTGCTACTAGTAGACACCATCGGCAATGCATCGATAACCGGAATCTAAACAGCTATAAGACATATGGGCGCTCGAATTTGTAAGCATAAATCGAACCCTCAGTTTAGCGGGAACTATGCAGTAGCCAATTGTGACCACATTGATTATGGGCTTCTATTAAACTGTCTTTGTTTCAAACGCGAAAAGGATATCAGAGAAGTACAATTGAAGCGATGATTAAAAATGAGTAAACGATTACTTTCGTACAGAATGCAGAGACAAGTCAAGGTGTGTAGATTTAGGGCAGCATAAGCAACGCGAAAGCATTGTTGCAACAGCTGTCCTAGTCAACTTGTGAGTAAGCGTTTTATTAATATCTGAAATGATCTTAAACAAGAATTAATATAATCTAGAACCCTTCCGTATTACTCAGCAAATATGCGGATGGCACAACTTGCATGGTGACAGAGTGTTCATTTAATGAAAGGCTCTGTAGGACTGATCGGCTCCTGATTCAGACCCGGTTCATATTACGAGGCTCAGGTCGCACAAATAGCAACCAATTCCACACATCTTTGCAGTCTCGCGTATGGTGTTCTACTTGTTTACCAGAAACTCTAGAGCTTCATTGCAGTCACGGCTTGGGCAAGACGCTCACTAATATTTTACGCAAGAGCACATTTTGTGCAAATTGAATAGTGCACGGGCTTATTGAAGGCATATAAACCAGGAAAACTGGAATGAGGACCAGTTCCGCACTCTGCGCAGTGCAGCGGAACTAAGGAACTACCGGAAGCATGGGACATCACACAGAAGCTTTGCCATGACAGGCCGTCACTAAGGAGCTTACGACAGGCACCATATTCTGCTGGAAAGCTATGCGAAGCAACGGTAGTCGCAATCACCGTCATACAATTCGTACTTCCTAAATCTACTGTGCGCCCGCTACAGCGCTTCCTATTTTCCAATTGAGCTTGATCAGGCTTTCTTGGAGCTCGGAATTGGGAATTCGGAAAGCAAATGCAGCAATCAGGGTGGCCGGCCACGACACCACTTTTGATTTGACGAGGGGCATGCAAGATTCCAATATATTTCCTTTGCAGTTAAATTGCGCGAAACATTTTCTACCAGCTTGTTTTCTTCACAGGCGTGGTGACGGCATCGCGGCATCGTGTTAAACTTGAGCTTCTTGTTTAAATTTCGTTTCATTACCTCCTCTCAGAAGCCTCATAACATCGTTTCAGTGAATAATACAGCTTTTAGTTGGCTGTAATGCTGCAGAATGCGCCACATCTGCAATAACAACGGGAGACATGTATACTGGTGTTCTTAACAGCCAAAGAGGTTTCCGTAATATTTAGCTCACAGCTACCTGAGCAGTAAAGGTTTCAAAACGTTACAAAACATTTCCGTATGAAGTAAAGGTTACGCTTTAGCTGGAAAAGATTTGTTTTGCAAGTTTGAAGTGGTACTCATTCAGTTTATTTTAGGCTCCGAGTTTCATGTCAATATCTGCACGTACGGGTATGATCGGGCGGCACGACAGAATTGGAATACAAAAAATGTTCAATTCTTTTTGACAATAAGATTTTTACAATGACAAACCATAGCAGCCTTCTAAACAGATGCTTTTGTTTTGCCGCATTCTTGCATGCATTTTGAGACTTCTTAGAGAGCTTATCTTATAACGCGTCGCATGATGTACCCTTCCAAGACGAAAAGGCTGTGCTTCAAATGTACCTTCTTTAACGTAGAACGTTAAGTTCTTCCTCTTTAGAGCGGCATCGTAATCCGTGAATAAGTGACCGGCGATCAGTGCTAGAACCAGCTTTCAAGTAACATATCAAGCAACACGTTCTTACTCAGACTCCCATCAGCGACACCAATGTCACTGCCTTTGGTTCCCCACTCTACTGCTGTGACGGGACACCCTGTGTTTTTGCAGCGACTCGAGCCTCTCAGTGACGCCCGCGTGGTGCCTCTTCCAGGCTTCGGCTGCAAGATAAACTGGAGCACGCACTATTGCTGAAAAAATAATGAATGAAAGGAGCAGCTCCAGGAACAGCCGCTTAGTTCAGACAACTAAGTAGGTGTAGATCTCCGCGGATTACAAAGATAATGGATGAATTCTGCTGTTTCGGAAAAAAGAAAAGGGGAAGGTAATGGTAGAGAGCTGCTGCGAGGAAAAGATAGAAATAAGAAATTAGGTTGTCGTCAAGCTTCTTCCAGCACACACTGACGATTATTTGGAAGAACTGCAGAATAATCAGGGTATTTTATCGCGCAATGTCCTTTGTGTTAACATATTGGCAAATTGTAATAAATAATCTAACGCATGGCTAAGGCTCAAAAGTCTCCTAGCACTTTTGTTGTTCCTGATTATTCCTGCGCTATATTTGGAGCGAAGCTCTGCCGCGAGAAATGCAACCTGGCTATATTAGAAAAAGAAGAAGAAGCGGTCGTGCTGTGCTGACGTGTCTCGCATGGGCTCCCGCCTCGAAGCCACTTTTCGGCAGAAAGAGTCAGCCTTCGGGCTCGAATATTTTGGACGACATCCGGGCCATTGTCCAGTGCCTGCTGCAGCCGGATTTTGCCAATCTACGGGCACCTAGGCATATTGCCGGCTGACTGCCGGCCTAGCCATCGAGCTCAACCTAGCCCGTCACCTCTCCGCCGGGAACTGAGCGCCCAGGGACCCGCACAGATGGAGTACGCCGTGGAAGGCGAGAAAATATCACCGTCGGAGCTCGAGGCCGGAAAATGGGAAACCATTCTTCGTTACCGCGACCGACAACGAGGCCTGAAGAATAAAGGGCCCGCATCAACCGACGACGAGCCTGCGCAGGGGCACGGCCAAGGCAAGTCTAATTCCAATTTTCCATCGCGAAAGAACGGGAAGAAGCTACTTGCACTCAGCAAGAAAGCCCTTCTCCCGCGCTTACCGACCAACGACTACAAAATCGTCTGCCGACCACAAGGTTGGAATCTTAGGGACTTTGCGCCCGGACTACTACTCTTCTGCGCCTGCGAGGTGGCCAGGCTGCCGTATGATACGGTGAAGAATGAAGACATTATCAGAGTCAATACGGCCAACAACACCTTTACGCTATGCACGCCCGATCGTCAACGGGCGACTGCATACGCCAATATTGAAAAACTGAACCTCCAAGATCAAACCTACAACGTAACGTCGTACGTGGCGGCGCCCGAAGACTCGGTAAAAGGGGTCATTTACAACGCCTACGCGGGAGACTCGCCCGAAGCGGTTCGCCAAGGCTTCGGAAACCGAAACGAAGGAATAGAAGTTTTGGATGCCCGAAGGATCGGGAAATCCAGAACAATACAAATCACCTTTTTTGGAAAGAAGCTACCCAGCCAAGTTATCAGTGCGGCGTCTTTCGGGTCCACCCCTTCAGGGAGCAACATGAGGTATGCTACAACTGCAGGAGAGTAGGACACCGGGCCGATGTCTGCTACAAACCTACAACGAACCTTTGCCGCCGCTGCGGAGAAAATCACTCGCCTCCACCTGAGGGAGAACAGCCAACCTGCCAACCCGTATGCATCGTCTGCAACGGGGGCCACAACACAGGCAGCCGGAACTGCAAATTCCGGCTGATCAACAAGAACAAACAAGGAACGCCCCATGGCAACCAGACACCCAAGCAGGGGGACAACGACTCATCACTACACGGACACCAGTCTAGGCCCAGGAAGAAGGAACACGGTGCTACCGGAAAAGGAGGAAGCCACAGCCGGAACAACTACAGCTCCTTCCCGCCCCTGGGGAAACCAGCAGGGAACGACAAGAGAAGCTCAAGCCGCGGACGCAGCGATAGCCGCTCCAATAAAAAGGTGAGCTGGCCAGCAGAGGCCTCCCAATCTATTGACGCTCGACAGAAGGAGTTTCAGATCCAACTACAATCCCGAGACAGAGAAATTACCAGCCTTAAAAAAGAGTTGGCTGACATTAAACGCCTGTTACAAGCGCATCAGGTACAGAATGCCACTGCGGCTAGAATGCCACCCACCGCGTCCCAGGATTCGACCAATAATGCGATGGAAACAGACGCTATTTGCCACACTCCCTCCAACGCGTCCCAGTCTTCAGCCCATAACGCGACGGACACAGACGCCAGAATAGCAACTAAAAGACCGCATCCTACAAAAGAAGGCGAGGAATCCAAAAGAAAGGCCGAGGCTTCGGAAGCCGACACCCCGCAGCCGTCGAAAGCGCCTACCAAACTCAGGGCAGACATCAATACTCTGTCAGAGAGAACTAGCGCTATATCAACAGAACAAGCAACCTTCCAAGGCCTCGTTACTACCAAATTTGCAGAGATAGATATTCGCTTTGCAACACTAGAGGGACAGGTATCCCAAATAGCCACCTGCATGCAGCAAATAATGGATAGGCTTACAACTATCGAGGCCCGCCTACCCCCCACCTTGGATCTGTCCACGACGCCACAACCATCTATAACCCAACATGGCACCACGCCAAAAATTTGAAATTTGGCAATGGAACTGCAGAGGCTTCCGCCACAAGCGGGCCCACTTGCAGCTCCACATCTAACAAGCACCGTCTGTTCCAACCCCAGACGTGATTGCATTGCAAGAAGCTAGCGGCAGGGCTACACTGCCAGGCTATAAAGCATATCTGCCACCTCATTATGATACTAGTAACGCAGCCGGCTCCTTCACAGCCACTCTGGTGCATAGAAATATCACCGCAATTCAACATTTTATAAATGATTCGGAAGAAGATTACACCCTACTTGAAATAGTACCAAGGCAAAAAGGAGGCTCAAATCTCTTCATCCTTAATGTATACAACCCTCCCAGAAACAAAGGCAATGGACTCCCACACTTGTTGATAAACACAGTAAAGCTGGCTGCTAGGGCTCAACTATTAATTGTGGGAGACTTCAACGCTCAACACCCAGCATGGGGATATACCAAAGCAACTCCGAAAGGGAACCTGCTCTGGCAAATCATACAGTCACTAGGGCTCACAACGCTAAACAACCCGAGCGACCACACACGCATGGGTAACAGTGTATGTGTAGACACATCTCCAGACTTATCCCTCTCTAAAAACGTCAAGGACGCAAAGTGGGTCAACACCGGGCAAAACCTTGGTAGTGATCACTTCATCCTTAGCATCACCTTTCCCACGACAAAACTTAAAAACAAAGCAAAAGAAATACGAACCACGGATTGGGACAAGTTCAGGCAACTTCGCGACAAAACAGCTCCAAAGGAGATCTCTAACCTTAGCGACTGGGTTATCTCCCTGAATGAGGATGTCAGCTCCACCAGCGTTGTGGTGCCAGTTGAGAAGGAGGAGCAGATTGCAGACTCAAAACTGTTACACCTGTGGCAGGCACAAAAAGGCCTCCAAAAACGCTGGAAGCAGCAAAAACACAACAAGCGACTACGCAAAAAGATCGCTGAAATCGAGAGGCGAATCGAGGAACATACACTTACTCTCCAAACACAACAATGGAACCAAATATGTGAAAGCGTCAATGGACAGCTCGGAAATAAGAAGACATGGCATCTTCAAGACACCTGCTCAATCCAGAACAAACACGTCCCGTGCAACAAAGTCAACTGTACAGACTCATACATAAATATGAGGGTAAAACTGAAGACCTAATCAAAGAGCTAGCAGAACGTTATCTAAACACGGATGATAGTACCACGCAACCAGACTACCGGGGGACTCCTAATCCAAATTTAGACGCAGACATCACAGACGCAGAGGTCTGGTACGCAATTGGAAAACTGCGGACAACATCTGCGGCAGGACCAGACAAAGTAACAAATAAGACTCTCAGGAACTTAGACGCAACGTCGATCGCGGCGGTTACAGACCTTATGAACAAATACTGGCATGCAGGCAACATACCACCAGAGTGGAAACACGCGAAAATCACTTTTATTCCTAAAGCGGGTAAGAAACTCAGCACTGAGAATCTACGCCCAATTTCATTAACATCATGCCTAGGCAAACTCATGGAGCATGTCATCCTCAATAGGCTCCAAAACTATGCGGAGGACATGAACCTCCTACCTGAAACAATGTTAGGATTCAGGGCCCAACTATCTACCCAGGACATTCTCTTGCAGCTTAACAAGGACATAATTGAAGCTGACGAGGGAACAGGAACGAAAGCAATATTGGGTTTAGACCTTGTTAAAGCTTTCGACAACGTCACCCACAAAGCCATCTTGACAAACTTGTCAGAAATCAACCCCGGAGAAAGGACGTACAACTACATCCGATCCTTCCTCACTAACAGAACAGCAGTGATAACGGTCGGAACAATAGAGTCTGCCCCAATCAAACTAGGAAGTAAAGGAACGCCACAGGGCTCCGTCCTGTCCCCTTTCCTTTTTAACCTCTCCCTCATCAAAATTCCCCCCAAACTGGCACAAATACCAGACCTACATCACACGTTCTATGCAGATGACATCACACTTTGGGTAACCAAAGGATGCGAAGGCTACATAGAAGACACACTCCAAGCAGCAGTGGACATCATCGAGGCATGCGCATGGGATTCCGGCCTCACTTGTTCTGAGCAAAAATCTGAACTCTTCGTGATCCGTCGTAAACAAAGAGGTAGGCGTACCACGACATCCCCCCCGCAAATAAACGTCTATGTTAATGGACGATCTGTCAAAGAGGTACAGACCATGAGAATACTGGGGTTGTATTTACAAACAAATGGAAAAAATACTGACACACTCACTAAGCTAAAACGCACGGTAGAAGCGACGGCGCGATTACTCCGCCGCATAGCTAACCGCAGACAAGGGGTGAGGGAAAGAGATTTATGCCGCCTAGTGCAGGCCTTTGCGCTGAGCAGGATACTCTATGCCACCCCTTATCTGAAATTTTCGAAAGCAGAAAAGGACAAATTGGATAGCATGATACGGCAGGCCTATAAGGCTGCGTTAGGACTCCCACTAAATGCCTCAACCGAAAGGCTTATGAGGTTAGGAATACATAACACCTACAATGAACTGAAAGAAGCCCATTTAATGGCTCAAACAGCGCGATTAGCCAATTCCAGAACTGGCAGGAGTATTCTTACCAGGCTCGGAATTAACTTTCAACCTACGAATAACGATGCTAAAGTAGACTTACCCCGCGCCTATAGGACGGCCCTACTAATCAAACCACTCCCCAAAAACATGCACCCCTTACACCATGAGGGTAGAAGACAAGCACGAGCCAAAGCCTTACATAAGAAATACAGACAGTGCGCTGCAACACTTTATGTAGATGCGGCAGAATACAAAAATACCAATGCCTTTGCAGTTGTGGTTGTGAACGAGAATGGTGACCACATCGTCTCGGCGACAATCAAAACGAAATCCTCTGAAACGGCAGAAGAGGCGGCTATAGCCCTCGCCCTAGCACATACCCAAGGGAGCATCATCCTCAGCGATTCCAAAATGGGTATCAATAATTTCGCTAAAGGGCGAATTACAAACACCTCCCTTAGAATCCTTAACGCAACCAAATTCTCACCAAATTATTCCGAATTGATATGGGTCCCAGCCCATTCGGGGAATCCGGGGAACGAGGCAGCCCACAATAAAGCCCGAGGTTTCGTCGACCGGGCAGTGGATGAGTCTGGCTCCCTGAATTTCACGAAGGACTCAATGATCACATATCATGATCTCACCAATCATTTTAAACTAGAGAGGAGAATTTTCCCCCCTCCAGACAAAAGACTTACTAAAGAACAAGAGGTTACGTGGCGTCGTCTACAGACGAGATCGATACGCACCCCATCACTCCTCGCGCACATTTATCCAGATCTTTACAACCCAAACTGCAAACACTGTGGCCAACGTGCTACCTACGATCACATCCTGTGGGACTGCAAAATAGAGCCACCTCCGGGTGATCTAGTTACAGCTCCTTCTCTCGAGCGGTGGGAGACCGTGCTGGCTAGCTCTGACCCCAGAACGCAAGTTTTGGCGGTGGAGTGGGCTGACAAAGTCGTCGAGGGCTATGTACTCTCGACCACTTAACGCGACCTCTTGCCAAGCTCTTCCCGGCGAATAAAATGTTTTACAATCAATCAATATATAAGAAAGAAATTACTCAGTATCTTTTTTCACCCTAGAAATTATTAGAGCAAAACTTCTCGTCTTCAGTGAATATAAGGCGAACTCGTCCTGAGCAGTCGAACGCCACTGCCACTTAACCACTACGAAAGTTATTCAAATGCTTTCTCACTACTTCATTTGCACCGCACAGACAGTTAGAGACAGGGAAACAACAAGATACGCGTCCATTCTGCTTACCAAAACGTCTGAATTGAAAGCCTAACGTCGAAGATTAATTGAGTAAAAAATAAATTGGTTTTGGGGAAAGGAAATGTCTCAGTATCTGTCTCACATCTCGGCGAACACCAGAACCGCGCAGTAAGGGAAGGGAAAGAGAGGTTCTAAGAGAAGAAAGGAAGAAAGAGGTGCCGTAGTGGAGGGTTCCGGAATAATTTCGACCACCTGGAGATCTTTAGCGTGCACTGACATCGCACAGCACACGGGCGTCTTTGCGTTTCTCCTCCATCAATACGCTGCCGCTAAGGTAGGGTTCGAAGCACGGCGGCTGCGTTTTTATAGAGGCATGCCGATTTCTGAAATTTTAGCTGCCCTAACAAGGTTTTTTAATCGCCTATCAGCTTTAGTTGCATAGCTGGACACATGTGGAAGTAATGACTTTCAATTTCGGATCCTTTCTAAATTAATCAATTAAGGGTTAAATACTGATATTAAAGCAATCGTTTAAATCACCCACAAAACTACTTGAAATTCTGCGTTTCTTACGTGAAAGGCACTCTTGGTTTTAAAATTAAAAACGGCCTCAAATGCGTCTATGTGGGTCGGAGGTATAAAAAAAAAGGGGGTTTTAGCATTGTTAAACAGAGTAAACATGCTAAAGCATGCGTTTAACCTGGCTTGCTTGCTGTTGCTATGCTAGAGTTGGCCAAGGTCACCCGCTAGTTCATCCTCCCATTGGCTGCAGCTTGCGCGGCGCCCCTCCGAACTAACCCGAGCGTACCCGAGCTACTCAGAGGCTTCACAAAAGATTATTGGTTGGGACCGTGTTAAGTAGGGCTCCCTACTAAAATGTTCTTTGTGTTTTGAGCAGTGAGGCTGCAATAATACCGTTCAGTGTCGCGCCCACTGTTAGGAGCCCTTTTCGCCGGTGGAGCGGCTCGAACAGGTTTTGACCGTTTAGCAACATAGCCTGTGAGGTAGCACCATTTTGCAACCTAAGCGCTGATGGCATTGCTGTTCAAGGCCAGCGGCAGCCTCTCCTGCTGCAACGGAAAGTTATACGGAACGGTGGTAGCCTAGTTCCTCGCCGCAAGTCACTATAAGACTAAAGTTGAGCACTCAATCAATATCCGTCGCTCCCTGCCTCCTCTTTCGTGCCTGAACTTTTTATTCTACCTTGACAACAATCACGGGCGCGAACAAAGAACTGGCACATCGTTAGGTTCACACAGTGATTGTGACTCAGCCAACTAACGTGCTCTTTCACCTTCGCACTCTTCGCGCGATCTCGTCGAACAGTTTCTCTTTTTTTTCGCTCCCAAAAGCCACGTGGTCCTTCACTGGTTGCTGCCTCGTTTCTTCCCCTTTTCTTGTTGAACATTCTGACATCTCTGCGTGCGTTCCATCGAAAATTAGGTGCACGGACCTGAACTCATCAACAAAAAGCGAGCAGTGGGCCATATTTGCACGGAAAGAAAAAGAGATTTCAAAATTGCAACCGCTGTTCGCGACTACTTCCTTTTGAACCTGTGCATCACAAACCACTTTCATTCATGCAGCATTAACTGCTGTTGAAAAGTTTAAATCAAGTCATGTCTCTTATTTCGCAGACTGAACGGGAGCCTCCTCTATTATAGGAATTACAACATGTAGAGGATTTTTGACATCTTGCCAGTTTGTCAGAAAAATAATTGCGCATAAAAATTGCATTGAAAATTTGAAGTGACTTAAGGACCAAAAACGCATAACTGGTAGGCGATTGCAAGCGAGTATTATGAGTAAACATCGCAAAATAGAAGCGGGAAAAAATCATAGTAATCACAAGACATCGCAACATGCTAATAAAATGCAATACTTCAGAGCGTTGAAAATACTTTCAAGGCTAGTTTGCTCAAAAATCTTATACAAGCATCAAGCCGTTAAACCACAGGAACTAGTGCGCTGCTGTGAGATCACGTGACCTGAAGGATGGAGTGGATAGAAGTCAAATCAAATCAAATCAAATCTTTATTTTCCATCAGGTGCTACAGATGGAGGAGCTACGGAAAAATACCTACCACTTGGCAGCTTGACGAGTCCGCAGACCCATATATAAGGCAGCGTCTAGACAGCACCAGAGCATAAACAAGCGATAAACAAATCAAGACACTTGATCAAAGCAAAATAATAGAAAAAGTCTTGAGCCAGATCAAACACCGTCAGCACAAAAGAATGAACAATCGATGAGCATATCAAGACACTTGATAAATGCAGAACAAAAGAAAAAGTCCTGAGCTAGATAAAACAAACACCAGAATAGATGAAACCACGTTAGTCAATGAGCAAGCAGGTCTCTAAGTGTAACAGTGGAACAACTGAAAAAATCAAAATTCAGTGACTGATAATAGTTTAAAAGAGGAGGCAGAGAAAAACACAAACGCTCCACACCAGAATTTGAGCGTCGTACAGCAACCTTCCAGTTTTCTCCACGTCTAGTATTATAACATTTCTCATTTCTTTCTAAATGTGCCAAGGTATCGAGGCTATGAATATTTTTTTTCACCTCATATTTAAACCTATCACTCAAATGGTAGCGGTATAGCTTGTGAGCTGTAATAACATGTGCCCTCTGAAAGAATTCTGCAGTGGTTGCATTATAACCAGCATTTTACACGTGGCGTAGATACAGTTTTTGCATATGGAATATTTTTTGTGTGTAGGAGAAAGTAGTTGTGCCCCAGACAAGTTGGCAATAGTTGACGTGTGGATAGAAAAGAGAATTATAGACCAATATTTTTGTTTTAGTAGAAAGCATGTATCGGAGACGACCGACTACACCGGTTATTCGAGCAAGGTTGGCTAATACAAAATTCACATGAGATTCCCAGGACAGATTGGCAGCGAATATAACGCCTAGACATTTAAAATTGTCAACAATGTCAACAGGATGAGAGTTTAAAACAATATCGGCATGAGGAGGAACAAATTTATTTTTCGGCCGGAAGACAACTGCTTTTGTTTTATTTTCGTTAACCTTCATGTAATTGGTTAAGGACCATTGCTGCAGTTTGACTATGGTATCATTGCAATCAGTGATAAGTTTATCGATGTTATTACCAGAAAAAATATGCTGGTATCATCTGCGTATATAATAAATTTGGCGTTCTGATTAATGTTAACAATATCATTTTTTTACAGGTTAAATAGCAAGGGGCCTAATATGCTGCCTTGTGGAACCCCACAAGGCAGTGGCAGCACTCGTGATCGCGAGTTTCTTATTTGGACTACTTGACATCGATGAGATAAATATGATCGCAATAACTGTAATCCACACCCTCGTATACCGTAAAAGTCCAGCTTATGCAGCAGAGCATCATGATTCACCAGGTTGAATGCCCTGGAAAAATCGACAAATAGGCTCAGTACTATTGCCTTGCGTTCAAACTGGGTTAAAATATACTCTTTCTGGTGAAGCAGAGCTAATTCTGTAGACATATTCTTCCTAAACCAAAACCCAAACTGGTGTTTCGTTATTATTTCACAGTGATGAACAAAATTTACGAGCCTACAGTGTATAATTTTTTCAAGGGGCTTAGAAAGTATAGGTACGATAGATACCGGACGGTAATTGCCCAATTCATTTCGGCTTCCCTTTTTAAAAGCACTACTACTTTCGCGGTTTGCATTTGCACTGGAAATGTCGATATCGTCAGACATTTATTAAAAATATGCGCTAAAACTGGTGCAATGACATCTGTGACATACTTTACTGGTTTTATTTGAATTTCGTCGATGTCCCTACTGCTGCTGTTCTTTAAATTTTTTATTATTGAAATTACTTCCTGTACATTCACTGGCTGTAGAAATATTGATGTTGCATTCCGCATGCTGATATATTGACATGCATTTGAGGAGCTACCTGGCGTACTAATATTTGTAAAAAAAATATTGAAAGCATCAGCCGGTTCCGCCTCGTGCAAAACTTTGCCATCAATCGTTAGTTTAGAAATGCAGGTACGTTGGTTATCAGGACGCAATAGCGTGTTTAATTTGTCCCAGAGCAACTCACTCGGCACATTTTTGTCGTCCAAAAAGCATGAGAAGTACTCTTTACGTGCAGTACGCAGTTGTTTCGTTAGTTGGTTCCGATACCGTTTAAAGACGGTCAAATCATCAGGATTGCGGGTGTTTAAGAACTGTCTGTAGAGCTTATCTTTTGCTCTCATTTGTTGGTACAGTTCATGTGTGACCCATGGCTTTCGAATTTTTCTACTCTTTTTGCCGACAATAAAGATGCAATACAGTTTAAAATTTCTGCGCCGGTTCAGATTTTTTCAACCAAACGATAATCCGTTCCAGGAAGCCACCTAAATAAATACGCTAATATGAACATCAAAAATGACAGACAAACCTTTCTGTGTAAATTCATGGCAGAGGAGTTTTGCGCTCGTGAGTTGTCTTACCCCAGCATTCATCACTGTAGTAATCATCGCCACAATTTCCATAAGCCCAAAAGGCCGACAGAGTGGGCTGCCCAGCTGTGCTTAAGTATACAAAGTGCATTCATGTCCGTATTTAAGTAACTGGGCTAGTTTTATGCAAAGTACGTGCGCTAGGAATAAGAAAGATAAAAAAATCTACATAGCCGAAAAAACGATCGCGTACGAGAGTGCTAAAAAAATCATTTTAGCGCGCTGCTCTGACAGCTCAAGGAACCTACACATCTTGCCGCATAAAATATGCGATCGTTTGCTAGCAAGTATAACGAGTAAGAAAGATTTCTCTGATAGAAAACAGGGAACATGAGAACCTTACTGGCTCATCGCTGGCGATAGCTTACTGTGTACTGCCGGAAACATCGGTCATGGTGCGCAGTCTTCATCAGGCGGCCCTAGCGGCGGCAGATTATGGAGGCGTCGCGGTGACAAATTGGGCCAGGAGCGTGCCACCGCAGAACAGATTCCCGTTGGGCTTGACGAAATGTTTATTAAACAGCTTCTTTTGCCTGCTCAACGCACCACCTGCTGTGTGTTCAATGAAGCCTCAGCGAGGCAATGAAAGCACAGTAGTGCGCAAAGGGGAGGTGCGCCGCGATGGCAATTTCGCGAATCTTTGCGGCATGGCGACCGTCAGCTATGGTAGTGAACAATTTAAGAAAGTAATCTGCATTCTTCAGAAAGTATGGGAGCCTAATTTATGCGCACTCAGCATCAAGCCTGCACACAGCACTGAACCAATGCGAAACAGACAATAAAAATTGACAGGGGCACCTAATTCTATTACATGTTGACATGTGACAGCATTAGCTGCTAGTGATCTCGGTGACGTCACTTCCATCCAACCAATAAAATTGCTCCGATCTGGCGACGTCACTTCCTTTCAGCCAATGGGTGAATTGTATGACCAACGATGGATTTTAGCCGGATATGGCTTTTTAATGCTCCCGCATTGAAAGCAGAAATACAAATGGGCCTGTAGTGCCTTTGAAGCACTTCAGTGCATGCCTAATTTGTAAGCACTTGCGGCTGCACTCTCGAGCAAGGTTTTCTTCAGACACCTCTAGCAGCGGTTGCAAGCCGTCTATTTTAAGCAATGCTGGTGGTCTGCTCTGGAACTCTACGCAAGTTTGACGCTGAAATTTACCAAAAGAGCCTTTGTCCCGTTGTAAGCATGTGAGAGTAAATGTGATTTGCATTCAAAATAAGTACGAAGACCTCGCGCTACGTTTTTTCACAAACATGTAGAGGCATGTGAGAAAGTTGCCGCTACGCGCGAGGCTAAGGGAGCAAAGCAATCTTACAGAATTCATGTATCGCGTAAATGGAGCGCATCTATGCTCATAAATTGAAACACAAGGAGCTAATGCGGAGCAATACAATAAATGAAAGAGTGCGATACGCGGTGAAAGAACAGTTCAGGTTTTATACTGCGAAACGGTGGGGAGTTTCTGCAATTCGCCAGCCGGAAAGGAACGCCAGATGTCAGGACTGCAATTCGACTTGCTGCAGGTAGGTTCGCGTAGGAATTATAGTGCTCTCATCTAGTCGCTCAGGGAAGGAAAATTTCTTCTGCAGTTGCGACGTGATTGGCAGCCGACTTGTTTTCTGCGTCGGCATGCACGGAAGACGTGTATTTCGTGCTTTTTAGAAATTAATGGGGTAATTGAAATTAAAGCCGTATATGCAATGAGCTGTCGTTGAACACTCCAAAAACTGCTGAAATCATATTCCGATCGGGAGCTTGCGATTGGCCCTCGGTTTTGGAGGCGCCGTTATATTTCCTGGCTGTCATTGTTACCGATGACAGCTCTTTAAAGTGCTGCTTGCTCTCAAGGTAACTTTCTGCGAAGATATCATTAGCCAATGTTCAAAACTCAATATAACTTAATACTGAGTCTAACAAAGGCATTCTATATTTTACTGAAATTTTTACTGCAAGCTCCTTACTTTACCACCATGACTCATGTTGTTACCGCAGCTGCGCGCCGTGAGTTTTTTCCTTTGCCAACAAGGCCGCGATAGCTTTGGACGTTGTATGTCGTTATCATAAAATATATTTGGTGTTTCTAATACAAAGCTTCGCAGTTAACTTCAGTGTCCGAAACCTCCATGGCGGGGCATTATTTACCACTCTCTTTTAGCAAGGGACTAAGGAATAGATGAAAGGGCAGGGTTATGAGAAAAACAAGAAACGTTTACGCTTGCTCTTGTAGAGTTTTTTTTTTTACTTAAGCATAAGGGAGCTCAATTATTCTTGATTAGCGTTTGTCGACTATCTAGCGCAGAATGCCTCCATATTCCATTTCTGCATCAGTAGGCGGGAGAGTATTGAAGGCCTTCGGAATGTTTTAGCGTATTCATGCTTCCACGCGGCCTCTTCGCCATTGTCTGTGCGATCCCTTTGTGTGAGCCGGTTGCGATGACGTATCAAAGTCACGCGAGCTAGCTGGGCCCCCTGCCACCTAGGTTGCTTCTCTAGGGATTTTATTGCGCTAGCACTTGAGCCTCCCTCGCCGATTTCGCCAGAGTTTGTCCGGTCCCTCTGCCACCTGGAAGAGCTGTGTGGCTAGATTCACCCACCTGGAAGAGAGGTGATCAACGTAGGTCACATGACCTTGTGACGTCACACAGCCTGCCCATCAGATTGTGAGCAAACTGCCCACTGCGACAGGTGGCAGTTCAATTAATGATTAGTTGCGAGAGGTTGCTCGGGAATAGCAACTTGGGTCTCACTTGCGCCATCGATGGCAACACCTGCCATCACGGGGCAGTGGCGCATCGCTTAAACCTGCGCCACCTCGCCTAGTGTGATATGAAGACTCTCAGGAATCTAGGATATAAAGTATTGAATGGCCAGTGAGAGAATGGGAACCTTAATGCTAACGCACCTAATTAGCCTATGGCCTAACAACGCTAGATCTTCGATTTTTTTCATGCATCATATTCCTCACAAACATGATTCTCTCGTTTTCTCGGTATTATCTTATTCAACGGCTAAGAGAAACATCTGAAAAGTTCTTCAAAAGACGCGTGCAAGAATGTTCACTAAATGCGGCTGCAACTACTCCGCCCTTCTTTTCCGTCAGAAACTAAGGAGCATCGGTGAGAGGCTTCTATTTCCTCTTCAGTTGGGTCTACAAGTACGCAGAATAAATGACTGCACTATACTTATAAGCAGTGAAGCGCACCTGATTGCAATGGATACTGGTATCGATCCTCCTAATGCTTTGAAGTGTGCACTCAAACTCAAAAACCTTCAAACCAGATCTGTCTAGTGCCGGAAGAGTTTAGTCAAGTTAATCGTGTCACTTAATTAGCAAAGTGGAGTACGAGCCTCAAATATAATGGTCACCAATGAAATGAAATAAAACAAGTAATAAACACAAAATAATACTCCAAAGAAAAAGGGAGGGGAAACACTGCAGCACCACTACCGCCATGAGTGCTTTGGTCTCGACAAGAAATCCATTACAGTGCTTTTTCCTGGAAAAGGATTTCATCATTCTGAGTCCTACTTTTAGTTTCGCATTTCTTGGTGGTGCGGGAAAGTATCAAAGATTAAAAAGAAGTTCAATGTAGGAAACGCGACTCCCATTAGTACTTTCTTCTACAGCGCGAACGGCAAAAAAACAACAAAAAAACCCATGAGTTAGGAAGCTTGAGGAATCAGTCTGGTGAGATCAGCGCTGGGTAGTGTAGAACGGAAGATGTGCGTTGAGCTGGCCTGTCTCGAAACGCCTGTTCATGCAGTTGGCGGCCAATGAATTTTTATTCCTTTGTATCCTCGTCTCAGTAAGAGTTATTTCACTGGCTTCGGCAAAGGACCTTCCAAACACAATGTAGGCTTTGTTCGAGGGAACCTTTCTTACGGAACACTGGAGAAAAGCAATGTATTGTTAGAAGGCATCGCATAGACGGCATATCAGTCAGTTGTCAAATTTAAGCTGACCACGTTTCTTGGTCTGATTGCAGTCGAATTGGACACGGCGCGACTGCTCTCGCCATCAGCAGAGGCGCTGGCTAGTACCTGTATGGCTAAGATGAACTATATTCGCCTGAAAATTCTTTACTAAGGAAAGAGACAGGGCTACCTAGCTCTTTCTCTAGAAGTCTACGCGGAAATGGTTGAATTCGGTGGATTTGGCTCTATCGGTACTGTTGCGATTTTCTTTGTTCTTTCCGGTTTCTGGTAACAAAAATAAACAAAACGAACTATTTTTTAGCCATAAATTTAGCGTTTTTATCACTCGAAGCATTTTTGCTTTCTTGTATATCAGAAACATTAGTTTTTTTTTTAGTGCAGTTATTGAACGAGCAGATAATCGGTGGACCAAGACCTCTACTTGTAAGGGCTTCTGATATTTTTGATACCGACTTCGATAGTTTTCACGAATAACCACGTGTAATTTTTCCCACAAGTCACTGCGAGCAACGATGACGAGGGTCAAATTTCTAATGATCATTCCTATGCGGTGACAGAACTCGCTAGTATATATACATCAGTTCATCTATACATCAGTTCTATACATCTATACATCAGTTCAAGTCGCGTATCCAGTGCTTGCCTTTCAAAAGAAGCGAAACCCTCCACAAATCGCCACCGTCATCACTTATCGTAACTAATTTTGGCTGATAGAGACAATGGTGAAATAAGAGCCCCCCATGGTGGCCAGTCATAGGTTGAATTCTGAAGGCGCATCGTTCAGCTTACTCAAGACCCTACGGCGCGCACATATGCAGCGTCTTTTTCTGCACGCTACGGTGACTTGTTTCAGAATAAACAAAGTATTAGCTAAGGTGACCCCACACTGCGAATCCATGATACATGTGGCTTTACGGTCTGCCGTAGGTACAATATTTAAATTCCCTATAGCCGGCTTAGTAGCTGAGTGGCTCTGCAGTGATCGGTTGGCGATCCCAAGGTTTCGGGTTCAGTCACAGAGGGACCACATTATTTCAGTGGAAAAGAAGTGCAAAAGCGCGCCCTTGTGATGTGCTATGTAAGTCCAAGTTAAAAAGCACCAAATGTTTCAAATTAATCGCGAGCCCTTCACTACAGCGTCTCCCATAGTCCTCCTGTCACTTTAAAACGTCCTGTTCCACGATTCAGAAATATTTTTCAGAAATATCTTCTTCCAACCTCCAGCTGCGCGGTTTTTCATTTAACTTGTGCGCACTACCCAATCTAGCATATGACTTGAAATCCACATCCTCGTCTAAAGAAAAACAGTAATGGACTGTAGTCAAATGATCATCAGAGATCTGAACAGCACGAGTATTTCAAGAATATTTCACTTTCACTAGTTCGAGTAAACTACAATTTCGTCTTTTTTTTTAAAGCGATGTTTATTGCCTCAGGGCATAAAAACTATGAAGTGAGAGATGAGTAAGCTGCTTAAATAAATGAAAAAAAAGTGGACTGATATGATGAAATCAAGAAGTGAACGATGATATGGACCCTGTGTTCAGGCAATATAGCAATCCGGATTGTTTGGTGAGAGTCCCACTGCCGCCAGGTGCCGAATTCTCGTCGGCTTCAGCGCCGGGCAGTCCCACAACAGGTGGTGGATATCCGCCTCACAGTCTCTGTTCTTGCACACTGGACACCCGGGGCGGGGATATAAATCTTTGAAATGCGGCCACTTGCGTGTCACAGCTGGAATTAGGGCAACCCCAACCCGTATCCTCCGAACCGCCACCTCCTCTGCACGGGTAAGACCACGGGAGAGGGTTACCACACACGGAGGGATTAGAGCACGTGTGCGGCGCCAGAGGTGTTCCTTTCTTCTTAAAAGGAGGGTGGTGTCATCCAGAGTGAGGACTCGAGGCAAAGACGAGGTTGGGGCCGAAAGACGGGTCGCAGAATTTGCGCGGATTTGTGCGCTCAGGAGGTCACGCGGGACCCACTCAATACGGATTTCCTGCGTGCCGCTACACGATGGATGTCTTGGCAGATTTCTGGAGTGCGACTGACTCGTCGTAGTAGGCGTGTGACGTGAAGAAGGGCGTCGGTGCGAATGACAATGCGGGCCGTGGGTAGCATGGGAACGGCGGCCACAGAGCAAAGTGCCTCTTGAACCTCAAGCATCTCCGCGTAGAAGAAGGAAGGAGGTTCAGAAAGTCGAAACCTTGACGTTTTGCTCAGAGCAGGTTTCCAAGGACAGGTTGAAACAACTGCCGTTGTTGTTTCGCAGGCTTGGATGCTTGCGTCAACGATATAATGATTGAGTCATGCGGCAGATTAGCGTCTTGCTCTGTAATTCGGTCGCGAAGCGACGATGCCGCGCGGGTAGATGATAGCCGACGTAGATCAGTTGGTTTGCTATCGCTTAGCTGCACAAAACGCCAGGGAGAAAGAACTGGCGGGGGCGGCTGTAGAATGGAGTGCGATGAAACATATGCCTTGAGTGCACACGTTGTGTGTATAAGGCTTGACTTTAGGCGGTGAGCATCGCGTCATTGCTGCACAAGCTCATCTAGTGTATTCAGCTGCGCATGTTCTTGGAGCGCCATGATCGGGGTAATGCGGAGAAGGCAAGCGATGACCCTCATTGCCTCTCATTTAACAGCTTCTAGACTATCCCATTGAGCCCTCGTCAAATGCTGGAATTGGGATTCGTAAACAATTTCGTCTGTACTCAGGAAGGGCAATTTTTTAGACGTTCGTTCTAAGAAATTGTACTTTTCATTCGCGCAGGAGACAACGTTAGTCAAAATTCGAAGCTTCGTAGCTTCTCTGCTGAGAGTCGAGACCAGTGAGACATTACGCGACAGTTAATAGCAGAGAGGTTGAATAACATGTGTAAGAAACAAAGATTAGCTCGTCGAGGAAGCTCAGATTTACTCCACAGTTCGGCTGTATTCTGCTTGCGATGGAAAGACCAGTAGCTAACACACTATTTCTCAATACTCGACGGACTGTAATCGTCCCCTACTCTAGGCTAGACGTTTTAATAAGACAAAGGAGAAAAAAGCGTTTGAGCACTTCAACACCGAGAGAAACCTTCTAAGCTAATAAACGCTTTCATCATAAACGTATACAGTCTAACCCCCTCATAACACTGTCTAATTGCAAACCAAGTAAGATTTTTATCACTGATATTTGGTATAATTACGTTTGTGCGAACAAATCAGTGTGACATCCCTTAAAGGGTTTAAAAACAGACAGAAATGTTGTTTCCATTGTTGAACCACAAGAGCAAAAAATCTTGATTCAGCGGTAAGCATTCCTCAAGAAGTAAGCTCACGTTTTTCTGGAAAGCCAGGTGTACGTTAGCGGAAGATCTTTTTCAGCAATAATTAGACAAAATACAATATTACCAAAAATCTTAATCTCCATTCTCGTGTGGCTGCGACTTTAGCGAAAAAAACACCCCCACCCCTCACCTAACCCATTTCTTGGAGTCAATAAAGTCGTTTCCTCCTCCTCTTCAAAAACCATCCATGCTAAAGCCATGCTTATCGCTACCTCTCATACTTGCACGTAAGAATCGAATAATGCTTGTCGAACGGGGGCCCAAATGATAAAAAAATGGTGGTCGATCTAGCAGAGCTAGGTTAGTTTCGAAGGCAGACAGTATGAGAGTGATCTCATGTTTCTAACCGTAGGGCCCTGCTTTAGTTTTCCATGCATAAGCGTTCGTCGACTAGCTCTGCACTCGAATCCTCTGGCCTTGCGCTAGGTGCCTCCAAAGCTGACCCTCTCCTCAGCCGGTGCGTTTTGCAGATGGCGCCTCAGCTGGACCGCGGTACAGCCCTCCGCTATCGCCATACTCTTCCTTCTCATTACATGGCAAACACCCTTTGGGTGGTGCCCGTGGGAGCCACCCTCTGGATGGTCGTCTTATGCTTTCACATGCCCGTTTCATTCTATGGTAACCACCTTGCGGGCAGCTCGCGAGGCTATCCCTTTCTGCTTGCGCATTCGAATGCCGTTGCCATCTCCTCTTCTACCACAGTAGTCGTTCTCCTATTGAACAATCTTCCACTATCCCTATACCCTCCTGCTTCCTCGGTAGCTACCTTTCGTGTGGTTCCCGCAATACCCACCCTCAGGTCACGTTTTCTTATGCTCTAACCTGACCCTGCTACTTCCATGGTAATCTGCATAGTCCTTCAAGGGTAACTACACTCCGTGTAGTTCGCATGGTAACCATCCTCCGGTTTCACCTTTTACACTCTAGCAATGCCCTCATCCTTCCACGGTAAGCACCTTCATAGAGATTGCCGTCGCAACCCCTCTCCGGTTATGCATTCCTACGCTTTCGCCGTACCCACCTCCCTTTATAACAACCATCCTGCGGTTAAGTATTCCTCCTTCAAATATTACTTATCCGACGGTAACCAGTCTCCGGATAGTCGCAGTGGTAGTCACAGGCAGGTTAGCTATTTGTCAGTTCTCATAATACGCTCCTCTCTACACGTTGGCCACCTGCATGCGAGTGCTTTCCATTGCAACATACCCAGCGTTTTACAACAACAACAACAACAACAACAACAACAACAACAACAACAACAACGACAACGACAACGACAACGACAACGACAACGACAACAACGACAACGACGACGACGACGACAAAGACAACAGCAACAACAACAAAATAAAACTCAGGAATGGGAAATTAATGGCTGGCACTCTAAAATTAGTTTAAAATATATTTACCACAACAAAAGCTGTTTTAAGCAATTGGCGTTAGAAAGAAGTAACTATTCTGCGGGTGTTTTAATGCATTGAGGCTCCCGTTTATAGCGAACAGATAACATTTGTAAGCTATGGTAAGTTCACGTGCCTTGGGTAATTCTGTAAAGTCTCACAATGAGCAGAAGAACCCGCTGAGAACGCTCAAACTTACTGTTGCTTTTCTGAGTATAACGTAGTCGGAGGAATCCCCATGGGTTGAAATCGAGCATCGGCTCTTGCTTAGGAGTCGCTGCAAGATGATATTTGAACTTTCTTTGAAATATTAAGGGCGCCAGTTCCGAGTGGTTATCAGTGACCGTCTCCGCTCACTGACGCTGCTTCGAACACTCTCAATTTCAAATTAGCTAGTAAGGATTCTGGAATGGTGTTAATGCTAATTAAGCTTCCGAGGGCCATTCTAAATGCCTGGTTATAGAGTACGTGCTGTCACAAGGCTTGATAGAAACGCCTTTGTGCCTTCGATACCGACGTGGCAGTCCAGCTTCACGGTTTTAAGGCACAATAAGCATGATCGGTAGCAGCTGTTATCACACGAGTCCAGCCAGTCTGCGGCAGACTATGCTCGTGCTCTTTCTCTCGAATGCAGCAACTGCGCCGCGATTTTTGCAGAGAGTCTCCGAGTCTGCATGCGACCATATTTTCGGATCTGCACTACAATATCGTGTCAGCAGTTACTGCTATAGAGCGCGAAGAAAAGTTAGCGTGTGCCGCTATTAATAAAATGCTTGACACGGCATAAGAGACGTATGTGCGTGTGTGCGATGTTCATGGCATCTGCGGAAAGTAAATTTTGTTCGTGTTTTGTGTCACGCTTCTTTCGTTAGTTTTGATTCGCCTTCCTTCAAGCGCAGCTAAACGCTCCTCCAGCGTTAACAAGCATAAATTAATTTGGTGCCTAGCTACGCTTCTGTGGCGATGTGGCGCGCTTTCGTCTCTGCAGTAAGATAAGCTGGCACAGGCGCTTTGTTGCCACCATATTTCATCGCGGTGGCGCCCGACACTTCGTAGCACAGAGTTGAGCCATTCGTTAACATCGCTGGAAGTCAGGAGTTGAGCTTGCGTGCTTGTCGCAATGATTTCGATTTTGTCTCTCGGATGTTTGTTACTACCTGTCCTCAGGTGGAATTAAACAGCCTTAATAAATAAGCTGGTTTCACACCACACTTGCTCCGCCGGCCTGACATTTCGCTGCTACGGAATGTGTGGTGGAAGCTGTGGCCTCATGTTCTACGGAGGCAAAGTATTGCAGTTTTTTTTTGCATTAAAAAAAGACATCTTCGGCATTATCATTGTTATCATCGTTTTACGCTCTTTACACGTGTAGCGCCGAGGTGACCTTGCAAAAATTTGTTCAGACAGTTAAATCAGTCAATGCACCCCCCCCCCCCCCTTGTTGGTTATGAACTCTCTTTATTTCACTTCAAAGTGGGAGTAAGGTGGGCGGGCAGATAACACAGACCGGGTGACGTAATCGCAGAACTATTGGTGTGATGACGTAGTCTGTTGAATACCAACCTGCACCTCATTGTCAAATTGCAGCCATCGAGGTCAACTCATTGCGTGCTTCACTATTAAAACATGTCGTGGAGAGGTTAAAAAGAAAAAAATTAGAATACTCTGTACTGAAAAATGACCACAGCAAAGAAGGAAATTACAAGAAAAACAGTGGCTCTTTTTCAGAGATATCCCACGCATCTAGTCTATAAGAAAGACAAAGGGATGGTATAACAGTAAAAAAAAGAAAATCGTGTTCTAACCCGTAGAGATAAAAAAATTATCCCATGCCTTATTATTTTAATTACAACTGATTATTATCCTTCGCCCTCACTTATTTCAACTCTCAGAAGAATATATTTGATGCGATGAAAAAAATGCGCTTGACCAGTGTTATATTATTGTAAAGGGGTGAGCTTAGAAGCGAATGCCCAAACGGGTCACCGACGTGCCCTAAAGAGGGCGCAGGAAGAGCGCCCCGTAAACCGACAGTACACGTTGCCGGCGGGAGTCAGACATGCCCCTCTCCTTGAAAAGCGGGGGAGCGTTTATTATCTTTTCCCTCTCCCTTTTCCCCCGTGCAGCTGGGTGCCGCTGAGAAGGCGCCTGCAGTGTCCTTGGCGTCTGCTGCCTTGGGGAATCGTCACACCCCTCCCTTTGTTATGAAGCCTGCTGCATGGCACTGGGGACGACCCGTGTCTTGTTTACGCCTCTACAGTCCATAGTAGATAACAGGCTTCCGAACCCGGGTAGACCGGTGCAGCTGGGGGTGCAAAGGGGCCGCACTTGACTGCTGTTGCCGCGCCGAGGCTGTTGTAGACGGCTCGGTGCTTAATGAGCAGCGAGGTGGGGACAGCTGTTCCGTATCCGTTGTCGCTGCTAGTGCAGGATGAGGCTCCTCGTCGTCTGAGAGAACGCCGGGCATCCTTCGAGGTCGCACGTAGTCCGCGTGCCTTTTCCACAGCGTTCCGCCTTCGAGTTCTATTTGAAGCGACGAAGAACTTGTGGGATGGCGAACCGTTCCGGCAATCCAAGCTGGGCCTGGTCGGAAGTTTCTAACAAAGACGGGCTCGCCGGGCAAATGCAAACAGCTTTTGCGTGCGTTATTGTCGCAGCGCATTTTTTGCTACAATTGCTTGAAGTCCGCATGCGCCCTTAGGCTGGAGTGCTTTGACTGAACGGGCGTTTGCAGCTGCCTGCCCATGAGGAGCTCAGCGGGAGGGGACTCAGTAAACGCGTGCGGCGTTGTTCTGTAGGAAAGCAGGATCCTGTCATGTTTGTTTGGAAATCTCCAGGCGCCTTCTTGAGTTTCCCCTTAATTATTTGCACAACGCGTTCCGCTGCTCCGTTCGATGCTGGGTGGTATGGTGGGATCAGGATTCACCGAATGCCGTTCTTGCTCAGGAAGTCAGTGTACTTCTCGCTGGTTAATGCGGTGCCGTTGTCGGAGACAATGATGTCTGGAATGCCATGCGTTGAAAATATGGTTCGCAGGCATCGAATTTTGGCGTCCACTGAAGGTGCATGAACGGGAACCACCTCTACCCATTTAGAGTAGGCATCAACTAGGATGAAAAAATAGTGTCCTTGAAATGGACCACCAAAGTCGCCATGCAGTCTAGACAATGGTTGCTTCGGAAACGGCCACGGATTAGACTGTGCTTTCCGTCCCATTATCTGGTGTTCTTGACATATTTTGCAAAGTTGCACTTTCTGTGCAATGCTGCTGTCAGGTCCTTCCCACCAAATGTGGCTCCGTGCAACTGCTTTCATCTTTTCCGCACCTGGGTGAGTTTCTTGAAGGAGATCAAGAACTTGTGCTTGTAGTTCTTTAGGAACGACGACTTGTGTTCCTCGCAGGACGCAGTTCTCATGAACACTAAACTCTGTACGGTTCTTCTGAAATAGTGTCCAATCAGTTCCTCTTGGCAGCTCTTCACCAGTAAGGAGCGCCAGTCGTAGGCGTGACATAACAGGATCACGATCTGTAGCTTTGACGATGGCGGATGGTGAAAGAAGTCGAGGATATGTACTTTCAAGCATGAAGATATCAGCAGGCTTTGGTACTGTGCCTGGCTCTGTAGGAAGCGGTAGTCGGCTCAGCGCGTCGGCGTTGCTGATGCTGGTGACAGGGCGGTACACAAGCGTGTACTTGTACGCTGACAGGGTAATTGCCCAGCGTATCATTCTCGCTGATGATCTGTCGGGAATAGGCTTGTCCTATCCGAGAAGTCCCAGAAGTGGTTTGTGATCAGTCACCAGTTCAAAATATTGGCCCCAGAGATACTTATGAAACTTCGATACGCTGAAAATTGAGGCAAGGGCTTCTTTGTCCAGCTGACTGTAATTCTTTTCTGCTGGAAGAAGGCTTCTCGATGCGAAGGCAATGGGACGTTCCCCTGTTTCATCTCGGTGTGCGAGAACAGCTCCGATTCCGTACGGTGAAGCGTCGCAACTGAGAACGATTTGCTTGGAAGAATCGAAATGATGCAGTACCGGCGCAGAAGTCAGGAGAACTTTACTTTCTCGGAAAGCTTGTTCCTCTACGCTTGTCCACTTCCAAGGAGTTTCTTTTGTAAGTAGCAGATTCAAGGGCCGGAGAACTGTCGAATGGTTAGGCGGAAAACGCCTGTAAAAATTAATGAGTCCAAGGTAGCTTTGAAGTTGCTTGACGTCCTTGGGACATGGAGCATTCACGACAGCTTCCATTTTCTTTGGTGTTGGCCTCAGTCCGTCCGCGTTTATGACATGGCCCAGGTACTTAACTTCTGTCGCTAGAAATGAACACTTCTTTAGCTTGAGCTTAAGGCCTGCTTCCTGTAGACGCTGTAGTACACTGGCTACGTTGCTCAAGTGATCTGCGTCGTCCAATCCCGTTACCAAGATGTCATCAAAGTACACAGTGACATGGCGCATGTCTTGTAGCGAATTTTCCATTTCTCTCTGGAATATGGCCAACGCTGAAGCTACTCCGAAATGTAGTCTGGCGTACTGGAAGAGGCCCTGATGCGTATTGATGGTCAATAGCTTCTGTGAGCTCGTGTCAAGTTCTACCTGCTGGTAAGCGTCTTTCAGGTCCAGCCTCGTAAACTTTTTGCCACCTGAAAGTTTCGTCCAGAGGTCCTCGACTCGTGGCACAGGATATTTTCCAGCACTGTAGCACCATTAATTGTGACTTTGAAGTCGCCACATATGCGGACGCGGCCGTCTTGCTTGAGCACAAGAACAATTGGGGCTGCCCACTCAGACGTTCTGACGGGTGTAAGTACCCCTTCTCGTTGCATTCTTCGCAATTCTTCTGCAACTTTGTCTTGCAATGCAAAATGAATCGTTCGTGGTATGAAGACTTTTGGAGGTGAATCTTCCTTGACTACAATTTTGGCTTTCACACCTTTGAATGTTCCTAGACCGTCCGAAAATACTTCTTCGTAGCAAGTAAGCAGCTCGTCAACGCTCGCAAGTGAGTCAACGGATCTGACGTCATTTAGGTCGAGCTGAAGCGCACTGATCCAGTTTCGTCCGAGAATGGTTGGACACTGGCCCGGAGCTACAAACAAAGACAGTGTTGCCTCTCTTCAACCGAACTGGACTGAAACGGTAACCTTGCCCCTAACGGC
Organism: Amblyomma americanum; assembly: GCA_030143305.2. Taxonomy (NCBI): domain Eukaryota; kingdom Metazoa; phylum Arthropoda; class Arachnida; order Ixodida; family Ixodidae; genus Amblyomma; species Amblyomma americanum. The sequence continues at coordinate 499,167 of JARKHS020000090.1, forward strand.
TGTCAGTCTTCCGCAATAACTCTTCTGAATTACGTCTGATAGGTCTACTGAGAGCTCGGCAAACCGCTGTTGGAATGCGGTCTCTCCTATTACGGAGACACTGGCCCCCGTGTCTAGCTCTATTCTAAGAGCCTGCCTACGACTTGCAAAACTGCTACAAACGGAGGAATTGTTTTCTCGCTGTTCATCTGCCACGTCTCGTAGACCTGTGACTGGATTTCAGGAAGATTTCCACTGTCCTCAAGGCTGTGAATTGGCCGCTTTGTTTGCCTTTGCGTACTGTGCTTCCTTGACACTTTCTTTTGCTTCGTGTCGGCAGCCTTTGAGCGGCATACTCTGTCCAGATGCCCGATCTTGCTGCATGCGTTGCACCGGGATTTGGCGTGCTGGCATACTGTTTGCGTAGTGCGGCTCTCCACAGCGATAACAACTTATCGTCTGTTTCATTTGCTTGCTCATCGCACTGTGAACTGTCTGCGCTTCGATCATGCCCTGAGCTTGCATCAACATGCTTGAGTCTCTTATAGCCGTCTCCATTGCAATTAGAAGCTTGACTCCTGACTAGAACGTCAAGTTTGGCTCTTCAAGCAGGCGTCGTTGCATTGACGCGTCATTAATGCCGCAAACGAGTCTGTCCCGCAGCATGTCAGGAAGGAAAGTGCCGTACTCACAGTTTGCTGAAAGCTTTTTCAGTGATGCGGTGTAGTCGCTGACAGGCTCCTCCGGTTGGCGAGAGCGACTATTGAATCTGAAGCGGCAGACCACCACGGAAGGCTTCGGAATGTAGGGACCCGAAAGCACGGAAAATATCTCCTCGATAGAGACTTGATCTGGAGTTTTAGGCGTCAGTAGGCTCCGTAGTAAGGAGTAGGTACTGGACCCGCAGCAAGTCAGGAACACTGACTTTTTCTTCTCCTCTGGAACGCTGTTGGCGTCGAAGAACAGCTTGACTCGCTCAAGGTACTCCGTCCAGGCTCCTCCTTCCCCGTGGAATGGCTCCAATGCTCCGTAGGTCGGCATGGTTGCAGATGATGCGATGCCGGAAAACTTTTACCTCGTCGCCAGAATTGTTATAGTAGTGTAAAGGGGCGAGCTTAGAAGCGAATGCCGGAACGGGTCACCGACGTTCCCTAACGAGGGCGCGGGAAGAGCGCCCCGTAAAACGACAGTACACGTTGCTGGCGGAAGTCAGACTGGCCCCTCTCCTTGATAAGCGGGGGAGCGTTTATTATCTTTTCCCTCTCCCTTTTTCCCCGTGCAGCTGGGTGCCGCTGAGAAGGCGCCTGCGGAGTCCTTGGCGTCTGCTGCCTTGGGGAATCGTCACAACCAGTGACCGCACGAGAGCACATGGATGTTGCGTCTCCTTCTTTGCGACGATGCTACAAAGTGAAAAATAGCTCGATACCTCCGACTTGAAACAGTTGTAGCCAGACAAAGAACTGAAGTATTGCTCGGCAATTTTGTGACCTAACATTGTGAAAGAACACAGGGCAAGCAATCCAGTGCACAACAATGTTTTTTTTGCGCTGTGTTCTTTCACAATGTTGAGTCACTAACCATCATTCTGAACCGAAGTGTGCCCCTTGAAGCTGCATCCTAGCTTCTTCTTGTTATAAGGCTTACTGCTGTAGGTTTTGTTGCTAGCAGTAAAAAACATAAAGAAACAAAATAATAAGAAAATAAAGCAAATAAAGTAAACAAGTATAGAATTTGAACGCAACGCCAATATCAAACTATAAATACAAGTTTCGCTACAAAAATCTCAACACAAAATGTGCCATAAGATAAAATATACCTCTCAAGATTGGATGGCTTCAGTAAAGTGATATGTGTGGGAAAGCTGGGCTTGTGCTAGAGGAAATAGCTGAATGTACAAAAATCTGAAACGATATGGCTGGTATGGCGCCAATATACGATGAAGTTCCAAGCGCGAGATACCTTTTTGGCTCAGCAAAGACGAATAGTTCAAAAACGCAAACACAATCACGCCGACATGAACAAAGAAAGAGCAAAAAATAAAATGCTCAGGACTCCTAGCCTATCAGATTTGTGCCAAGCACCAGGTCTTGAGAGATAAGCAAAGGAAGATCGACTGGGATGAGCTTCCCCAGACAGTTCAAAACTTTAGGCACCCCTTTTTAGGGAACTTGAACTTTCATGCCTGGCAGCCCGTCCCCTTCATCTTGGCTGCGCCGAACAACGCAACGCGTCATGGAATTGCCTCCTCTCACTGCTCGTCGAAAACGCATCAATCAGAAAGTCTGAGCACCCAACCTTATTCTTGGTACGCGCTTAGATTGAAAGCGACACCGTTATATTTTATTATTTGGGTTTAAACAAAGAAAAAAGGTAGAAACAACCCTGTTTTTCTTTCACACACGCTTTATTCAATCGTAGTTGGAACAGTCAAAACGCGCCCTTGTGCTGGGTGGCGCCACTACAAGTTATAGATCCCAAGGTGCTCAAAATTATTCCGGAGCCCTCCGCTACGGCACCTATTTCTCTTTTTCTTCTTTCGCACCTTCCTCCCTTTACGGTGTGGTTTGGGTATCCAGCGAGATGTGAGACAGTTACTGCGCCAATTTCCTTTCCTCACAAACCAGTTTTCAATTTTCAACCCGGTCGACTACGTGCTATTCACAGCGCGAGAGCATAGCGCTCTCGCGCAGTGGCCAGCAAATCTGATCTGTTCCTGCCGTCGTGGGTTCGAAACCCAGTGGCGACAATTTTTTTTCATTTATGCAGGTATCTCAGAAGCTTCTGGCAAACCTAGCATTTTTTAAGGATTCCTAGTGAAATAATGCTTTTGCACCAAAAAGAATGGGTGACCCTCCTCGATGGGTTATAGTAGTATCGGTGAACCTCTTCATTGTGCATGCGTAGGTGACGAGGGCTGGATGGGGGCAGGTATGAAGCGGAGGGGTCCTGCCCCGACCTGGTTTCTTTTTCTTTTTTATACGTCCGCGTATATTTGCATAGCGGGTTGGGGGGGGGGGGGGCGAGGAGCAGCACCATTTTTATTCGCAGATCTCTTCGGCTTCAATGAAAGAAGCTAGCTTAAAAAATTGTGGTGCGGTGACGAGTGACGGAATACTAATAACTCTGGCGCTTTTCGTGATTTAAGGATGTAGTATTTCATGGTTCCTTCTAGTAACGAACAGCAGCTTGCCCAGATCCCCTAATAAGGTATGAAAAAAAAATTTTCGCCCTCCTGGTCACCAACGAAGTCTAAACGTGGAGCCTAACGGAAATACTACAACTACATTGAGGACCGCGTAGTGAGGCATGGAAACAAACTTATAGGCTTTGAGTGCACGAACAACCTGAAAAAATGGTATTAAATGGTTAATCAACAACATGAAATAGATTCGGGCGAAACACATGGCTGTGCGGAGGGAAGAATAACGATGATCTGGTAGTTATACTAGCAAGGTATATTTTAAGTGAATAGAAAGAAAGGCAGGAGAGCAAAGTGGTGAGGTGAGGGCAAACGAGACAGAAATTAGCTATGATGGTTACTTCGACACGGTACAGGGGTAGTCGTTGTGCGATGCAAACGCCTTCGTCCTGCCCGGACTATAATTTACAGAAGTGTGCTGTACATCTGATCGTTGGCCATATTGCGAGTCAATCATTCAAAAATGAACTTCAGCTAGAGTGGATACAGGATTTTGCTCCTATGAGGGGCGTGCCAATTTCCTGTCCTACCGCGATATTATGTTGGTTTTGTAACAGGCCCGAAATGGAAATGCACAATAGGGAATATACCAACACCTCCAATATTCGTTAACCTTTGCACTCTGCTCACTTTCTGTCAGTTGATCATGTGCATAGACTTCTGGCTGCTGGCGCGTGGAAATATTGCTAGCTAGGACTTCTAATTGCCTTTCGTCTTGAAGAGCAAGCTTCTCCAAATACAACACTCATTACGTAGAGGTCGTGTTCGCGCTGGCAGGAACTTTAAACTTGCTTTAAATATTATATTGCTTTTTTTTCATCCATCATTACATACCCTTTAATGACCTCGGATAATAAGCATTGTTTAAAAAATCTATATTGCACTCAATCAAAATGATCGCGGTTTCAGCTCGAGACCTGAAGCGTGCGCTCTGCATTACTTGTTCTCAGAGTTAGGTACTGCGTTTATGCCGCGTGTAATGCGCCCGGGAAATACCAGTGCTGCACCAGTCGCAAACATGTCCTGGCGTAGCGAAGAGAAACGACAGGTTTTACAACACTCGAAGCGGTCCTGCGTTATTTTCAGCGCCGTAAATCCGTTGTACTCCCTCACTTATTTCGATTTTTTTCCTTCAGACTTCTGCATTTATTGTTTTTCTTTCATTGAAGGTATGAAAACACCCGTTGTATCATCCTACCTTGAATGGCGCCTAGCATAATATGTTGTACTTTTAAACTGCCGTAAACAATTCTACATCCTCTTCCAGCCTCACAATTTTATGCTGTACTTACCTTAGTTCTAGGTAACGCTGGGAAGGCTAGCTGGAAAGGGTGCAGATCCTTGCTACAATCTCGTCTCGCCTGCACGAGCTTCAGTCGCTAAGGAAGCAACCTACAGGATTAGGAAGTATGTGCCAAACGCCAGTCTCAAAACAAACTTATCAACGAAATTACGAAAGTAAGTGTACTGACGGGCTAAAATTACGTGTCCTTGCTGTTCTATCTGGTGCCTTGGTTATCTTATGCTTACGCTGGCAGCGGTGTGAAAACATAAGAATTGTTGAATCTCTTTCTGATTATTCTGTATGCGCTGAAGTTTTAGAACTTTTCTTAGTTATGTGTTTTATTTTTCTTCACTTTATTAATCGACTTCAAAATTGGTCTATGCTTTATGGGGGCGGAATGTCCCAAAGCGACTCAGGCTGTGGGGCACACCGTAGCCAAGTGCTCAGGAAATTTCTACCGCCTGGGGCTCTTTAACATGCAGAGAGTACACGGGCTTCTAGCATTCTGCCTCGATTGAAATGCTACCGCCACGGCTGGGATTGAACCTGCGTGTTTCGAGTCAACCGCCGAGCCCTATAAGCACTGAGCCTCCACGGCGGCTCAATTGAGCGCATTCATAGCCCAGGCGCAGACCCGCACAAGTGTCTGTGCAGCGGGAGCAGAATTGAAACATTAATGAGGAAACGAACAGTAAAAACAAGAACAACAAGATTTCCTCCTTATCACAACTTTAGATATATAAGCATTGAATATAGAATCTAAAGTGTATACAACTGGTCTTCTTCAATCGTCTTTATTTGGGCAGAGCCAGCTACGGGACCAAAGAAGAGGACACACACATGTAGACGCAGCACTCAACTTCTAACCTCTTTATTTATACGAAATGTGAACGTCATTTATATATAGGGCCTTTCGGCTTGCCCCGATTTTTGCTCCCTGAGCACATTCGACAATGTTAGGAAAACCAGATTTATATCTGAAATTAAGGCTTCTGGGAGACTTTGTTTCCGTGTAGACAAAGCTGAAGACACCGTCATAAAGGAGAAGACATCTTGTACGGATGTCAAAAAGGGTCTTTTAAGTCAAATAATTATTTATTTTCTTACAAGATTTGTTTTTCGTGCATAAATAAGGCCAGGTTAGAACAATGCGTTTCAGAAGCCAGAAGCAAAAGCGTGGGTACTGACCATACGTCTCACCAGCATGTTTGTATCAAGCGCTACCCACGTTAAAGACGTGCTGCTCCCAGACATGCTGCTTCCAGAAAAACATACTGTTTTTGTGCGCACTCTGTTTGTACACTTGTTACGAAGAAGGTTTACGCACTAAGGCAGATAGGTGCATCACAGGCTGGGAAGGGCTGCACAGTAGATGGCAATGGCGCAGCGAAATGGTTATAATAAATGAGGAAAAACTAAATATGTAATTTTATGGAAGGTGTGCAGTGCAAACTGCCATTTCTGAATTGTTTACAAATCAAAGTGAAAAAGCGCGGAATTTCATGTCCGCACAAAAGCAAGCAAATATAGAAAATTGCTTTCTACTACAAAATTTGACTTAACACTAAGAAATTTTTTTCTGAATAACCCTTGCTTGCACCTTAATTTTATGGCAGACAATTTTGCCCGAATTTCAGAACGCAAATTCCCTTCAAGATAAAATCCGAAAACGAACTGCCCTTTATTATATACGGTGGCGGTGATCGAGTTCACCCGCGCATTAAAGAAATTAATCGATTGCAAAAGAGAAAAATCAAATTATTATTGTAAGTGCGCATATTGGAGATATTCCTGCTCTTTTCTATTTAGCGAACCGGAGGTACGCTGACACATGCCTCACCCGCGGAGGCTATTTTGTCGGCCTCAGTACGTCGCGCGAGCAATTATAGTACATTCACTGAACATAGATAACGAACAACGCTCTTGCAGTGGGCTCACATCCATCATTTATCATTCGTGTTACCGGGCTATGTTTGAACTGAGCTTCCACCAACGATTATTAATACAGCTCTTCGTCATGTCGATAACCAGCACTTACTTGATTTTCAAGAACTCTTGGTCCCTTAGGCCAGCCATGACCATTTATTTTTTTTCAAATAATAGCCGTTTTTTGCCATTGCAGATATGTGGCTTTTTTCGCGGTTACAATCAAGAAGCTGTAATTTACTAAAGGTATATTAAGAAGTGTATTTCCGGAAACGGCAGTTTCATCTTGGACGTTGTCACCACGCACTCAGTCATGCGCATGACACTACAGATGCACTCTAGCTGGGAATGATTACTTGCTTCCTAGCACTAGATACTGTGCACTTGCCTGGGTGAAAGCGAAATCAGGGCAATGAGCTATAGCCGTCCTCGCTCAGCACAACCCTGTTTTTCCTCCTCCCCAACAGCGGGTGTCGCTGGCTTAAGGGCTCAAGTCGACAAGTTTGCTCTTATTAGCTCAACGCAAAGGCATTTCTTAGGGTCTTTATTTCGCCGTCATTGATGTCCTCTTCTGTACTTTATTGAAGTTTGTAAATAGAAAAGTTCAAGATGTAAGACAGCCCTCAGTTTGCACATCGACCAGAAGACAGCGCTCTTGAACCTCGCTGCCTGCTCAACTGGTTACTTTGTTGTTCGCAGCCAGTAGCTTCTGCACTTTGCACCTTGGGTTGAGTGTTAAACCTGGGCCACTTAAAATTGTGCCATTGGTCTAGTTTATGGCAAGAGAAAAGGTACGCCAGCTCTAAGGAACTTGGATACAGGCTAGCAGTGTGCCTTAGCGCAGCTGCAGCATGTAAAGGTGAACCCTGTCTTGAGCACGACTGATGTATCCCACGGGAATACGCACTACCCAACAGTATGCGTTACTTGCAAGCTATTACTTGTTCCGTCACAGGCAGCTGCTGGCTATAGTAGGAGGTGAAATACTGAATAAAAAATAGCATTGAAACGTGGCTGTTGACGAGGGGAAAGGGAAAACATCCCAAAGTTGCATGATACGAGGCTCGGCATTGCTAAGCGACGAGAGGCTAAAGCTAGAGGCGCCAAAGTAGCTTAACGAGGCCGCACGTAGGAAGTTTGTTCGCTACCGGAACATATGAACCGCCGACGAACTGTGGTGAACACGCACGCGCAGGCGCCGAGGCAGGAAATGCGCTCTGTTTACGTAACCTAGGAGGCATGCAGACCATTAGTTGGCGGATGCTCTGCCAACTTCCGAGAGTGCTGCTCGCGTGCGGCACAGCCGTGACGCTGCGCGCTGCTCCCGAAACGCTTACGAAAATGTTCGGAAGCTAATCTCTGTGCAAACGAGCTCTTCCTCAGGTCTGAACGGGAGTAGCTTTATATATAGAGTCCTTCCATTGGTTCATATGGCAGTATACTTTACTGTCGTATGAAACCTCTTTAGGCTTTAGGGGTCGATAGTATAATCACAAGTCAGTTCTTCTTTTTTGGTGTCGTCTGTGCTGATTTCGTGTCATAATTTGCATTCTGAGAATCTGGCCTGTTGGGCGGCTTCGTGGATATGGCGCTCTCCTGCTAAGCTCGAGGTCATGGGTTCAGCCGCCAGATGCGGTACCATATTCTGGATTGAAGCAAATCATCAACACGGCCGCGAAGTCAGGATTTGAAATAATGCAATATTACTTCATGTGGTCGAAGTTAATGCGTCAGCCTGAATTGTGTTGCAGCCTCGGAAGACAGGTGAAGGTATCGGGAATAATCTTTATAGGAAGGGAGTAACGCTATGGCTTGCAAAAAGGAAAGAATCGGGGCGTAGAAAAGTACGCTTAACGCGTTATCCACGCTGCATTTCTGTAGAACATTGGCCTTGTTAAAATGAAGAACCGCATGCACGTTCACTGCGTATTTGTAAATTGCAGTGACTGCCGGCAAGATATCCTTATTAACGGCATCCTGTGTAAAAAAAAATGTAAGAACTTTAATACGCAGCTTGTTATGTTTGTTTTAATGCGTAGAAGGACGTTTATCTGCAATACACGCACCACGCAGTGTGCAACTGAGCCTGCAGCGAGGACTTCCAGTGCGAAAGCACTACTCCAGACTTAGCAACCCCGAGAAGAATTTTGTCTTGTGTGATCAGAGTAACTCGTTTAAGCTCGGGTAAGTTCGGAGTAGCGTTGCGCATGCTGCAGCCAGTGGGAGGAAGCTTGGGAAAGTTCGAAGGGGCGTCGCGCCAGCTGCCGCTCTTTCATCGTCGTGAGGATGATGAAGAGCGAGAAAAACGCAGTTGCGTGCAAACACAGATGCCAGAAAGAAGAGGCGAAGAACTAACACACGATTTCGCGTGTATACTCGGTCTAACTATTCTAAAACCTGACACTCACTCTACCTACATCTGCTACTCCTGTTTTTTCCGCAATTGAATAATTTGACAAACTCTGCTCGTCTCTGTTGCAAGACATAGAGCCAATGTGATTTATTTTGGCTTCAGTGGGAGTTTGGCTGTCTACAGTACTCACGTATATCACTGCCTTTTCTTAGCCAGCACTTAGCTCATTTCGAACTGAGCTGAAGCTGGCGAAGAGCTGAGGCACAAGCTAGGTATAAGGATTCCGCTAGTGTAAAAATTTCAGTGACGTAACTATTCTTGGGGATATGAATTATGAATGACATTGCGATTTCACTGCGCTTTCCTTAGATTGAAAGGCTCTTGGCCTCTTTTGTGTACTCCCCAAGTGAGTTCTTCCCATTTCTCGGCAATGAAAGCAATAAAATTCTTGGAACTGCGCTCCCCAGGGGGCGCATGGTGTTAACAGCAAGCGACCGCCGCCGCCGCCATTATCCTCTTCATGACTGGGTGGAAAAGGTCAATTTAAGGGAGTGGCTGGAAAAAGTTTAACTTTTGTTTTCAATACGATTAAAAGATTTCAGAGAAGCTTCAGGCTTTCGATTACGCATCAGGCGTCGCGGTTTTGACTTAAGTCGAACAAGTTTCAAAAGACCGGAGGTTAGCCACAGCAGAGCTCCCCGAGAAATTGCTCGCGGGGTAGACGACACAAGGGTGGAGGGGTTGCTGCAGGAGTATCGCGGCGTTCGCATCAGGGATGTATTGAAATGCCATCTCAGGGAAGTTATCGCGGAAGTGGCAATGGGCGTATGCTGTCGCCACCCCTAGTATATCTGCGACAAGCCCAGTTTCAGAACTTTGTCATATTACTGGAGTAATGTGCTTGAAGAGGCAGTCTACTAACTTTTGTCAACCATATTTTCATTGGAGAAATAGAGAACTCTATGCCTAAGGAGACCTATAATTGCCTCTGGCACCGAAAAACACGAAAAAAATACTGCCAGCGTACCATCCTAAAGATTACAGCATTTTGTCGATTTTCGTTAAATTTTATTTGTCCAAGAACTTTCAGGTTAAACATACAATGCAATGCATTAAATTGAAGCCAACTAAACACTCCTTTTCATAAACAAAAGTAGGGGGTTAGAGTTTACTGGCTTTTTATCAAATTTTGTTTGGAAAATCAAGTCCTAAATTTGAACAAGATTGCAATGAAATGCTGTAATAAAAAATAACAAAGTTAAACGTACTTTAAATACCTAAAATATCTGTCTATTCAGTAACAAAGACGTCTGAAAAAATGAATGGTGTAGCTCGTATAGTTTTTCGGCTAAAAATAAACAGTCAATTTAAGTATAGCTTGGACACATCATTGGACAAGATAGTCGGGCGAGCCCTTCGTTACGGAAGCGGTATCAAATCTTCCCCAAATGATGTGGAAACCCCGAAAATGAGAGAAACAGCATCGCTAACGTCAATACATATTTGAAAAAAGCAGCTCAACAGAGGAAGACAAAACCATTTAGGAAACTTACCGAGGTGCTCGCACCGATGCTCGGCACTGGTTCCCGAGGCATTCTTTTCTCCCCGAACTAAAGCCGCTTAACAAGACGGTACCATTACAGATAGATTTGGCACCCGTGTTGTCGCCGAAATCATCAGTGGACGCTGCTGAATCCCCGAGAATAGCCGCGTTTCCGGCCGCGTACGTCGCTGGCGAAGGCGGCCAGTCTCAACTTCAACTCTCCGCTATTTTATCAAAGAGCTCAAAAATCACCGGAACGCGGAAAAAACAGACGAAGAGAAAATTCAACTGTACGTTTACAGCTTCAAAGAACATCGCATAGCATGTGTAAGAATAGCGCCGAAAAATTCAAATCGGCATCTGAATAAAACGTTAGCGAGCTAACAATAGCAGTTTGTCGCAGCATAAATTTGTGTGTGGTTTACGCATCAGATCCTTGGAAGTTAGAATCTAAAAGAAGCAAACAAGATCTGAAACATGTCCTTGAGATCAAAATTCATTTTTTCCTGCAAACACGTCAGGACGATAGTAAGGCATGACAGGCGTGTAATTCAACCTTGCGCTCAAGCAGAGTGTGAGTTCATGCGTGCGCTCGGTTTTCAGTGCACACACTTATAAGGTCTTGCTTCCATGCAATCGTGGCTACAGCGGCCTGGATGTCCCGCCGAGTTAAAACGCCTCGTGCGCTTGCAAAACATGGGGTCTAGAAGTGCGGCTGCGCTTGGTAAGGGTGGAGAAGCCACCTGTCACTTTCCATTGCTGCGCTGCTGACTCGGAACCGCCGTTACCGAGAGTTTTGGCTGCCACCCTAAATTTTCATGTAGCGGTCTGGGATGAAACGAAAGAAAGCATTTGCTTTCGAGAGTACGTCTCTCTAATTTCGCTTGGAACGAGCAGGAGACTTCTCGGAGCAATGAGTCCTGGAGGGGACGCCAGTATAAATATCGGAAATAAATTAATGAAAGGTAAAATATGGCACCACAGTAAAATATGGTACGCACGTACAGGTGCCCAGAAAAGTTTTCGGAACATGAAAATTACAAGAAAGCCTAATTATTGGGCATCCTAAGCGTACAGCCATGAACTCAAGTATGTGCATTGTTGTTCCCAGCGCGCCCTCCACAATGCACCCCTCAGTGCGTGGCTGCGCTTGTTTTCAGGGAAAAATTGACGTGTTTTTTTGTGATTTCGGAGTTCCGAAACCTATAGACATAAAACTCTCGGACAAAATAGAGTAGATCTGGAGGGTTTATGGAAATGCGGCCCAGAAATATGCCCAAAGAAACGCGTCACTTTGCGCCGCGAAACCCTATAGACATTGCTCAAAAAGAACGCGCCTTTCCATTGTGAGTTGCAGGCTGGGTCTGTTAGCTGCGACATTCTATGCGCGTCCAAACAAGAAAAACCTGCCTAATTAGAAAACCTAATCAGAAGAAAAATTAATTATGCAAACAAGTCCAGCTTCCTCGGGCAACATTTTTGAAAATTTGACAATTGTAAAACACTTTTATAGGTAATGGTCCATTATTCTGATATGTAGCAAAATCTTTCTTTTAAAGTGTTTACAGCGATGGCATCTAAGAGTTCAGACTGCAATACAAAATCAATCGGGACCGCTTTTTACGATAACAAAGCGTGAATAGAAAACAAATAATAACACTGCCGTTGGGTGAGATCTGCCAATATATTGATTGTTAAAGTGAAATCTTTCTTTATATGAAAATATTGCGTTCATAAACGGTTTCCCGCTCAAAAATGCTTTTTTCCAGAATAGCTGAGTATGTATTAAAAGAGGTATGTCTAAACAGTACTTAATGAGAATGGTCTAAAGACTAAAAATGCTGTTACATTTATTGCACAATGTTGTGGAACAAAACAACGCAACGCTAAGCACATACTTAAGCCAAGAAGGAAACTTGCAGAAATGAAACTCAACAAAAATTCAATGCACATAGGAGTTTTTAACCCGGAGCAAGTCAGGATGCCTGTTTTAGGTGCCGATTTAACTTTCAATTATTCTAATTTCAAGCTTCATCCTGCTAGAGTGTACATGCTTTCTTCTGTCTGCACTTCCGTTAACTACGTATTTAGGGTCCGATGTCTAGCAATTTCTCGCTAAACCTGGGCAGATTATTAAGACGGCACTCTAAAGAACTGCGGTTATTTTGAGTTATCGACCTGAAAAGCGACGTATACATTTTATGGATGCAAGACGGGAATTGCAGCGTGTTGTAAAAAAAAATTGTAACAGGAGCTCCCGGTATAATTCAGTCAGTCAGTCAGTCGGTCGGTCGGTCGGTCGGTCGGTCGGTCGGTCGGTCGGTCGGTCGGTCGGTCGGTCGGTCGGTCGGTCGGTCGGTCGGTCGGTCGGTCGGTCGGTCGGTCGGTCGGTCGGTCGGTCGGTCGGTCGGTCGGTCGGTCGGTCGGTCGGTCGGTCGGTCGGTCGGTCGGTCGGTCGGTCGGTCGGTCGGTCGGTCGGTCGGTCGGTCGGTCGGTCGGTCGGTCGGTCGGTCGGTCGGTCGGTCGGTCGGTCGGTCGGTCGGTCGGTCGGTCGGTCGGTCGGTCGGTCGGTCGGTCGGTCGGTCGGTCGGTCGGTCGGTCGGTCGGTCGGTCGGTCGGTCGGTCGGTCGGTCGGTCGGTCGGTCGGTCGGTCGGTCGGTCGGTCGGTCGGTCGGTCGGTCGGTTTTTATTTGCAGGAAAATCACATCATCCTGCGGATGGCAGAGACTAAAGGCATGGTTGCCCCACGAGGTCTCTGGCCCCTTAACAAAAGGTAGCGCAATAAAGTTACAGGAGGTATAAGCAACTGACGACTTGCCATCCGGCTTGTCTTATAGCGTCTATGGTCCCCAGTTCTATCGCTGACGAATTTAGCTCAGTTCAAAACGGTCCAATCGGCTCAACCCTCGTGGTGCGTTGGGGAGACGTCCCTTGCCGAAAGCTTAACCAGCTCCCTCCAGCAGCTGTTCTGATGGCGAGGGCAGCTCTTCCAGTCGCGATGACTGTTCTGCCACAACCTCAGAGCGGTGTCTGGCTTCTTTAGAGACTCTTTATCATGTTACAGCAAGCCTCCCTGGAGCCGGCGTCAACCGGGGTAAACTTGAAGCACCACTTCCAACAATGCCACTCCCTTCGGGGCCCCAATGAAAAGCGGCATTGATATGCAGCCGCGGCCGTCGTTAATCTGTACAGGGAAGAGGATAGCTTCGCTTCCCTAAACAATCACTGTCGCCGGGCCACCATACTCTGTGTGAACCGGCTGTCTCATCCCCCTTTGCCGCCACCGTTCAGCACACGAGAGACGAGAGGCTTTGTGCTCTTCCAACAGTGAGATTTTCTCGATCGGTCACGTCCTTGTATCCGCCACCTTCCAAGCTGTTGGTTGGCGCGCCTTTTCTCCTACAAACAAAGCGGAAATATTTGCCGGCGCTGTCGCCGCTGCTGCCAGCCATCGGCGCTTTTGTTGACTGCTGGGGACCCAGGAGTCGCCGTGCGGAATTCATCCGGTAATCAGCGAGGTCAACGCTCTTAAAAGACCCACCGTCTCCTAGATGCTAACCGTGCAAGCTGATAGTGCATAAAGGCTTACGTTGCTCTTTGGAATGATAATGGCATTGGGGCTGTTTGGAGGTTAATTTTGGTTTTACATCATATTTTATCACGCATGCCATTTCGAAGCTAGACTTTTTGTGAAAAAAAGTGCGCGTTAGAATCAGGTGAGCACTGAAAAATCTCATGTTGGGACGAAGTTGGCAGTAACGCTCCAGTAGTGAATAAAAGCATACTAAATGCATGCCCAAAAATTAGCAGTGGCTTAACTTTGCTAACCCTGAAATTCAGCCAAAAGCGAGGACACTCGCTAAGCGTCTGAGGCTCGTGAAGGTCAGCGCCGCTACACGCTCGCACGACAGCCGTTCTATATATGCCCGTGCGACCCCGTGCTATGACGTTGTATCACATGGTCTTACGATGCCCCCATCGAAAGTCATCACGTGGCTTCACATAACCCCATCGGATGTTCTTAAAGTAGAATGTCATCCCAAACTTCACCCGATGTCAAAGGTTAGAGGTCAACTCAAGGTCAGAGATCAAAACTCAAAGGCCAACTAAATGTCATGTGTCAAGGTCAGGGGTCAAGACTTCGACACCTTAACTGCACCACATATAGTCGTAGACGGCTAACGTGGTTGGGCTGAAAGTCGTTCAAGGTCACTCTCCGGCCTACGCGACGACTGCTTCACCTAGCGTAGTGAAGCTTTTCCCTTTATTGAGCTATAAACAGCTCTTTCCTGCCGCTACTCAGTTATAGAGCTTATTTCGGAGGCTAACAACAGATGACCGGGTGACCGGAAAGACCTTGGAAATGAAAACAATAGGAGGTTGGTGGGTTGGCTTTGTGTCAGGGGAGAAGCATAGAACGCGCTGTACAGAAAACCGACAGTTTCCCAGGGTAACAGAGATGATTTATTAGAAAGAAAAACGGTAAGTAGCGAGACGTCCTATGCTGAGATAAGATTTGGAAATTTCTAGAATGGAAATAAAAGCGACTCACGCAGTACAGAGGGACTTTGCGTTAAACATAGTTATATGTATCTTGCCCTCGACGTGGCGCAACCAACGATGTCGATGATCAATGCCTAAGGCACTTATCCTTATTTCTTAAGATTGCATTAGGAAAAATGGGACGTTCTTTTTCGGTTCGTTCTTTTGCGGAAAAGCGGTTCGTTCTTTTGCTCAATGAAGAACCCAGTCAAAGTTCACAGCAAGACAACAGCAGTGTAAGCACGCTCATCTCTTCCGGAGTTTCTTGGCACTGAGGTAGCAGTGCGTTTTGTTGGCCAAAGTGAGGTCTCAAAAATTACTTACAAAAGCAGGGTTCCCACAAGGCTCAATACTGGGACCAGTTCTATTTCTGTTGTATATTTATGACATCACTGAGCTAAAACACACTCCTGACATCACGCTATTCGCTGATGACACAAGCATATTTTTTACAGGTGGAAAAATTCAGGAAATAAGAGAGGAGATTAATGCCTATCTGGTAGAATTGTCGCAATGGCTGAAAAAAAATTAATTACGGCTCAATGCACAAAAAACTAAATACATAGTATTCAGGCCCATCAGCAAAAATCCAACTGATATTCAGGTAATGTTCGAAGACCATTACTTGGAAAAAGTGCAGGTGCATAAGTTTCTTGGAGTATGGTTTCACGAACATTTGTCTTGGAATTTCCATGTCAATCACCTCATTTCGGAACTCGCGCGTAGCGTTGGATGCCTAACCAAAATATCCTATATTTTACCTTTATGGTTGAAAAGATCTATTTATTACACGTTGTTTTATTCCAAATTGTTGTATGGCATGCTTGTGTGGGGTACTACCACCAAAGGCAATTGTGAGAAAATATTAATTCTGCAGAAGCGCGTACTTCGAATCCTTGAAAACTACAAAGGCCCAATAAAAAACCTAGCCACGCAAACCCTTTTCTCTAAACATAACATCCTTCCAGGTATAAATGTATACAATTTAAGGCTAATGCAATATATTTACAAAAAACAGTTGTGTACTGAAGAAATCTGCTATACTTCCTCGAGATATGAAATTCGAAACCCTAAAATAAAGATTAAAAATTTATAACTAACTATGGCAAACAGGGTATGGACTACCAAGTAGCCAAAATACTTAACCTAAACGAATATGATATTGACTTCAGCCAGCCAATCAGAGCTTTTAAAAGAACATATCAAGAATTATTGTTCGCCACAAAAATATTTTTAGAGCCATGAATAAACTACAAGAATCCATAAACCTCTGTAGATGGCTATCATGTAGTCTGTAGCTGATATTCTATTTCTGCACCACACAATATAAGGCTCAATTCTACCGGATGGTATTATTAGAAACTCTCACTAACATACTTTTTTATTTCCTTGATTTCTGACAACTGTTACTTTCAACTGTACATGAATGTATCTGTACCCTTTTTCCTTAACAAAATTCCCTAAGTGTACTTTTGTTGTATTGCTCTATTGTATTGTTAAACTGCTGTACTCGTGTTGTATTTGATAGTGCGGGAATATGTTTCTGCTATTGAAACCGCGTAAATGTTTTATGTAAAGAAAATGTTATTCTGCTGCTGCAGGCTGTACACAATTAGGGGCTAAGGCTTCGTCAGGCTTCCGAGCCTTTAGCCTTACGCCACCCACAGGGATTAATTGTATTACTTCCTGCAAATAAATTTACTTACTTACTTATTGGAATCTCTGAAAGCGAAGACTGAAGCCGACAGGCGTTCCCAAGACTGGCATTATTTAACCTGGCATAAAAGTCTACTGTGTGGAGCTCAGCCGGGATATCGGCGCCAGTGTGTGCGCAGACTGGGTGCCTCAGCACGCGGAAGAGCTCGCCAACGAGGCTGCCCATGCTTTGGGCGAGCGAGTTTCTGAGAAATCCCTCGCTGGTGTCCCTTCCTACGACTTGCTTGCGTCCCCGTGCATAAGCAAGACGGTCTTCTCTCAGCACTGAAGGCAAGATGCAAGTGGTGACTGCACGAAAGTACATTCACCTTTTACCTAAAGGACAGCTATGAGGAGCTCACGCGATTATGTGCAAGGCGTGCGCCGGCTTCACACTCACGCTAGACGCCCTTGCGAAATAGCAAGCGTTACAGGGTGTTTCAGGAACTTTGAGGCAGAACTCGTGTTCATCACACCCATTCGTCCGAAGACTGAATATGCATCAGCCATCTCGGATCGTGATCTAGCCTGTCTTATAGCTAACATTGAGTTCTTGCAGAACCGTGCTGCGCTTTTTATTTTTTAGACTACTCACATATTACCAGCGTCGCTGCCTTAAAGAATCGCGCCGAATTAGAAGACTTGTCTTACCGCCGTTAACAATCAAGACTAGCACTTTCCCATAAACTGTACCACGATCCCTCGATTCACCACGGTTTTTTTCCAATCACCGTCAGCCTTCCTTCAGCGACTCGACCATCCGCACAAAGTTAAAGCATCACGTGTCATTCATCTGCATTTGCAAAGTCATTCATACCACGCACTATCATAGAATGGAACAATTTACCAGCACACATAGCCATTGAATTTAACGCCTCCACATTTCTGTCTCCCATCCGCAGCGACGTTGGCATTTGAAATGTTGAAAGTGTTCGAAATTTTTCAATATTTCTTTTTTTACAGTTGCGGTACTTTTGCGATTACTTCTGTTCTTTTCGTGCCTATTACGTACACTGTATTATTTTTCATTTCCGTTATGCCTAATTTTTTTCTTTAAACCTATAACTTGCATTGTATTTTTTATCGTCTGCTTTTTTTGTTTACTCTCTGATGCTTAATTATTTTTTTCATATTATACCTAGCCTGTTTATTGTTCTTTTGCTTGTTAATGATGTTCCTTGTACATGTTTTAGACTGCCTCCCCCCCCCCCACCCCTATGTAATACCCTCGAGGAAGGGCCTTTAGGGGTATGCTGAATAAATAAATAAATAAATAAATGGATAAAGAAATAAATAAAATTCTCCTTCTTTCTTTGCTATGCTAGTGCTTGTAGCGGGCGTTATAAACGTATTCCAGAAAAATAATTAGCGCAATAGTTGACCGGCATCCGTTAATTAGCTTTTTAATTGTGGCAGTTAGGTGTTGTGTAGTAATAAGAAAATCGTAGGGATCATCAGCGCATCCGACACATCGATCATTAGCTCTGTGAAAATGTGATTAGCGCCGCAATGGTGCTCAGAATTTGTGTTCTACAGGCGGCACACCGGGCGCTTGGCTTCAGCAAAGCACAGTAGAACAAGCATACGTGACACACACATGACACACGTCATGCGTGACATACGCATCTCGCGCTTTTTCTCTAGCTCCAGCGATGGAAAGCGGCATGCGCGGACCACCGTCTGCTGCAACGCTTTTGCCCGCCCATGAGCGTTTTCTCACAACCACCAACTATTGCGGTTGTGAAACGCGTAAAAATAGAATTAATTGGAAATCTCGTAAGGTCTGAAAACCCATGGCATCACATTCTTGTATGGGGCAGTACCATCGGCTGCCTTAGTCATTCCGCCAGTTAAAGTCGCTGCACATGTGTGTCCATTTTTCGACGGCTGAGAGAGCCAACGTGATTATTGAAACGCAAAGCTTCACCACGGTAGGTAAAGCAGTCGACGCGTAGGCCGGAGAATGACCTTGAACGACCTTCAGTCCAACCAATGATAGCGATGTATGACCATATGTGGTACAGTTATGGTGTCGTACCATTTATCCCTGACCTTGAGCCTTACCTTTAGTTGACCTTTCAGATTAGGTGACCTTTGGGTTCACCACTGACCTTAAGAACATCAGATGGGGTGATGTGAAGCCACATGATGACATCCGATGGGGGTGTCGTAAGACCATGTGATACCACCTCATAGTCATGTGGTCGTGTGGGGCGGCCGCGAGCGTGTAGCGCAGCTCGCCATGGACGAGACTCAGACGCTTAGCTAGCGTCATTGCTTTTCGCTGATTTCCAGGGTTAGCCAAGTTGAGCCACTGCCCATTTTCGCCTACTACAGCGTGAAAGTAAACCTCACTTTAGCCTCCCTCTTTTGTGAAGCACTACATCCCGGTGGAGGCATGCCATCGCTTCCCTGCTTCCAAAACGGTGTTTAACCGTTTTCACAGTTACCGGGGTGGGGGGGGGGGGGGGGGGGGGGGGGGGGTACAGCCACAAAGACGACCTACCATGTTTGAAGTGTTCGACGTCTTCGCGTACATTATTGAATGTCACAGGCGAGCGTAAGAGAAGTCGCTGACACATCTCAAGACAGTTTCGTTTCGGTTTTGAGAGTCTTCTCTAAGCAACAGTTTTACCCTTATTACGTAGCATCGCATCAAGCCCACCATCAGCGACCTGCTGCGGTGGCTAAACTTCTGCAACTGTTCTCTCTTCTATTCGGATAGGGATTTCTATTTCTTATAAAATGTGCCTACTAGGCGCAGTTCGACACAGATGCGGGAATGATTTTGCACAACGGACATTACTGGTCATTTGGAAGCCTGTATTGGAATGGATTGGAAAACATTTAATTCGTCAAAAAAGGCAGAATGCAGACGATCCGTGCTAGGTGGCTATCAGTCCACGGCTGACAGCGACCTGGGTAGCCCATTAAATGACCCGGGTTTGAACTCCCAAGTCTGAGCTGACCAACACGGCCTCCCACTGCTCGAGAGTAGGAACCTGTATTAGAGATTTCGGGGGGCGGCTCCTCTTTACAATTCCACAATAGGTGATCATAAGTGGCTAAATCACCACAAAATGTACATGCATGGTCGTATTCACCGGGGTAGAATTTTGGCAACAGGTAAGGCGTCATGAAGGATCGCGTCTGGAGTTGCCTCCAAGTGGTCTCCTGCTCCTTAGTAAAGGCTTTGTCTGGAGGAGGGAATATCCTCTTTTCAAGTTTAAAATGATTAGTAATATCGTGAAGAGATGATAGGCCGTCCTTCGAAAAACTCTCAGCAACGACAGCGTCCCCTGCTCGGCTGACGAATCCCCGAGCTGTTATGTGTGCCGCTTCGTTACCAGGGTTCACCGAGTGAGCCGGGACCCATATCAATTCAATAATTAATTCTAAGTCTTTGGTTTGACCCAATATGCTCATTGCTGTCTGAGAAATTCTGCCCCTCGCATAATTGCGTATGGCTGAGTATGGTAGTAGCTTCTGTGTTAATGATAGCAAGGGCGATGGTCGCCTCTTCCTGCCGTTTCCGAGGATTTCGTTATGGTAGTGCCGGAGACTATCAGTTTACCTTGCGTATCCACCGCCGTTAGTGCAACGCTTGTTTCTGGGGATATTCTGCGGCATCTACATATACTGCATGTTTATCTTGGTTGTATATGTTGTGTAGAGCTTTTGCCCTAGCCCTTCTTCTCCCCTCGTGGTGAGCAGGATGCATATTCTTAGCTAGTGGCTTAACTCTTATTACCTTAGCGATGCGTTTAGGTATCTGTGTTTTGGTATCTTGGGGTGGCAACTGTATGCCTAGTCCTAAACGATCAAGTATGGTTCTTCCTGCTTTGGTGCGGGAAAGCCGGCCTCTCTGCATTGTTATGTGTGCCTCTGTTAGCTCGTCTAAGGTGTTGTGGACTCCCAAGCCCAGAAACCTTTCGGTGGAGGTACAGTTCGGTAGCCCTAATGCTACCTTGTATGCTGTTCTAATCATAGACTCTACTTTGGCTTTTTCACTACTGTCTAATTTTAAGTATGGGAGTGCGTAGACAAGCCTGCTTATTACAAATGCTTGTAATATTTTGCAATGTTCTGTCTCCTTCACTCCCTTCCTTTTGCTTGCAATTCGTCTAATTAGTCTTACCGTCATATTGACGGTTGTCTGGAGTTTTTGTAGTGTTTCCTTGTTCTTCCGGTTCGACTGAAGGAAGAGTCTAGGATTCTTATAGTTTGAACTTCCTTTACAGGGAGCCCTTCCACCCAGATTTTCAGTGGAGGCGGAGGTTTGTAATTCTTTGCTCGAGGGCCTCTTCGTTTGTATCTGATTAGAAATAATTCGGACTTGGAGGGCGAGCAGGTTAGCCCTGCTTTACCCGCCAGGTCTTGTATTATGTCTACAGGTTGTTGCAGGGCATCCTCTATCTGACCATCGGTGCCAGTTGTGGTCCATAAAGTGATATCATCTGCGTAGAATGTGTGTTGCAGCCCCGGGATGGCTGCTAAATTTAGAAGGAATTTTAATTAGTGAGAGATTAAAAAGGAAGGGTGACACGACTGAGCCCTGTGGCGTTCCTTTACCTCCAAGTGAGATAGTCTGATTTAATCTCTCCCACTGCTATCTCTGCCGTTCTGTTACTGAGAAATG
Source organism: Amblyomma americanum (assembly GCA_030143305.2). Taxonomy (NCBI): domain Eukaryota; kingdom Metazoa; phylum Arthropoda; class Arachnida; order Ixodida; family Ixodidae; genus Amblyomma; species Amblyomma americanum. The sequence goes on from JARKHS020000090.1 coordinate 520,328, forward strand.
ACTTGATGTACTGAAAAGTTCTTTCCCCTGGGTTGATGTCCGAGAGATTCCTTAAGATAGCATCGTGCGTGACATTATCAAACGCCTTGTTCAAATGCAAGCCTTATATGGCTTTAGTTCCTCTGCTGCGTTCCATGTCTATTATGTCTGCCTTGAGTTGCAGCATAACATCTTGGGTAGAAAGATTAGCCCTGAAGCCTAGCATGGAGTTAGGGAGTAGGTTATTGTCCTCAGCGTATTCCTTGTAGCCGATTGAGAATTATATGTTCCATTAACTTTCCTAAGCAGGATGTTAAAGAGATTGGGCGTAGATTCTCTATACACAATTTCTTGCCTGGCTTTGCAATGAATGTAATCTTTGCATGTTTCCATTCTTGTGGATGTTTCCGTCTGTCCAGTATTTGTTCATGAGAGCAGTGAGTGCTGTCACTAATCCTAGCGTCCAAGTTTCTAAGTGCTTTGTTAGTAACACCGTCAGGCCCGGCTGCAGACGTGGTGCGTAGTTGCCCCACGGCAAGCCACACTTCCGACTCCGTAATCTCAGCGTCCAAGTCCTCGTTTGGTGTTCCCTGATAGTTTTTCAGCGGTCCATCTGGGGTTGTGCTTAAGTATCGATCTCGAAGTTGCGTTAAGAACTCCTCTGTGGTGCCTTGATACTGATGCACTAATCTCATAAGTTGACCTCGTTTAGTTGATTTGGCCTCTGTGGGGTCAAGAAGGTGCCTTAGCAGATGCCAAGTTTTCCTGCACTCGAGCTTGCCATTCATGCGGTCGCAAATTTGCTCCCATTGTTTGTGTTGAAGCTCTAGAGTATGTCTGCGCAAACAATGTCTGCGCGAACAAAGGCAGCCATTGCTGCCTTGTTGATCAAAGGCTGCCGAGGACTACAGACTCGGGAGTGGATGGCCAAATTACCGCACTTTCTATCGTCAGCATTATCTTTATGCTAGATCTAGTAAACTTTTGTTTATACATCGGCCTGTTTCGCCGATGTACTTCCTGCCGAAAGTTAAACGGACGGAATAAACGACGCCCGCTGAACATGTTACGAACGGATCCCGATGCTTAGTTGTGCATTCTAGAATTTTTTCACCAGATTCATTGAACCGCCTGCACAGGAGGAGCAGATGAAATATCCTATAAACAGGCCACTTTCTCAGTTTTTTTAAAGATAATGCAACACGTACTTCGTGGACGTAGGGTATTACAGCTATCTGTTTATTGCGAACCAGCCCATTTCTTAAGGTACATCGGCCATACAGGACGATGCACGAACAAAATGTTACAAAAGTTTGAAGTCAGCGCTAAATACCGAAATATAGCTGGGATAGAAAGGCAAAAAGGCACCTGAGTATGGCCTCGTGAGCGCACACGTGCACGTGTGCGAGCGGGCACTCACTCACTCTCCCCCCACCCCCCCCAACCACGACGCACGCGCACGCACCACGCACGCACACGCACGCACGCACGCACGCACGCACCCACACGCACACACTACGGCATGCATATATATGTATACATACAAGATTCCTCTAATACTGTTAAGGAGCTCTCCCAGAAAAATGAAAGACTGACTACGCTAGCAGGATTTCCGAAGCAATTTGGTCCAGTTTACGTACGAGAAAAAGTTCGGCACACAAGTAAGATTGATATTCAATTGTTCAACAAATTATGCAAGGACTGAACCACACGAAACGGCAGGAAAGCCTTAACATACGCTTTTCTGTAGGTGATGGCGACCTCATAGAAGCATAGCTTCTTGTTTATGCGTAGCCGCTCGAGACAGGGTGACTTTTTCGACTCATTATAATTTGCGCGTCCATGATATGAGCAATTCATTTCTTCGTTTTTTCCGCATCACAACAGGAGCAGACGTGCACTTCAAAATTAACGTATGATGCTGAAATTACATTTAATTATACTCTTTGTGGTACAGTGCCCGTCTTAACGAAGCGAAAGGCGAGCGGCGCAAAGCTGAGCAGTAAAATTGCTTTGCCAACCCACTCCAAAATCATTCTTTCAGAGCACATATTAGGTTGCCTTTGTTTCTCAATGATTAACCCAGAAACACTGCATGAGTTTAGCCTCCAGCCTGCAACGACAGCGACACACCCAAAACACGCTGTATTCTTTTGATGTCCTAAATAATTTCCTCCGAATTTCTTTATTATAGCTGACATCAGCAGCAGCGATGTTTGCAAACATGAAATCAGCTGACATAAAATAACTAGATTTTTTCTTCGGCGAAGCCCATGTGTGCAAGGTTATGGACGCTTTACCCGTGACGAAGTTAAGCAAGTGAAATACAGGATTGTACCTCGCATAAAAAGCTCTAATTTAAAACAGGTTCTCTACAGGCATCGCTGTGACCGTAATATAGCTTTCTACTATCGTACCTGAGGTGATGAAATATTCTTGCGGAAGGGTCCTTTATTTTCTTTGTATGTCACATAAATGAACACGGAAGGAGACTTACATATGTGAAATAGTAGCCCGGATTTTTTCGGCTTAGAAAATGAAATCGTTAGAACAAACAGCACAGTGCTCAAAATAAAGCAACTGCAACTAAAAATAAACATACGGAGCACAGAGAAACATGGCATGCGACAGAAGTTCTGCAGAAATAAATGGCAAACAAACAATATGAATTGACATAATTGCAGAAAATGTGAACTAATCTGCAAACACGGTAAACCAAAATATGGCTTAGGAGGGGACACAGGAACGTGCAGATAAGCAGGACATCAGAGCGTTGCCATGCCATGCCCAGATTTCTTTGGCAAGAACAACACGCTTCATATGACGGCCCTCTGTAGCGAACGGGGCGCAGAACTGGAAATTTTAAATTACTTGTTTTGAGAAAGCTAAAAATGTCCTGAAAAGCTCTCAGGGAACCTGATGAATATCATAACCCACTCTTACCACGCTCAAATCATTTCGGACAGCATAAAAAAATCAATGCGATGTACCTAACATTCGAAGTCCCCGCTCTGATTTTGAGTGTTTAGCCCACGCCACATGCGGTGCCAGCCGTGCAAACTAGAAGCAGTTGTCTTTTAGTCGTCTTCTAGGACATAGAGACGTAAGTGCTAGGTCATAACCACTGGCAAGTCCTAATGTAAAACTAAAACAGGTAGTCAGACAACTATCATGCTCGTTAAATGGTAATTGCAGCATAGGAAACCGAACACTGCAAAGGCAGTGGACACAGGTAAGTGACACGGCTGAAGAGAAGTATGGACTCAACGAGCTAGTAATTCACGTAATATCTCGCAATACCCAAAGTAGCAACCATCTTAGAGGAACAGTTAGGTTTATCTTTTAATTTCAACGTCGATGCCCGCGTCTTTATTATCAGCAAGCTGCGGTTTATAGTGGGACTAGTTTTTGAAAGATATCAGTGCAGTTTCACTAGACTTCTGTTCAGACGAAGAAAATCATGCTTGTGGATGAGACGCTACCGGAAATTGTGGCCTATATTGATGCAATACTTTTCGCAATCCAGGCCTGCATCATGTAATATTGCTTCGCAAGGTATGTTTTTGAAATACAGTATTCGTATCAAGAAGCTGCATGAAATTACAGCACAACACCGAGCTTCCGTCGAATCCTGCAGACTCTTTTTCAGACGAAGAAAATCATGCTTGTGGAAGAGTCGCGACAGCAAATTGTGGCCTGTATTGGTGCAATACTTTTTCCAATCCCGGCCTGCATCATGTAATATTGCTTCGTAAAGTATGTTTTTGAAATACAGTATTCGTATCAAGAAGCTGCATGAAGTTACAACACAACACCGAGCTTCCGTCGAATCATAACTCCAAAGAATACTTCATCCATTTCTTCTGATTGGTAATGTTATTGGCTTTTCAGAACGCGTTTTCTAAGAACTGGTCCAGATTATGGTCATATCTCAAGATTTTCATCACCTCCCTCTTTTTTTTCTCGCTTTCACTCGGAAGGGTGGCTAAGAAGCTGCGCGAATACCGAATTTCTAATGAACTTCACTCAACTGTAACATGTATGAACAGACGATTGACAGTCGGGTTGTCTCTTCTCAACATTCCTAGAATAGTTAATCCAGTAAAGCGCGCGGCGAGGCTGAAAGCCGTATGCGACTACTTGAAAGTTTTACTTTTATATCGTGCTTCTTCGTAACGCTGACTGTCCAGCCAAGAGACGGATTGGTTGGAAATTCACGGTGGTGCATAAAAGATGAAAGCGCAGTTCGGCACTTTAATCTGATTTTGCATAAAAGATTCCAATCCTCTAAAAGCGTAAAAGTGTCTTCGCTGTTGCGTTGCGTTTGCCTTTCTTTTTAATGAAAACAGCCTAAGAAAACAGAAATGATGAAAAGAAAATCTGAACATTGACGAGGGACATTCGTTTCCGACAGGGCAACCCAGCACTTCGATGTTTCCTTTTTTTTGTAGATTGTATTCTACCCCTACCCGCGGGCACACTAGGCGATACAGAATCAGCCTGGAAGCTATCACATTTTATTTTTCGCTGATGCTTATCTACTCAGTATGCTTCTTACTAGCATAATTCTCTATTCGCAACGCACGGTCTTCTCTCTTCGTCGTTTTCTTTTCCTGTGTGACCTTAAGGCTGTGCGGTGAGGCTTAGGGCATTTCCGGCTGTCAACGCGCAAATGCGTCCTCGGAGAAGAATGGTATGAGCGGGAATATTATGCACTATCTATCTAGTAGCCCGCTTCCCCTCTTGTTGATCTATGCAGCGCAATGTCAGAACGTCTCATTGCTATGCGAAAGTTGTCTCCGTAGTCATATTAGGTCGTACGGCACGGCCGTGCCCATGTCTTCCACTGTATTGAAATTCTGAACCATAAAAAGAAAGGAAAACTGATTCCCATGCGCATCTTATTGTTTGCCATCTGACTGTGACCGCTTCGACCAAGATGGTTGTATACTGAATACTTTGGTAAGAAAGTGTGAAGGATTTAAGACCGCGGCCGAACTATTTAAGAAGATTTTGCATGCTGCAGCGTGATACGAGGCTAGGAATTAAGTTTAATTCCGGCCACACGCGCGAGCAATCATAACAATTAGGTATTTCCAAGATATATGTGGCGATCTTTTGGCCTTTAAATTTCCCCCCAAAATTATTGCCCATGAGGGTGCCTGCATTACATGCAATGTACGCTGCTGCCATTTTATAAGCATTATTTCACTGCCAAGTGCTGCATAATTTGTTTCAAACTGTATTTTCAAATTTGTGTTAGAGAAACGAAAGATAATTAGGATCGCGGCAGCCCAAGCCGAATTAGAAAAAAAAAAGAATCAATTGGAGCTGATTCTTTTTTTGAGTCAGGGACGGTGTACGAACTTCCATGCTTAGCGCAGACGCAAACACAGCCGTCCGGAAACTGTAATTGGGGATGACGCAGTTTGCCCCGCCGCGGTGGCTCAGTGGTTAGGGCGCTCGACTACTGATCCGGAGTTCCCGGGTTCGAACCCGACCGCGGCGGCTGCCTTTTTATGGAGGAAAAACGCTAAGGCACCCGTGTGCTGTGCGATGTCAGTGCACGTTAAAGATCCCCAGGTGGTCGAAATTATTCCGGAGCCCTCCACTACAGCACCTATTCTTCCTTTCTTCTTTCACTCCCTCCTTTATCCCTTCCCTTACGGCGCGGTTCAGGTGTCCAAAGATATATGAGACAGATACTGCGCCATTTCCTGTCCCCAAAAAAACAATTATTATTATTTTTATTATGACGCAGTTTTTATGCCTTGTCTGTAGCGGTTCACAGATATCTTAAGGCTAACCATTTGTTCAGTTTTGCAAACGAAAGGAAGAGAAACCGTGATTCTAAACATTATAAAAATATACCCGACCGGAGCTTGCCCATTGAACGTAGGGCAGACTATGAAAGCAAACACGGAGGGAAACTAACAAACACACAGTGCCGAGTCGCGTGTCGTGCAGTATTGACCGACGGCCAGTAAGCGCTGTAGCGGCTGTTCCTTTCCATTTTTCCACGTGCGCATACTTTTTCTTTGTCTTCCCCTCCATCTCTTATGTGCCATAAAGACGCATAGTGCGGATGCAGGTTTTACTTTCTATTACTGCTTTCCTTTAAACCTGCCTACGACATAATCTGGTCACGTTTCAATCGTCAGAATTAATCTGACTAGGCGAGAGCAGTATTTATTACATTGGAACACCATATTTCGTGAACAACTTTTAAGCCCTTGCGTGTCATAGCTGAGGTGTAGCCGCAGAACAATGTACGCTGTCGTAGTGTGACTGTTGGTCCCGCCGCCGGACATCGGCCGAATATTCTCTCTTGTCAAATTTCCAATTGACCTGATGTAACAAAAACGGTAGAAGGAACGTCGGAGCGGCGGTCTCGTTAATTTCTGACATTACAAACTACAGATCTTAACTCGCTGGCTTGACATGGTGTTTTGGCAAGGTTTCCCTAAAAACTAGACGTACCGTATAATTTTTATCATTGACGATTCAACTCTAATGCTTCCAAAGCCCTTCTCCTTCAATAAAAACAGATATTCAGTAGTCGTAGTTTTATACGTAGATACGGCGGCGCTGATTCGCCAGTCATTCCAGCTGCCACATAGGGTCCCCAAAACAGCTTTGAAACGAAGACCGATGATAATTGAAGATTATCTTAGTTTCGTAGGTTAGCTCTACAAGTCGGAAAAGTTCTAATGTACTAACTAACTTAAATGTATGTCAAACTGCACTATATAAACAGTCTTGGCTACGCGTTAATAACGCACATTCTAAAACGGTTGAAAAAATATGACTATATAGACCCTTTTTTAATTCTTGCGTTCCTTGCTTTTCTTTGAAATCAAATACAACTGCCACATGCGAACTTACCGAACTTTGAACAAAAAAGAGAACTGTTCTAGTTCGACGATCACAGATAGAAAGGCACAGACAGGCGCTACACTGATTCGCCATATTCGCATTTGCCATATTATATTTGTGGCGCAATAGTTTATAACGAACGCATAGTCCATTTTAAGGAAGCTGCAAAACCCTTGACGTCGTCGGTTCTAACACTATAACCAAGCAAGAACGAGAACTCTCTGACCGTGTCTCTTTTAGACGTAGCGGTTGAAGCGATAGAGATTATGTAATTTCGAGAAAATTTTCACTCTTGAACGCTGACGTTTGACATATTAGCGGCTCCAAATTGCTGACAATGGATCAGAAAAGAAAACTTGAAAGCAGGGACAGCCACACTCAAGTTACGCATGGCGCGAAAATGACTTCATCTGGCTATTATCTGCAGCGCAGTATTATATTCTTAAAATGAGTCTGTGGAATTTCTATTTTCAGAGCTTCTGCCTAGTACCTAGCGTTTTCACTGCGCGCTTTCTCATTCGACAGCGTTGTCAGGAGGAAAGAAGGAGTGCATCAGCCTGTCGTTATTTTTGCAATGAGCAGGCTTTGCGTCACAGCACCAGCCACAGCAATGGCAGAGGATAGTGACAACTTCGCTTCCAGGCGCCAACCTCTGGCTAAACCGTCCACTACGCAGGCCTATAATGATGTATGTCGTGTTGTTTTGGGAGGTTTTTTCAAAGCCTGTTTTCAAGCTCCACAGAGAGATCGCCTGCAGTCAGTGCTGGGCCTTTAGAGGCAGTAGTAATAAAAATAACGCTAGATGTCACGAGTGAAAAGGTGGAATTCGGATCGGAAGAACGTGAGAACCGGACTAAATATGCTTCGACCAATCTGAAACTACGACAGCTATGGGCACGCACATCTAACTTCTTGGAACTATAATGCGCGACGTACTAAAATATGTGAATGTTATATGCGTGTTCAAATATCAACGTTAAGAAAGTTGTTCATAAATGTTATTGATTGATCATGTTGCTCTTAACAAGCTGTGTTTTATCATGTGCACAGTGTTAAATTAAAGGGCATAGTTTTGGGCTGCTACATTTGATGGATGGTATTTTCAATGACCAATTTAATGTGCTGCCATCTTCTGTGTTGGGTGACGTTGACAGGAAGCTTATTCTTATCCTCCTTTTGTGTGTCTCAATAAAAGAATGCAAGACTGCAAGTACACAAGAGTGCGCTGCCAAATTACATAAATCAATTTTTTTTATGATGGACACCAAATAAGTGGCAATGACTTGGATGAAGTAGAGTGGTCCAAACTTATGGCATAAAATTGCCTCTCCACTGGTTCCTGGTGCGGTTAATGTCGTCGGAGTGCAGGGCTGTTTTGGAGTAACTCTTGCTGGTATATTTTAAACAGATCCTAGTGAATTTCTTTCTCAGTGTTCACTTGTAGGCGCATAAAGCGTTCTATCTGAACCCAAGCCCTCTAAATACATCTGATGTTTCATCGGAATGATTTCATTTCAGTGCTCAATTAAAATTGCGAGCTCTAAAATGTTCGGTCGCGTCTGCGTTTATTCTTGCTAGTCCGTGCCCCTGAGCGCTTCTTAAAATTCCGAATCAACTTGGTCAAGCTTCAACTCTAATCGCATTTTATGTATGCACAACAAAGTTTAAGAGATGCCTGCAAAAAAAAAAAGAATTTAATGACGAACATAGCAGAACTGCTTCCTGACATGCACGTCTGCCTTAACATGCGATATTTTTTTTCACATTATACCGAAGAGAAATAAATGGCACATTTATAAACTGGAGAGTTATTATTTCAAGACACAATAGTGATTGTAGTTGTACTCTTGCAATCTCTCATTCAGAGAGCTTCCCGTCTGTCACCTTCCAGTCAGTTCACATTGCACTACTTACAAGTGCCAAGCCTTAGTGGAAAGCACATCGGTCCTCATAAAATCGGAGAACAAGGTCACGAGAGTGTTGCGGGAGGCTTTTTGTATGGCTTCAGGCAAAAACAGCGGGGGGTACGTAAGCGGCCCGTCGGTGGCTTTGACCGCAAAAGAAAAAAAAATCGGCGGTGGTTTAGCACTGGTCAAGCCTGTAGTGACGCGAAAGCCACAGCTGGAAGAGTGGCACTCCCTTAGTTCAATTGAAAAGTCAGCCTCTCGCCGTTCTGTTTCGCTGGGCGTTCCTTCTTCGTCTTCTTCCCACTTGACACGGCGCATGCGCACAGCTGTAGCAGCTCAGTTTCGCTGGTGCGCCGCGCCGCCGGCAGCAGCAGCTGCTCCGCACCACGTGGCTGGTCACGTGACTAAACATGTGACCACATGGCGGTGGCGGCTCCACCACGCCGTGGCTGCGCCGCCACCGTTACGTGCCAAGCTGGAGGCTCGAAATGCTACCGTTATGTGGCTATCGCGACAAAACTGCTCTTGGCAGCTGAAGATAGCTAAGCATCTTCAAAAGTCTTCAACGTCTGCGAAAACGTCTAGCCACTTCCGGATGGTATCATGCTTGCCGGTATTTTTTGTTAGCTTTTTGCTTTTTCTCTGCTATTTTTTTCCCATGATTAGGTGTGTATAGATATTAGCTTGTTCCAATATAAAATCAGTATATAGTCTGCGCTCGGTGTCTCGCGTTATATCGTCCGGTTTGTCCGTTCTGAAGTTAAGCGCTCTCCTATAATAATGAACGGCCAGCTAGCTCCTTTTAAAGCACTGCTGAGTTTTAGTGCTCGTCTTTTGATGCAGAAATGTCGGTGAAATAAAATGCGAACCTGTCCTTACCAATCACATATTCTTTCGATACCCACCAGCAATACCCACAGCTAAAAAATAGGCACCTTCTGTTTTTCAGTGTCATTAAGTTTTATTGAGTATTATCCTATCCACTGTAAAACGGGTGCACCAGGCGTCGTGCTAGCGTCATAGGCCAGTGGCCAGTGCCACCGTTTGAACGACACTATTGTCCGTGGTGCAACAGAAGTGAGTAGTTATGAAAGTGGTCTAATAAATTGTCTCTAGGGTCACTCAAGCAGGATTTACTGTAGCACAAACCGCTCAATTTCGTCACTCTTTTTGCACAGCTGCTCGCAGTTTTCACTAATTTCAAACAACGTCGTCATCTCCAAGCTGTCACATATGTGGCGACTAATATAATAACGAGAACGACTCATTGCTATATATGCTGCTTGGACGACCCCATTTCGCTGACGTAACACGAAAAAGAAATGTTCTCGACAGCTTTTGCAAGAGTGGCATATGAACTGCGAACGAGAACAACAATGTTTACGCAAAAAAAAAGCTCAGAGCGCATAGTGAAATTCCATGGCTGGGAGATCTACTTAATTGTAATTTATTTTCTCTACTTCAGAACCTGCGAAATTTCCTGAAGCTAGTCCAAATTGTAAGCGGGTTGGAGTAAAAAGAAACTTAGTTTTTTTGTATCGAAAAAAAGGAAAAAGAAAAACGATGGCAATGCAAAATAAAAAGCCCACGCAAGTACTCTTTCACTATTTGAAAATTTAGGTGGTTAGTTAATCAAAATGCACGCTCTTTAACACCGACATAAAATCTTGGTAGTGATTATAAATAATGTACATCACCTCCACAGATAAAGTGATGTTCTACATGCCCTTTCCTGCCGGCATGCGGCGCCATGTCGATTCTGCGATGCAGTTCATGACTGAGGACAGTTCTGTTCAGTTTTTGATGGTAGATATTTAAATATTTCCATGCTCCAATAAATAGAAATGTTCAGTGACATTTTCGCCACGCACTTTTGGCTGTTCAGCGTTGACTATGCCTTAAAAAAAAAGGTATCATGTTCACCATCTCGAAAGGTTAATGGCTTATCCATAAAAGTGGTGGAATTTTGAAGAAAAAAGAATGTCCAAGCATATTACTTGAGGAGAAGAAGAAGAACTGCCTCATGCGCACATTGCACAACTTAGAATTCAATGCAGACAGCCCATTGCCATGAATTAAAAGGCGCCAGTAGCGAGATAAAAGAAATGGCGGATGGTCTAGCTCTGGTAAACCCTGGTCGAAAGCGAAAAGCTGCATCTCCCAGGCTGCGTTTTTGGTCGCGCGACTGGCGGTTTGCATAGATAGCCATACTGACACACAAACAGTAGTAGGCCTTCTGTCTAATTGTTTAACATCTTGCTCTCTTCGAAACGACATTAAAGGCACTCACACAAGAGAGAATATATTTATTATGGCTTCGGTGATATTTACAACGGTATTATTGCTCGTTGTATGCGAAGATATGGAAGCAAATCCGGTTCTAAACGACACGCAAACCCTTTAGATAATTTCACAAAGCCAAATTGAAAAAGAAGTGGGTTTGTTGGGAAAAGGAAATGGTGCAATGTGAGAGAGCCGTCATTTTCTTCTCTTAAAACCAACCTTCATTTTCCTTCGCTTAAGGCGCGGTTCCTTCGCTTGAGGCGTCATTTAGTTTCCTTAACACCAACTTTATTTCATTTTCCTCCCCATACGGGCGCTGTTCGGGTGTCCACCGAGATATGTAAGACAAGGGTCATTTGCTCTCCTTAAAACCAATATTCATTTCCTTTTAACGCAAAAGCGTTAAGGGCTCTGTGTTGCAGAAAAGCTGGCTTTGTCGGCGTCGGCAGCGTAAGCCGTTTTCGAAAAGTTTCAGAAGCATTTTTAAACAAAGCTGGGTAGGAAATTGGTCGGGTTAAGAAATCGATCCGGGGCCTCCGGAGTGCGAGACAAGCACCCTAACCACTGAGCTACGCCAGCTCGACGGCTGCTTTAGAAGGTTGCTTTAGAAGCATGTACTGTAGTGTACATTAGTAATTATAAACATGGAAATTAGAGAAGTCGCTGTTAAGCCAGTAGCAAAATATGGTTCCACTGCTTTTAAAGCGAAAGCTTTATTGGCCGCAAACTCCCGATCTCGCCGTGGGGTACTCCACCGAGGCATGTGACGTCACAACGCGCGCCTCGCCGCGGAAGGTTACGGTGCTTCGCGCGCTCGCCGCGCCATCTGGCATGACGTCACACCGCCCCGCTCGCCGCCGCCGCCGTTTGGTAGGACGTGACACCGCGTTCCTCGTCGTTTCGCTCGCCTCCGCTCGCTTCGACAGCTGCGTCGCATGTGTGATAAGATGTCACAGGATTGAAAAGGAGAGCTGGCGCGCGCCGTAACCATAGATGAGGTGACAGTGTGGACGGCGACAATTCTGATAAGCTGGAGGAGGCCTGGAATCGACAGCTGAACGAGATGATGAGAAAGCGAATCGCCCAGGAAACAGACGAACAGCGCGCCGAACGACTGGCTAAACGTTGTGATTATGCCGCCGCGAGACGGGCGCGTTTAACGTTTGATGTCTCGACCGCTAGCAGCAGCGACAGCAGCCGGAGAGGGACCTGAGTCCTGCTTCACTGAGGACGGCCAGTGATGAACAATGGAATGCGACCAACAGACTTCAACGGGCTCTAGAAACCGAAGAACAACGTGCCGTTCGCCTAGAGAATAGGCGTAATAGTGACGCGACCACTTCAATCCTTGGATAGCCTCGGTGCTGAAATCAAACATGGACCTACAGGTCATACTGGCCTGTTATGCTTGTGCTTCATATGTTGTGGAATATGTGAACAAGGCCAACCAGGGAGTTTCCTTACGCTACATGTATCCTGGCATAGCCGAGCTAAGCCACTGCCATTTTTTCCTCTTCACTTGACGCGCACGTAGCGCCATCAGGCGGCGCCCACTAAAACCACTCCCTCCTCCTCCTCGCAATGTACGCCACTGCCCCAACAGATAACGCGCCACGGCACCGCCTCCCGCTCATCTCGTTCGGGCGCAATAGGGCCGTGCGGGGACGCAGAAATCACGCTTTAAGCGGTGAACAATGCAGCTCACATACAAGGCGCTTTCACCACGAAGCTTGCGGCTTGCTGCCCGTTCGTTCGGCGCGGAAGCTATGCTGGCGTTCGTGGAATCGGGTTTGTCGAGAACGAAGCGCCAACGAGCTGCGACTGCAATTTGAGTCCCGCGCGTTCTGGAAAGGCGCCTGGCAGGGTTTCTACGTGGTTTGCCACTCCGCGCGTCCGTATCACCATACGTTGCATCAGCAGCATCAGGCTCACGTGGCGTCGAGCGCGTTGGCCGTGAACGAAAAATCCCGGAGGGATTAACAAATAAAAAAGAGTCGCAAGTTGGTCTAGGTAGGGAATCGAAACAGGGCCTCCGGAATGTACCCACCGCGGTGGCTCGGTGGTTAGGGCGCTCGGCTACTGATCCGGAGTACTCGCGTTCGAACCCGACCGCGGCGGCCGCGTTTCGATGGAGGCGAAACGCAAAGGCTCCCGTGTGCAGTGCGATCTCAGTGCACGCTAAATATACGCAGGTGGTCGAAATTATTTCGGAGCCCTCCACTACGGCACGTCTTTCTTCCGTTTTTCTTCGAGTCCCTCATTTATCCCTTCCCTTACTGAGCTGTTCAGGTGTCCGCCTAAAAAGATACTGCGCCATTTCTTTTCCCAAAACACCAATTTTCAAATTCCTACGGAACGCGAAACAGGGACGCTCGGACTCCGCCACGACAGTTCGATGGCTCAACTTCAACAAAGACGCGTCTAGTTAACACGGTGTTGTCTTAGAAGCATGCCTTGCAGGCAAGCACTGTGCAGCTGGCCATCCTAATTATGAAGGAAGTAATTAGGCAAACATAAAACCGAATGGCATTGTGACGTATTGCGCTTGAACAAACGGATGTATTGATATTGCAAATACAATGGCATTTTGGCGGAAAGGAAACACACAGCAAACACTCCCTTCTCGGTGCTCACCTCTGCCGCACTGTAAGCTAAGGAACGCTTGTGCACTCGAACCTTATTCTACCACGGTGTAAGAATAGAAAGGTGTACCAACGGCGCCGCTTCTCCTGTGCTCCGAACGTTGCGCGAAGAGTCTCGCAGTTTCGCTGCCTGCGGACAGATGGAGGCATGCAACAGCGGGCCCTCCCGCCGTTTGTGTCGTCGTCGTCTGCTTGCAGTGAACGCGCCATTGAACGTAAGTTTTCTTCGGCACGGACTTCCAATTCGGTCTGTATTGTTGTTCATTGACTTAAACATGACTTTATTTTGATTATGGTGGTGTACGGTGCTGTCGCCGGTGCTTCAGTGCTTGGTCAATGGGACGAAATTGCTTTGCTCCGCGATGCACGATAGGCTACAAGTCGTGCAAAGTAAAGTTAGTTGTCGCTGTTTTCGGCACCAAAGGATGAAGCTGTGGAGAAATGCCATCCCACGTAAGGACGGTTTGCTGCAGCCTTCAGACTATTTATGTGAGAAGCACTTCGAGCCTCATCTCGTGTCGAAATCGTGGGAAGCCGTCTACTCGTACGTACACCGCGACGAACGTGGCTTGCGAAAGACGTGGTGCCAACAAGGTTCCCTGACTGCTCTGCACACCTGTCGAAAGTAAGGAAGGAACGGAAAATGCCTTCTGAGAGGCACGATATTCCGGTGCCAATTAAACGCCGTGTTCTTCACGAGCCACTCGATGGTCCTCAAGAAAATGCGGCGAATCAAGACCCGTCTACAGAAGAGGGCTCGCACGAATCATTTTGCTCGGCCACTACATCGCGCGGCTTCAACTACTTGTTTGAAGTGTCGCTGAACATTTCACCTTCTAGCTCTTGGGGCTGCCATCGACTCGAACTGTAGATGGTGCCAGAATGAAGCGTGTACTTTTCGAAAGCTGAGCGCATCAAAGTTGACCACTTGACAACACCGCCAATCCTGTCTCTTGCAGTCGTGTCGACAAGGATTGTAGACGTCAGTCAGCCGAGCTATCCATATAGTTTGTGCGTGTGGGTTGCTGCAGCGCATGGCGCAAGACTGCTGCGACAAAGCCGAAGTTGCCATGTGTTCGGTGTCATTTTTTTATCCTAATAGTTTTTTTATTCCTATTTGCTGCTCACTTTTTTAAAACCGATTTTTGACAGCTGACTCGCGAATTTTATTGCATCGAAGGAGATACATCGTTGTGCGCTAAAGAAAGCGATAGTTTTTCCTTCCCTTGCCTTGATCACAAGGAGACAATTATGGCTCAGTTTTTACACTAGCTACTATGTGTCAATGGGGATGCGCCAGTACTGCAAAGCAAATAACAAAGAAATGGACAACAGGACGCAGACACTGAGGGAACTCAAAGCTTTCCCTAGAGTATTCTTGATTGCAGCATGGAAAGGTCGGGATTTTAGCGAGAAAAGCGAGGTCTAATTTCCGTGCTGCTTACGTCCAGTAGGTCGTACATGTTATCTTTCGCTCATGAGTGACACCGATTTAGGAGTGCCTTATTTTCTTTGACAATTAAGCTAGAAATGCCGAATGGGGTTATGATTGCAATATTATGCAGTTTCAGTATATATCCTTAATAATAATAAGAATAATTGTTTTTTTGGAGGAAAGGAAATGGCGCAGTATCTGTCTCATATATCGTTGGACACCTGAACCGCGCCGGGAGGCAAGTGATAAAGGAGGGAGTGAAATAATTAAGGAAGAAATAGGTTCCGTAGTAGAGGGCTCCGGAATAATTTTGAGCACCTGGGGATCTTTAACGTGCACTGACTTCGCACAGCACACGGGCGCCTTGGCGTTTTGCCTCCATAAAAATGCAGCCGCCGCGTTCAGGTTCCAACCCGGCAACTCCGGATCAGTAGCCGAGCGCCCTAACTACTGAGCCACCGCGGCGGGTCAGTATATAGCATGCGGACTGATTCACAGTCAGGCCTGAGTTCTTTTGGTGTGCGTGCGATATTTTCACACTATGCCAAGAATTTAAGGTTTTATTTATTTAATGCCTGCACTACAGAAAATAGCGGCTATCAGGTTCTGCTCAGATCGCTCACCGCGGTCCTCATGCTCATTCTACACACCGTGCTGGACTAAATACCCTGAATGCTTTTCGGTTTGGCGGGTTGTTGAATTACGGATGACCCATCAATACAGGCACCCACTTTTTGTCGGACTGGTGGCAAGCGAATCGATGGAAGTCCCTATGTTTCTCACACGTGCGCTAAAAAACCTGAAAGCCAGGAGAACGACTGGTAAACACTAAGAATTATCAGAAAATATGCGTCTTAATTTCTGGTTATTTACTCACCTTGGCTAAGCTTAGTACTTAAACTAGTTGTTCTGTTCTCATTGCCTCTCAATGTATATTTCCACAATAATAAAACATTTCCTTGCAAACGTCTATTACTGCCCAATTTACTTCGCTGTTTCTAACTTCAAAAGGGGCCGCAGTTGTTTGGCGCCATCTGGCCGAGAGCCGAGAACTGTGAGCGGTTCTTCGCCCCTTGGAGAGAGCTCGTTGAGAGACCTTTCTATTCTTACACCATGGTTTCTACTACTCGCATAGGCCGCTAGAAGAAGCAATGACGTCAGCGCTAGTGCATGAAGCCTCCGAACATGGGCTCGCTTTTGAGACACGTGTAATGGAAGCGGTGCCGTCTACCAGTGCCGGGCGCACTACACTGTCTTGCTCTTCAGTGCCTTCTTCAGTAGCGAATATTGACGGGCCATCTCCGTCAGCTGGTGCTCGACCGCGAGGGAGGCCGCGCAAGACGGAAGCAGAGAAGGCGGAGACCAAAGCTCGCCATGCTGAGGCCATGAGGCGAAAGCGGCGCGAAAATGCTGAACTCCGGGAACAAGAAGTTCAGGTGAAACGGCAACGGCGGACCGAGGACCCAGAATTCAAGGCAAGAGAGGCCCTGACACTGCGGCTTAAACGTCAGAAAGATGCGGCACGAATGGAAAGGGAAGCAGACACCAAACGGCAGGAGCGACAATATAACCAGAGAGGCTGAGATTAAACTTCAGCGCCGTGACACGGATCCCCAAATACGAGCGCGGGAAGCCGAGGTCAGGCGTCAAGAGCACCTAAATGATGGCGATCTTCTTGCACTTGCACCTGTTTTCAAACATCACCATCGGCAAGAAGACCCCGCATTCAGGGCCCGTGAAGCTGAGGTTCGACGTCATCAGCGCCAGGAAAACATGAAGTTCCGGACGGGAAAGGCCGAAGCCAGACGACAGCAGTGGCAAGGCTGTCCAGAAGTTTGATCCAGGGAAGCCGAAATCAGGCGACTGAGGAGACGAGCCGAGGCAGGCCAACGAGCGCGGGAAAGGTTAAGCCAGCATGTGAATGCGACAAACATGTTTCACAAACGCTTCGCACAGAACCCCATTTGGTTACTCTTGCTCTGTGTGCGATCGGCTTTGGCACGAGAACGATCTGAAGCCTCTTCCAGAGGCGCATGCCACAGTCGTTGTCGATGCTTTTCAGACAGACGTTTCTGGGTTCGAGGTGTGCCGCCCTTGGATGGAGACCATTCGGCGAAACCGCATTTTTCCTAACTTCACTACGAATTGCTATGCGTACCCGCGAAAGCCGCCGCAATTACCAAAGCTTCATCTCATGATCGAGCGGCTTGTGTCACCGCGGACCTCTTTTATGCAGATCCGGAGGTTGCTGTACAGCGACAGTGGCTAGTTCGTCGTCAGAGAACCCATTGTGAACGTGCGCATTAACGTCTACACAACGGTCCAGATACTCTCTAGAGATGTCGAAGAAGATCAAGCGCTGTGTGTTCACATCAAATGCCGGATAATATAGAAGAGTGTGTACATTCGTGGCATGGTCAGAAAGGCTGAGTAACTTCCTTGGCTTTCGTTCTTGCAGAAGTCTACGTTGTATCAATACTGTGGCATCCGTATCAGTCGAGAGAAGGCAGACAAATTGTGCGACAATCTGGCAGACCCAAGCGACGAGAATGCTGAACGTATAGACGATCCTGTAGACCAACATAATGCACTGGAGACAGCGTTGGCCTTGTCTTTCGGCCAACAGACACTCATCATTGACGAGAGCAACGTTCTGGTTATGGCGCCAGCGGAAGGAATAACACTCGTGAGGATTGTGTATGATGAGCGTGCGGAGGAGTTGTTTCCCCATATCTACCTCGATGAGCCTCGCAATATCAACCCAGGAAGCAAGCCTAGTGGCTACACCATGCCATCGAGCGAATGTCGCAGAGAAAGTGATGCTATATGCACATCGCAGGTGCGAAAAACGCGGCCGAATGAGTCAGTCACGCCTAGAACTAATGTATTGCAGCCCGGGCGCGCCAAGATAGGCCATCGGGATGAGATGGTCTCGCTGTCTGTCGTATTACAGCGTCCACGGAGTGCTCTGATTAGCCGCATTTGTTGAGCTCGTGGCGCACTTGGCGTAGGTCAGAGGCTTTGTCTTCAGGTTCCGAGCATATTCTTTCCTCACGTTGTATGAGGGTAGAAATGACTGAGCGCTTGTGGCACGTAGGATGAAGCAAATTAAAATGAAGATACCTGCCTATGTGCGTGTCCTTTCTGCACACCGTGAATGATAAGCGGTCATCACGTGGCTCCACCATGACGTCCAGAAAAGGAAGACGGCGAGAAATCTCCTCCTCGGTGGTAAACTGAATATAATCTTCCATGCTGTTCAAATGGTTCGTAGAGGCAGCCAAGGCATTTTTTTTAATATACAAAAGCGGCCACCAATGTAACGCAGATAGACCTTCGGGCGTGGCTCGAACGAAGCCAGAGCGCGGCTTTCCAGTGCTTCCATTGTCAGGTTTGCGGTTGTGACCCAGATAGATGGTCCCATGGCAATGCCGTGAACCTCTTTATAGACAATGCCCCGAAAGATGAAGTCAGTTTTTTTTTTCAGGCGAAACTGCAGAAGCTTTAACAGGTCCGGTGGATTGATAGGTACCCTTGCACTACCTGCCGTATGCTGTTATTCCCGACCCCGGCTTTGCACTTTATTTGTGCATTAATTTTTTTAATACCAATTTTTGGCGCCGCCTTAGTATTTTTCGTGTTTAAGTCTTCAATCATGCGCTGTTTGAACGAACTGCTCAAGACAAAGCTAACTGATTTGCAGAGGGTATTTGATTTTCTCCTGCGTCTGTCAGGAAAAAGTTCTCTAGGCATGACTTTTTCATTGCGAAACTATACTTCAAATTGACTCTTGTGGTAGCATTATAGCGACTAATCACGCCAGATTTTTAATTCCGCAGGTTCCTACAGGGTGCTCTGTTCTTTAAAAAATAAAAAAATGCATTTGGAAGACGTGTCGGGCTCTGTTCTAGGCCACCTGGAAGGAGGAAGTGAAGTCCACAAGCAAGATTCTAAATCCAACGTTGTCGTTCGCCTGTGAAATTAGCTTGCGTGCACTTTGGAAGCAGGATTAGATTACGCAACGCGTTCCTACCTTGTACGCACCGGGGAATAGATCAAAAAGACAGAGCGCTCATAATAATCGCTTCGGAATCGCAATCACATAAGGGAACAGGCATATTTCTCTTAAAGGTCCAACACAGCGTCCCTTGCTGCTTCTCTCATGCGCAACTACTACCATGCGTCATCTGAGCCAGGCAGTAACCGACATTAACGAAAACGGCAGTGGCTCCATTTTGGTCCGATTTTTTACCTGTAGTAATACCAAGCTCACAAGCAAGAAAAGATAAACGTGCATGCGGTGAGCTGGGCATATTGAGGCAACTTACTCGGCGGGGTTGACTGCAATCTTTTACCAATCTGAGTTCGCATTTTTTCCCAGTCTTCTTTCCTTCCAACAGAGGCAGCAGAGGCTGTGCTGCGCTTGATACCCTGTGCAACGTGCTTGTTTCACTTTCCCGTAAAGAATGTCCTTTCTAATCCCAATGTGCGTATGACAGGATGCAACGCGGCGCCAGGAGGCATTCGTTCTTCGCTGCAAGTCTTGTCTACACATGTAGAGCAGCGCCTGAAATGAATTAAAAAATAGTTACTTGAATTCAAGCAGCCTGCGTATGAGCTGGCCAGCTGGCCTGGAACGTTTTCTTGCAGTCTCCTGCAAAGAGAATTTTATTGCAAGACAGTGCAAAAAATGGTTGAGTCTTACCACAGAGCACAGAAGAGGAACACGCCCGTAAAGCAAACACTACTCTCCTCGCCTGCGTCTTGGCCTCTCCCCCACTGTGGGTTTGCACCAGCATTGTTTGAGGCCAGATAGCCACCTACTCCCCTTACACGACGTTGAGCATACTTACGTGCACAAGTGTTCCGCGTAGACATTATATGAAGGCTATATTTTTCTTGTTTTCATCGCTTCTTAGTAGTGTCTGCTCATTTTTGTTTCTTCCGCAGTATATATACGTTTTATGTTCATTCGGATAAATTTATTTCAATGTTTGAGTAGCTCAGCGCTTCCCTCCTGCCTCGTTATTTTCGCATTGTCCCTTTATATTGTTATAAATCAAAGAGCATAAATAGGCATCGCAATACTGCAAATGATATAGTGTTTATCTCCGTGTAATAAAAGTTTACTTTATCTCTTTCTTTCACTGTTTTAGAAATCATGTCATGTAATATCTAACAAGCATTTCCCATATAAGTGACTTTGTGTGCTTTCATGGTACCGTGAGTACCTGTATTGAAAAGGAGAAATACATTTCCATTTTAAATATCTAACAAATAGCAAGTACTTCTTTGAAGGAACCAATACCTTTCACCATTGCATAATTTAGATCGTACGAATCTCGAAAAACATTATTTTTCAATCCGGACCGCAGCCATAGTGTTGTGCAGGTAATAATTGCGTTAATGCCTCTGTAAACGGCAGATGGCTGTTAAAACTGAAGTGTCATGAAGTTCCGCACCTTCATGCAGCCGCTATTGATTGTTATAATCTGAGGAGTTAAGTTCCCACCTCTAGCAACCATGCTGTTTCTTGGAGTTCTTTATAGATGTTTCTTTAGTGTAAGAGCGGTTGTACATTTTCTCTTTTCAGCAGTTCGTATAAACAATAGCCTTCTTAGGCAAAGCCAGACTGAAGTGTTGTGGTCACGAAAAAGTTTCATGCGGATCTCTTGTCGCACTACTCGGGTGAGTAATTCACCTGGCGGCTGGACATTGCAGCCTCATCAAAGAGGCGTCGCTGCTCAAAAAAGGAGCGGGAGCTTGCGGATCGCTCATTGTTCATGCACAAAGGACCGTTAGATTGGCTCCTGGCTAGAAGAATCGAGTCGCCTTGAAAGGCCTGTATAAACAGTACCTACTCTGTTCCCCAACAACGCAAGATGCTGACACTCGAAAGAGACCTGGCTTTAGAAACGTTGGCCATCTTAGAAGGAGAGTAGCGCAAATTCCGTGATAGTGGACTTCATGTACAAAGGGGTTTGGAAAGGATGCCGTCGTGAACGAAAGCTCAAACGTCGAATACTCAAATATCGCAAGCTCTTCCTTCGGCTGAATTCACACTGCAACTCTATTGTTCCTGAAAACCGTTTTTGTACTCCATTCAGATAGATTAGATTGAAAAGTAAAAAATAAAAGTAAGAAAAAGTGCAGTCATTTGCACGAACAGTGCTAGAGGACGCCTCACCGTTCTGCCCCCCCCCCCCCCCCCCCATCATCGAAACCGTGTTTGTAGTAAATATACCAAGCAAGTTTCAGCTTGAAATTTGAAATTTGTATATCTTAGTAGAAAGTTGTATATCTAGTGGACATCATTAGTTAGCTATAGTAGTGGCAGTACATTAGGAATTTTTTTGAATTCGTGTGACATAACGTTTTTTATTAAAAAGCGCAAGTCATATTATTATTAAGAGAAAATTTCGCTTTATCTTTAATTCATCTCTGTTCTGGTGCTTATATATTCTCATAAAAGAATATTGAGCGCACAGAAGAATAACACAAAATGAGGATACTCTTCCGGCAGGTGCACGTGTAATGTTACAAAATTGGTTTTTGGGGAAAGGAAATCGCACAGTATCTCTCTCACATCTCGGCGGACACCTGAACCGCGCCGCAAGGAAGGGATAATAAAAGGAGGAACTAAGAGAAGAAAGGACGAAAGAGGTGCCGTAGTGGAGAGCTCCGGAATAATTTGGGCCACCTGCGGATCTTTAACGTGCACTGACATCGCACAGCACACAGGCGCCTTAGCGTTTTGCCTCCTTCGAATCGCAACCGCTGCGGTCGGGTTCGAACCGGGGAACTCGGATCAGTAGACGAGCGCCCTAGCCACTCAGCGATCATGGCGCAGTAACTGTTTCACGTACCTTTGAGCTTTTGCCTCAAATTTTATTCGTGCTTGTACTTACAGGCAAGACGCTGAGTATGGTCATATACAGTGAGCTTTTATCCCAGATTTGAAGCGGCGGTGCTCAGTTATTGTGCTAGAATCAGCGAACGCGGTTAAAAGATTCTTCAAGCATAAAAACAGTGCAACAGACTGCAAGGAAGCCAAAACCATGCCAAGTTCTTGGCATATACCGAGTGTTACAATGAAGACTAAGTAATTTTCAAAAGGATTTTTGAGGTACATGAATCCCGCCGGAGCAGAACCCCTTCAGGACTACAAAGGGGGAGAGAATTCGGAATTAGATGCATCAATCTCCCTTGCTGGGGAGATGGACTTCTTTCCTAGCGTTCATTGTCTGTTGTTACAATAAAGTTTCTCTCGCTCTCTTGGAGAAAAATTATAGCTTTTGCGCGCATGGTATTGCCAGGGTTGGCGGACGCCAGAGAGCCGGTGAATCATCTTAATTAGTGAGGTCGTCAATTATTTCTAATAAAACTTGGTGTTAGGCGTCTAGTTGCAATTTGAGATTTGTAGGCGCGGCCGTTGGTAACCGCCATACCAGTTTTTGAAATTTCGAAACGCTAACGCGCCCGTGTGCTGTGCGATGTCAGTGCACGTTAAAGATCCCCAGGTGGTCGAAATTATTCCGGAGCCCTCAACTACGGCACCTATTCCTTTCTTCTTTCAGTCCCTCCTTTATTCCTTCCCTTACGGCGCGGTTCAGGTGTCCAACGATATATGAGACAGATACTGCGCCATTTCCTTTCCCCAAAAAAACCAATTATTATTATTATTAAACGCGATTGCCTTCTCCGTTGTGGCTCGACAAAATTTGGTTGCATCGTGCGAAAACAAATACGCTTTCGAAAGCATGCAGGCAAAACAACCCCTCCAGTGCACGCAAGTAGTCGAAAAAGCCAAATTTTGTCGATCCACAGCGCCAAGGATAACAGCGTTCTCGAAATGATGAAAGCTGATATGGTTATTACTAAAAACTGGCTACAAATCTTTATTTGCAGCTAGGCGCCTTACTGTAATAGTTAGCAAGTTCATTAGAAATTAGTTAGCCAGATGATTCACCCGTTTTCTGGCGTCCGCCAACCCTGGCAATACCGGCCGCGATATTCATAATTTTTTGCCTCAAAAATACTATTTTTGAAAATTACTTAAAGTCTTCCTTGTAACACCCGGTATACACCCCGCGTGTTAAGCATGCGCTGACATCACCTCTGAGCTTTGGCACCAAAGCCACTATGCCTGTAAGTACAGCTCGAAGACTAAGAACTAGCGGTAAGGAAAAGGCTTTTTGACGTGGGGGCTATCTCTGAATGCCGAAAAACAGGCATCCAGAAAGTAATACTCTGGCCTAACTGTGAGGACGACACAGACTTCAGGTTTTTTTCTTCATACAAAGGTGTACAGAGTCAACATTTAAATAAACGTAAATATTACAACGCAGCATAACAGCACGAAGATAATCAGTACACGCGTGATGATGCAATGCACAAGTAAACCTTTTAATTTCAACCACTTGGTAAGCGAAAGGTCTGCTCCTAAATAACGTAACCGCGAGCAGTCAGCTGCCTTTCGACCCCTATGTGTAAGTAAGGAGCCTCAAGAAGTTCCTTAAGTGCGACGCACTCTGGAGGGTACCAGCGAAACGGACACGGAGTGAGAGCCAGGGAGCCTAACCCTAGCGTCCACGCGCTGACCATTTGTCACGCTGGCACCTCCCTGCGCGTCATCATTAATCGCTTGCGAAACGCCGCCCATCTGTCTCTAATGGTGGACGTCACGCACGGAGCTATTACAGCGCTATTTATGGCGATCGGCAACCAAAAATGGCCTCCCTGAAGAAGAGATGCAACGCTTAACGTTTTTAACTCATTTGATTCGCAGTGCAATTTACCGTGACAGTTTTGACTTTAAGAAATCAATTTAAATGCGATAGGGTTAACGCTCCCTTTCGGCAGAAAATCCGGCGTCGTCGTTCGGTGCCGTCGGCGTCGGCATTGTGAGCGAAAAATCCCTGTAGAAGCAATCTGGCTGGGCTACCGAGGTCACGTGACCTTGTGGCGTCATCACAACCTGCCCGTCTGATTGTGAGCAAACTGACCACTTTGCCATGTGGCAGGTAAATTAGTCATTGGTCGCCAGAGGTTGATAAGGAACAGCAACCTGATACGCATAAGCCGACTGGTGGCAGCAGCTGCCATCGCAGGGCAGTGGTGCATTACATAACGACTGTAGCAGTGCGCTAGGAAGGGGCCATTACGTTATCGCGTCATATACATTAAGGCGGAGCTTATGTGCTCCCTTCTATTCATTATTTGTTATATTACTTCTGTATATCTATGAGAAAACTGGCGCTGCGGTCATCCGTTCACCACGAGAACGCAGGACAGAGGGAAGTTCACAACTGGCATGGCGGAGTTGCCTACTGCGTGCGATGGTGCGAAACCATTGAGATTTGAAGGCATTGCGACCCTAAGCAGGATGTGTTAGCAAACCTGTATTGATGATTTCTTCAAAATATCATCATATTAAAGAAAGTGGTAGAGTTATCGGAGGGGTGCTTTTTATATGTCTGTCTGTGTGATAAAAAGTAACCTTTGAGCTTTATAAAAGTAATGGAGTTCAACAGAAAAGAAACCCCTTGCGAATATCAGATCCTATAACGGTTTCATTTTTGTGGTCGAATGAAGCAGAGTGATCTGAATTAATAACTCGAAAGTCTGTTCATTTAATCCCTGACTTTGTTCATTTTCATTGTATTGTACAATCCCACTGAAATCACCTTCCATGAGTCATGGTGGTTGGATATTCTAGCAATTGTTAGTGTAGTGCGGGTCAAATGACCGTAAGGAGTTTAAATTATTGTGAAGTCCTCGGTTTGAGCGTATCTAAGAGTCCATGCTCAGTTTTTGGATGTTAACGTTGTGGTCAATGTAGGCTAAACGAAAACAATACTAATTATGACATTGAACTGCAAAGTGCGCTAAGTGTAAGAGTAATTGCAAGGGTCCAGGCAGCGCAGTGTAGAAGCAAGCTACTAAGATGACAATGAAGGTATTCTGAAACTGTCAAAGATAAATTAATAGACAGTTTTATATCTTTGTTGATGTTGAAGCAAAGATAAATACAGAGCATAACTCGCTGCTCTGACTCTTTTGATTTACATACGCATACCAGGGGAATGCTGAACCCAAGCTAATAATAAAAATAATCGGTTTTTTGGGGAAAGGAAATGGCGCAGTATCTGTCTCATATATTGTTGGACACCTGAACCGCGCCGTAAGGGAAGAGATAAAGGAGGGAGTGAAAGAAGAAAGGAAGAAGAGGTGCCGTAGTGGAGGGCTCCGGAATAATTTCGACCACCTGGGGATCTTTAACGTGCACTGACATCGCACAGCACACGGGCGCCTTAGCGTTTTTCCTCCATAAAAACGCAGCCGCCGCGGTCGGGTTCGAACCCGGGAACTCCGGATCAGTAGTGGAGCGCCCTAACCACTGAGCCGCCGCGGCGGGGCAACCCAAGCTGACAAAATATAAGACAAAAAGCATAAGAGGACGTTCGACCTTCTGACCGTCGCTCGTTTCTAGTAGGATGCCATATGAATTGTGCTTCAAGCATTTCATCTTTGTGCGAGCTGCGTTACAACAAAAGAAACCACACGCAATATGTACATAGAGCATGTCAAAAAATTTCTGTCGCGGTTTTGGCTCGCCGATGTGTTTTTCTCTCGACATGAGATCCTGCACAGTTGACTGCTCTTTGAGCTGCAAGAAAACCTAAACGGTCTTGCTTCAGCCCTGTCCTTACGAACTTCATTTTGCTTCCGCAGCACATATAAAACATGAAAGCATGCACAGGTTTCCTAGAGAGCTAGACGAAGGTCAAAGTGAGCAGTGCCCTGGGTTTTTCTGTGTTGCTGGAAAAGTCTGTTTCCTAGTTCTGAGTACTCTTCTTCCCAGGTTGTGTTTCTGGTCCGTATGTCAGAGCCCTGTCGGGAGCAACGAACCGGTTTCCCTTCACGAAACGTCAGCAGTTTTTCTGCCCGAGCGTGCTTTCCTAACAGAGCAAATGATGCCCATGGGTAGTTCGCTTCCTAGTTTCTTATGAGACTGCGGTGAGGCGTCTTTTTATGTCTGTTATTCATAGCTACTGCCGACTCCCCCAAACATCTCCGCGGGCCTGATTTGGAGAAGGCACGTCGACAGTTCCTGACGGCTCTCACCGCTGGAGCGCATCCAGAGACCTGAAGCTCCAAGTTTGTGAACGAAAGGAGTGCTGTTTAGATTCTTTATTAGCAACTCTCGTTTAGTAGTTAGTTTTATTTGTGCTGTTGGAAAACTTTTCAGCGGGATCCCCTCCTTTGCTCGCATTTTTTTTTTATTTCTATCGTACACGTGCCATCAAAGCTGCTGCCAAGAAGGAAATGGTGGTGTTTATTTTCTAGTCTTCTGACTTCCGGTTTTCTCAGGTCACCAGTGAACAAGCTTGACAGGCTAGTAAAGCAACTGTACCTGACTAGATGAGAGAACAGTAAGATATCAAACGTCCATCAGGTCTGTCAATGGCTTGGGTGAGTGGCTCTGTACGCTCAGCTGCCTCCATCTCCAGGCCTGCTTCGTAGAATTCTCATCGTCCTTGTTGGGGGGCGCCTTCAATATAGGACTTATAGTCTCTTGTTTATACTTTGTTTGGCCCATCTCTAAATGAAGCCGCCAGAAACTTTTCTCAACAAATTCTTTTTGCTCTTTCTGGGTTTCTTTAGAGGAAAAAAAACGTGCGTGAAGACTAATTGACATTTACGATAGTGTGCACGTGATGTGAAAAACTGTTGTTTTAGCCGCTCAATACGTGAATGTGTTCAGAGTAGCACAACCAATGTGCTAAATCCTAAAATCTTTTTTTCGAAATTGACACAATATACTTATATTTTTTCTGCTCAACGACCCCTGTATTTTTTTTCGTGGCCTGCACCACTAGTAATACGGAGGTGCTGGAAAAAGTGCCATTTTTGAATGGAGTTTATGTTACTAAGCCTTGTAAGAGAGCTTTCATCGTAAGGCCAAAGAGCGTATTCGACTTTATGGGGTAATATCTATCGTTCGTTACTACGACCACATTAATATTGTCAAAATTAGCAGCTAATATACAACACTTAACAACTTAATGTCAGAAACCATGCGTGGTGTTCAGCATTAATCATGTATTTAGTATGCTGCATGCCTTAATTGCCAAGCTGCGTTTCAAACCATAAAATGCTTTCGGTGCGATCTGCATCTAAGCTGCGCTCGTAAAATTTATTTTTATAATTGGTTCCGAAGTGGGCAATGCAATTCACAATCGTAGCGTCCTGCATACTAATTTAAGCAATTTTGCTTTCTTTTATTTTGGCTGCACTGGACAAGACTCCCTTATGTAGACTAGGCTTCTTTTCCTCCTCTTCTCATCTTGTTAAGTTTGTTTACCCCAACTTTGGGGGAGGGGGTCTACTCATTGTGTTCAACATAAATACAATGAGCAGAAGTGCACCATATGTTCTTCAAGCAAGGGTATAATGAGGAATAGCTATCAGGGCAACAAATTAAGTCGAAGTTCTTCGGTACTGCGACTAAGATATACGAACCAAATAAGTTCAGCGTGGCGCCTTTGGCTTCCAAGGGTAATCCGCGAGCTGATAGAGTTTATTATTCCAAATATACGACCATCTCGCCTCTGTCGTACGCTATCCGATAGAACACAATGAACAATTCAATACTACTATCTGCTATCAACCTTTAGATGCATTATAATGTGAGAACTTCTTGTTAAGAGAGGGAGCAGCTGTTTTAATGCTTTTTAAGTGGTCGAGTTTGGTTGCTGTGTAACTTTTAAAGGGAGTTAATCGTTTTGTATTCGATGAGCAAAGTTAGCTCTAAGAGGCAAGCTGGAAAGGACGTAACCACCCCTGAAATGCTGATAACGTGTTGGAGCTTGGCATCAGATATATTCTCCACCATCCAGGCCATTTCGTGGCAAAAGCTTACTCCCGCTTTCTTCGGGAAAAAAAATATTCTCTGGCGCAGCCTGTGCTGAAATATTCCTTGCATCCTTTTTGTATGTTCCTTGCGCGGATTCAGTCAAATTGGTTTTAAAAGTTGGGGTCTTGGTTTTAAGCTGTGAGCGTCACCAAAGTGCCCAGTAGAACGCACACCGGAATCAATTGGATTAAGGCTCATCAGAGGAGCTAAATATAGCATTGGCTGCTGCAAGATTGCTTTTTTTGGGGCGAATAAAGCGGTGCGCATTTGGGATCTGCAGCTGTAGTATTGAATGTTAAATTAATTTTGCTATGGGAAAACCAGCTCAATAAAAGGAGAGCTTGTCAAGCTGTCTCATGTGGGAAAAAACAAAAGCGAACAGAACCGTACGAATGCAGGGCAACACATATTCGTGTGTTTTCTGTCGTGAATGTAATTTCCGCCGTTGCGCAGCGAATCCACGCAGCGGCTTTTCTGATTAGTAATTCTCTTTTGCTGTATTTTGCATTTCTGAGCACGTGATCTCTTTATTTCGTCTTATTCGGTCTCTTATAGTGGTGACTTGAGCAGTGTAAAGCCAAAGTACGATTTTTTTTCGCGACGATACTTGAAATCATGAGTTTCTGGATACCATACAATTTTCTCCACTATGCATAGTCATTTTGTTTCAGAGAGAAGAAGGTGAAGGAAGAAAAATCTCTTGAAGCGTTGAGAAATCCCGAGTCCAGTATACTTGGACATTGTTATTAATACTAGAATTTTGCAAGGTACTGCTATTGAAATACTGAAGGTATTGGTCCAGGTCCAATCTTCTGATGCGTAGCAAACTCTTTCCTTAAACTTTGTCCATCGCTTGCATCGAGTTGTTGAGACTGCCATAGAAAAGCTATAGGGAAACATTTGGACAGTAGCTTTAATTGTTTTTTTAATTGTTTTTTTTTGGGGGGGAAGGAAATGGCGCAGTATCTGTCTCATATATATTTGGACACCTGAACCGCGCCGTAAGGGAAGGGATAAAAGAGGGAGTGAAAGAAGAAAGGAAGAATGAGGTGCCGTAGTGGAGGGCTCTGGAATAATTTAGACCACCTGGGGATCTTTAACGTGCACTGACATCGCACAGCACACGGGCGCCTTAGCGTTTTTCCTCCATAAAAACGCAGCCGCCGCGGTCGGGTTCGAACCCGGAACCTCCGGATCAGTAGCCGAGCGCCCTAACTACTGAGCCACCGCGGCGGGTTTTGACAGTAGCAAAAACGTTAAAAGAAAAAAAAAGCCAGCCTGCCGACTACAGATCTGCGGATATATTGATTGTTGTAGTGAAATCTTAGCACACATTAAAAATTCGCGCTCATTAACTATCTCCTGTCGAAAAATGCCCCTGTCTAGAATTTCTGTGTATGAGCAGTCTGCATAAGAGCGACGACGTACAGATCTACGTACTGGTAGGCGTTTCAGCACGAAATTCTCCAACAAACAAGGTGCTGTAAATACTTAAGGAAATCAAGGTGATTCATTTTTAAACCGATAGAATTAGTGTTTACGTCAGGAGCAAAATCCGCCCTCCGAGGTAGCGAAATTCGCTGATTGGTCGATAGAGGCCACGTGACCTTGTGACGTGATTGCTTCCTGCACAACGTGGCAGGTGGCAACCTAGGCACCGCGTTTTAAGAAACCTTCCCACCATGACAGGGGCCAATTCTAATAATGATTGATTGAGAGAGCTAACGCGACCTTTGCACGTTATCACATCCTCCACACATGGTTGTGAGCAACCTAATTTCTAGATAGGAGCCTATGAAAATGAATACATGTAAACGCCGGCAGTGCCACAGCATAGCGAATACTTGCTATTGCAACCAGCGCTCCGGTGGTTGATGGACGCAAAAATCCATAGAATCTGACACAAACGCACACAAAAGTTGCAACCTAAGGAAGCCGGCAAGGAGCATACAGTGTTCATCCTGCGTGGCGATAAGGCTGCCCATCAACCATTTTGATGTCTAAATAAGCTCACTAGCAGTAGACGCACAACTGCTAAGTACATCAGAAGCTACCAATTGCAAATATGGCTTTAATTAAACAGGCTTCGACTGCCGACGTGCAGCGAACATTGGTGTGTATTCTGAACACACGACGCATGTGGAACACGAAGCATGTAGAAATTTTTCTCAGTTTTACGCGGAGTGTACATGTATCTAGTGACTTGCAAAACTCTGCCGTCTTCATTGCCGAAGTACTAACCGACACACAGTTGTTTTCACTGCCATCTACCCGTTCAATACCGTCGCCTTCCCCCCCCCCCCCCCTCCCCAATAACGGTAGTCCCCTCCCCTCTTTGATGCGGCAAAGCAACATCTGTGGCAAAAGGAGAACAATACAGACGAGAAGGAACGATCGATTCGGACCAGAAGCTTGTGACGTTGACGAATTGCTCAACACCGTTGTGCTTCCGCCCTTACATCCATCTACTGCGCCACCCTTCATGCTGAGCCTCGGCAGACACAGCTTTGTTCCTGGGGCATTTTCTGTGTGGAGCCGCTGTTCACGCTCTCATTGTCGCCACTCGCAGGCCGGCCAGCATGGCAGCATAAGCTTTCCACAAAAGAAATGCCAGGCGCCCGTAGTGGCCTCTGCATGCTTGTCTCGCGACTCATTTACTAATGTTTTTTTTTTTTTGGCGCCATTTCCCGCCTTCTTGTGCTCCAACTTCTTGGAAAGGAAATTGGTTATTTGTTGTTGGGGGAAGGAAATGGCGCAGTATTTGTTTCAAATACCGGCACACACCGGACCTGCGCCGTAAGGAAAGGCATAAAGGAGGGGGTGAAAGAATTAAGGAAGAAAGAGGCGCCGTAGTGGAGGTCTCTGGAATAATTTCGACCACCTCAGGATATTTAACGTGCTCTGACATCGCGCAGTACACGGGCGCCTTTGCGTTTCGCCTCCATCGAAACGTGGCAGCCACGGTCGGGTTCGAACCCGGGAACTCCGGACCAGTAGCCGAGCGCCCTACCACTGAGCCACCACGGCGGGACACTACTTAGGAATGGGCAATCTCAGGATTGGGCAATATTTGTCCGTCTGTTTTTATCTCCGAAGAGGACTCTTTACCTTTGCCAAAAGTTCATGATGCTATATTGAAGCTACTGTTCCTGTCTATTACGAGCTTATTCACAAGTCGTCAAATAGCGATGCGATCAAGAGCTGCAATTGAGTAATGCCTCCCGCTGTAATAGTACCACTCACCTATTTAACAAGAGTTAGTTTTGTACCACAACACACATGTTAGCAGCCCTCACTGATGAAATACTTTTCTAGCACTTGAATCCATCCAAAATCGTGCCGAAAGCTTTATTCATTCTGATTACTCTTTTATACGATTGTAGCCCACCTCATGAGAGATTCTAATTTTCCAGTCCTGCTTTCACAATGTAAAAAAAGGAAACTATGTCTGCCATAAATTTGATGACTTACCTCTTGAAATTGTGTTATCATAGCTGCTCACCACGTTTCTGTTTCCCGTATTCACGATAAAGCCGTGTAGCCATCCTCAGCACATATCCCTGCATATCTGGACACTTTTTTTTTTTGCACAGAGAGTAATGGACAAGAATCGCCTTCCTCCTGGCGCATCTCGCCACATTAATACAGCACACTTCAAGACGTTCCTTGAAACAATTATAGACATGCAGTGGCGAACCACTTTTGATGTAATAACCAAATTCAGGCATGCGAGATACTGAAACAAATAGTCAAATAAATAATAGCTAACATCGCGTGGTCACTTGGCGAGTATTTGTGGCTCGCAAAGTCATACTGCTCTTTTCCTTCGTCTCACCCGATTTCCACCATCAAGTTGCAGTAAAAGCTTTCCCCACGGGAGCACTCGGGAACCGCTGTGTCTGATCCCACGTAGAATGTTTTTTGAAAGAAGTAACATTGCGATTGTGATTCCAAAATGCAGTTTACTACACTCAGATTTCTTCTCTTTGTGCGTTTGTATCCTTGCGATGAGCGCACCGTAGCCCAATTAGAGCAGCCTTCTGATCTCGCCTTGTAGACTGTTGTGTTCTCGTAACTTATTGAAAACTACCAAAATTATGACGGTATATTGCTGAGGGTAAGCAAAAGCACTTTCTAATTAATGCTTGAAAAAAATATTCGCGTAAATCATTTTAATCTTTTGAGGCAATAAATGCAAGCGGACAGTTTTAGTTAATCGAACGTGAAGCAAATTCAACGCCGCAACGGACTGCTTTTAAATTCTTTATCAACATATATATGTGCGGCTCTGATTTCAGGCTTCCAATTTATGACAGCAAATGCAAATATCTATCTATTTAGAGACCCTCAAGCTAGGCGCGTCTTTAAGTTGTGGTTAAACACGATGGTGTAGCTAACACATCATACCTACCACTTCTAAAACTTTACTCTCGCATAAACGCGGCCGGTCACTGATTTTCGACTGGAACGCCATAGTTGCCTACCGTCCTGTATCCACCATCAATTAAATGCTGATGCAACTGTAATGCAACCCTGATGAAAATTGTGATGCAACCATTCGATGTACAGCATTCCGAGTGGTGTCATACTGGAAAAAAGAACGCAACCAAACATTACGTTTTGCTTCCACGACATGCTTTCGCATGCTCACGCGTCAGCATTCTTAAGTGTCAGTGTCAAAGTTTGTTTTAGCTAGCAAGGTTACTGCCCTGAATAATAATCAAATGGGACCGGAGCGTTTCAATTCATTTTTCTGGATTTACGTAGTGCGATAGTAAGCATCAAGATCTTCCTCGCTGATTTTGTGAAAAATCAAGGTCTGTAATAAACAAAAAAAGGCTGGCTGCAGGCTAAGCGCGAAATATTGTGAAAAAATAGTTTTTGCTAGTGGAAACCACCGTTACGTATCTGAAAGCACAATTCACACGTCTATTGAACCAACGAGCCAGGTATGCGCGTCTTCAAATTTAAGTCGTCAATAGCGCCGGTGGCCTATGCTCCGGTGGCGCGTTTCTGCAGCAGTCTTGTCAACGCCAGCGCGTATTGCTTTAGTGCCTTGTTTCTCCCTCAACGTTGCCCATGCCAACGCATGCAGCGCGCATCTTTCTTTATCCCGTCTTCTCTTTCTCTTTCGCAGTATTATTTTATGAAAAATAGAATGTGCAAAGCACAGCACTATAGTGTGTTGCAGTTTAACATGAGGCGGAAACGACTCCACGATAGCCTTGTGCTCTCATCTAGCGGCCAGCGAAGCTGATCTGTTCGCGCCGATGAGGGCTCATATGCCAGTGTTAGATTATTTATTTATTTGTTTGTTTATTTATTTATGGTTTACCCAAGGTTACCTTCAAGGTTGAGAATCACACAAACCTGTGAGGCAGTTTGACCTCATTAAGGAGTACTTTTGCGCTAAAATGAAAGTAAATCAGAGAGTAAAGGAACGTTCTCTACACTGTAAAGAGAGTGTGAGTACATGCAGGAAACTAAAACACACGAAGGTTTGCCTGCATATCCATGAGGGCGACGCAAACGGCGTTAAAGGTTTACATAAGGTCAAGAACGCGCATTACGAAGAACTGCGACGAAAACAAGGATAAAAGCAGCACTGCTGCTTGAAGTAAAGCCCATATTAGTGCAAATTCTACATGAATGATCGTGGCAAACATGGGCGTCTGGACGCCGAAAGAAGGTAATTTACACTGAGCGTTTTTTCTTCCCAACGACACCTAGGCAAGCGAGCGCAGCCGCGCAGCCCATCATGGGAGAGCGCACACGTTGTCCTGTCCTTATTTTTTTTCGTTGGCCAAAGCAATAATAGAGGCGCGATTATCATCATTTACTAGTTCAAATATTTTACTGAATCTCTTTAGGACGTTGTAAAGGTGGTTGTAGTTGGTGTTGGCTGTTCGACTAATCTTTTGCTCATTTCGGCCGAGTGATCAGAACTGCCTTCCACCACTACTGCGTTGGCTGGTTATGAATATTGATCACCTAATACCGTCGGCAGGCCCATATCTTACGGTATAGGCACGCCTTATCCGCGCAGAATTTGCATTGCGAGTCAAATGACTCCGGATGTGTAGTGTATAATCTTCGTTGCTTGTAGAAAGCGTTGGTCTGTGGCTTTCGGAGGTGTAGTTCCTCCTTTTTGTCTTTTGTCGTAGCCGGTGGAGGGTAGACATGGCGGGATTGTCTTAAGTGCTGAAGTATGTAGGTGTAAGTTTGTAGTTTTGTAGAGGGTTCCACAATATCCGTACTGGGTGCTCGGGGGGAAATGCTTTTGCTGAGGCGTGTGCGCTCTAGTTGTCTGGGATGCCCTGGTGACCAGACACCAATACTGGGCGTTTATGTGTGGGTTGGTAGCCATGGGTGTAGTATCTTGCAGAATCTTAGCTGCTAGCGATGCTTTTCAGCCGATTTGGTAGTAGCGATACCCTGTCTGTGATTATGTATTGTGAGGTATTATGAGTTGTAGTTATGGGAATCGCCACTTTTGCCGCCACCAGTGTGTCCTAGTTAGCCAGTATTAGTCCATCTATTGTTTCATTTTGGTGCACTACCAGGACGGCCATCGTTACCTGCACGGCGCCCGCAGCATTGACGTAGAACACGCCCTCGCACCTGCCGTAGTGTCTTTTGATACCTTCGGCTTCCTGCCTGTCGATTTTCTTCTGGAATTCGGGCTGCATATTTCTCGGTACTGCAGTTGATCCGAATTGTCTTCTCCATGAGGCTGGGGCGTCGTTTCTGATATCAAGCTGTAGGGGGAGATTGATGTGTAAGTCGATGGGGACACATAGGTCAGTATTGGAGAGCAGTAGCACCTGCGCCGTGACGTGTGCCTCAACCAGCTCGTCTATCGTGTTGTGGACACTCATTCGCAAGAGCTGATCCCTCGATGTCACAAGAGAGAGGTCAGGGCCTTCTTTTAGGCCGTTCCGAATTATGGCGTCGAGGTAAATGATGTCACGCTTGTTGAGGCGGAGGTAGGGTGTGGCGTAGACGACGCAGATGATGAAAGCCTGCACCAATCGGAAAGTATCAATTTCCCGCAGCCCTGATTTCCGCGTAGTTATCATGGCTATTATCCTGGTGACATGCTCGCTTACGAGATGGAGTTGGTGGAGAGTGAGGAGGACGCTGCCCTTGTTATTGATGTACACACGTCCCAGTATCTTGAAGGACTGAACTTCCTTGATGGGTGAGTTCTCGGCGTGGATGTCGGCGGTGTCTATATTCCTGCGTTGATAGAATATAATGAGTTCTAATTTTTCCGGAGAGGACGTTAACCCACACGCCCGTCCTAATTTCTGCACTGTTGTTCAAGCTATTCCTAGTTGGTCTTAAAATCATTTCCATATTTATCATGGTGATGGAGATGGTTTTATTATCCACGTACAATCTGTGGTTGATCGACAAGAGGTGGGAGGTCGATGAGTTTAGTTCGTTTATGGGGGTTTAAGGTCCCAAAGTGACTCAGGCTATGAGGGACGCCGCAGTGGAGGGCTCCGGAAATTTAGACCACCTCTTTAACGTGCACTCACATCGCACTGTACACGGGCCTCTAGAATGTCGCCTCCACCGAGATTCGACCGCCGCAGCCGGGATCGAACCCGCGTCTTTCGGGCCGGCAGCCGAGCGCCATAACGTACTCAGCCACCACGGCGGCGGGGAGGTTGATGAGTGTAATGTTGAGGAGGAGCGGGCATAGCCCTGTGCCTTGCGGAGTGTCTCTCGGGCCCACCTTCGCTTGCGTTGTTTGGTTTGTGCCGTTAGTGATGTTGAATATCCTTTCCGTAAGTAAATCTCAGATGTACGAGTAGACTCGCTGCCCGCAGTTCGTTCTGTGGAGGTTTTTGAGGATCGTGAAGTGTTTGACGTTGTGAAACGCTCCCTTCAAATCGAGGCCTAGAAGCGCTCGGATATTGTTTCTGCGAGCGGGATCAATGACTTCACGCTTCAGTAACGAGACATCTTCGGTGCTCAAGTCTGTTCTGAATCTAAACATCTTGTGTTGCAGTAGCCCGCTGCATGCCCTCAAGATATTTCGAGAGACGAGCGTGACTCTCTTTTCCATGAGTTTGCCTGTGCACGACGTGAGGGATATGGGCGCAGGTTTTTTATACTGCATTCTTTGCCGGGTTTGCGGATAAAGCCTACGTAGACTGTTGTTCAAGTTTGCAGAAAGGTGCCGATGCGCCAGCGTTCGTTGATGTAACCTGTGAGATCCCGCAGTGCCTCCGTGCCGAGTTTGGCTAGTAGTCAGACGATATTTTGCTTGTCCCGAGGTTGTGCATCGGTCTATATCTACTACTGCTGCTGTGATTTATTATAGGGTAAAATCTATGTCTAGGACTTCGTTCGGTTCCCAGGTACTCCTCTTTTGCAGGGTTGTAGGTCTCTCGTGGTGAAGATACTATCATAGCTTAAGCAGCCTCGAAAAACGGTGCTGCTGTGAAATCCGCGTCCTTTTAAAGTGTATATTGATTTTTAGGAAATGAAGGTGCAGTAACCGTTACACTTCTCTTTGGACGCATCAACCGTACCGTGAGGGAACGAAGGAAGGCTGGATTGAAAGAATAAAGAGAACGGGAGGTGTCATAGTGAAGCCTTCCTGAATAATTTTAGGCCTCTTGGGGATCGTTAACGTCCACTGCCATTGCACAGCACATGAGCGCCTTTTCCATTTCGGTTCTACTCAAACGCGGCCAGCGGTATTTTTACGCTACAGCGTAAGG
Source organism: Amblyomma americanum (assembly GCA_030143305.2). Taxonomy (NCBI): domain Eukaryota; kingdom Metazoa; phylum Arthropoda; class Arachnida; order Ixodida; family Ixodidae; genus Amblyomma; species Amblyomma americanum. The sequence goes on from JARKHS020000090.1 coordinate 557,107, forward strand.
TCCCCATTGTGCAGAAAAGCCGCCGTCGGCGTTGCAGTCGTCATTACTGAAATCTCCGGATTGGTCGACAAGGTGGCTGCTATAAAGGGCTCCCATAGGTGGCGCCTGCCACACCAACGGCGCATCACGTCTTCAGCGATCGCGGCAACCGCGAGAAACGGGACAAGCGTATGGGCCGTCACTCACCGTCTTTTTCCTCATCCTCATTAAACACGTGACATATGACGATTCACATTACAAGACAAGCGTCGCCTTTCAAGCTTCTAGTAAGCACACCTCTGTAGCCTAGGCAATAACCGCTACGTCGCGCTGGCATGTTCACTCGGCTTGATTAAAGTGCAGGGCTTTATATGTGTGTCGTGTTGTCTTTCACATAACTATTGTGAAAGGGAAATCATGTCTGGGTGGGCAAGAGGGACCGCTGTCGTGTCATACCCTTAAAGGCTGAGCTTAAGTCCCCCCCCCCCCAAAAAAAAAATGTTGCAGGGGGCTGTATGTATTCCCTTGGGTTGGTGAACTGCGCTATGCCTTCAGCCCACACAATGTTTGCTCTTGCGCCTACGTGGTTAACGGTACGCAAGTGGAAACTATTTTGTGCGTTTACTCCCTTCCTGAATGCAGGTCTAAATTGGATGTGTGTCAAGACCAATCAGGGTGACAAACAAGCAGAGCACAGTCTGTACCAGTGACGAAACAAACAGCAGCCGTTGGTTCTGAGCAGCGGACGATTTAACCCGCGCTCGCAAATTGCTAACACTTGCGCAGGCTGATGGGGTTTTGCCTCGGTTGACGCACTGCATCAACAGTCTTCCAGCTTGTGGTTGTAAGGAAAAGTGCTAGCGTAAGTGCTGGCCATAATTGAACTTCCAGAATAAAGAACCAGTTATAAATAAAAACTAAATGCGTATGTCAAGGCATTGGCGTCTCTTCTGGATGAACGAAGAATTGGTTTGAGCGCCATACACCCTGCAGAAAACAAAGAGGTCACCCTAGCCCTCACGCAAGAAGAATGTTTTCAATATGGCACACATTTTTTTTCCAACCTGTTTCGAACACTAAACAATTCATATGAAACGCATATGGCGTACTAAGAAAGAACGGCAAAGAATAACCATTTTTGCGCAAAGTAGCAAACGACGGTTTTTTTTTTACTCATATCCTATCTCTTAGTTCTTTGTCGCCATTCCTTTTCCAGTTGCCCCTTGAAACCCTTTATATAGTGAATGATCCGCTTGTGTACATTATAATCAATTTACATTTAGCCTTCCCAAAAACAGGACTAGCAAAACATTGCAAAAATGCGCTTTGTTGACTTAAACTTGTTTGTGCATTTTATTACAAATAGCGATACTATGCAGTTGGCTCAGTTTAGCGGTTTTGTGCACTTTACCCCGTTTTCTAGTGATGTTCGTCTCTTCCCTTGGATGGGCACTATGTTTCCACCAGTTCCCATAGCATAGTTCTGTACTGAAGCACGACCACCTCAAGCATATTGTCATTTATGCAGACAGGAAGGCAACATGTAGCAGTTCGCATAGTATTTAATGTGGTTCTTGTTGCTTTAGAGTGGTGAATATGTTCCGAACTCACACAGTGTGCGATTTGGATTGAAGGGAAAAACGAACAAATTATTTGGAAATAAAGTGACTGGCAAGCAAAAGAAAAACGCTGTGTTCAAATCTGCGGCATTTTAAAGTTTGGTCTGTGAGGACGACTTCTAGCTTTCAGGTGCTCATTATATGCAGCCGCTTTTAAGATTTCAATTAATACGATGCGTCGGCAAATTCAATAGCCCACTCAGTCCTGCCGCTACCATCCTAACTTAATAATTCACGCAATGCCATATTAATTTCGCTCCAGCATAGCAGCTACAGGGACAGCAACTCTTTAAATATATTTGCAAGATTTCCACGCATTTGTTGTATAATTATTCGAGAAAACTTCGATCTAGTTGCGAAATCATTTAATACACATGCTGTCTGCCCGCAGTAGTCTTGGTTTTCGGAAACCCAATCCTTCATTTCTTCATTAACCCGCCGCGGTGGCTCAGTGGTTAGGGCGCTCGACTACTGATCCGGAGTTCCCAGGTTCGAACCCGACCGCGGCGGCTGCGTTTTTATGGAGGAAAAACGCAAAGGCGCCCGTGTGCTGTGCGATGTCAGTGCACGTTAAAGATCCCCAGGTGGTCGAAATTATTCCGGAGCCCTCCACTACGGCACCTCTCTCTTCCTTTCTTCTTTCACTCCCTCGTTTACCCTTTCCTTACGGCGCGGTTCAGGTGTCCAATGATATATGAGACAGATACTGCGCCATTTCCTTTCCCCCCAAAAACCAATTATTCATTTACTTCAGCCAGTCCTCTGCATTTTCAGCACAAGAAACACAAAAACCTCATTCAAATGATGTCTAAGCATTGAATGCGTTTCCGGTAAATACAAATAGGAAAAACGCTAAGGCGCCCGTGTGCTGTGCGATGTCAGTGCACGTTAAAGATCCCCAGGTGGTCGAAATTATTCCGGAGCACTCGACTACGGCACTTCTTCCTTTCTTCTTTCACTCTCTTCTTTATCCCTTCCCTTACGGCGCGGTTCAGGTGTCCAAGTATATATGAGGCAGATACTGCGCCATTTCCTTCCCCAAAAAGAAATTATTATTAAATACAAATAGAACTGAGACGGTTATTTTATACGTGTGCCCAATTATGTTTTCATTAATTTGCCTTTCTTATGGCCATGAGAATTTACCTTCACGTTTCATTTGTTCAGGTGCAATTGCTTCGACTATATGCTCTTTGCTAACGCGGTGGAAGGCCGATGCCCATTCCTACACTCTACTTTTATATTTTATACACCAGCCACCTAGAAGTGCAGGGCCATGCGTGCCTACATTGGCTGTAAGCAGAACATGATAAACGGCTCACGATGGCTACTGGACCGGGATGGGGAGGATGAAAGAGAAGTAAAGAAATTTGAACCACGTTATCTGCCCTGACGTATCTCACCTGCGGCGTGAACAGGTCATTTATATTCACTGCTCTCTCTATTCCGAGCCACATTTCTTTCACTTTACGCCTCTCTGCTCGATTTCTTTACGCTTTCACGATTTGGTGCAGATGCCGGGCTGATTACGCAGTTCCTTACGCTTCGAGAGAAACGTAATGTGCAGCGTAGGCCGGTTCTTTTCATAAAGCGAAAGAAACAATAAAGCGAAGAACAGCAAAGAAAGCAAAACAAAACTAGGAAACAAGCAAGCACATGACTTTCACTCGGCCAGATTTGCAGCAAATTAAAGCACAAGCAGCAGAACAGCAGGGATTCCCCAGAAAGTGTCACTCTGTGTTCGTAGCCGCATCTTGCCTCAGCCTAATGTTATGCCTTACACTGACGCAGCATGACCGTTTTCTTTTCACCTGGTATAGGTGAAAGAAACCTTAAAATTATATGTCCATTCGCTTTAGTTTGCGCGGAAAAATAATCCCAAAGGCTTCGCTTCACTACGTGGTTACAAAGTGACGCGCCTCAAAAACGCGTCCAGTCTCCGGCACACGAGTCCATTGTGGTTCAACTTCGTCTGAACTACTGCCTTTTTTAGGTGCACGTCGCAGCGGGAGTTGTTTGGTTACATTATTCAACGATGCCGACTCCAACGATGATGTTCACTAGCAACCTCGACCAAGGGGTGCCGTTCAAGAACTTCGTAATAATATCGATCTCCTATGATCCTTCAACAGGGACTGAAATTACAGCACACAGGTATTCAGGAACATTACCTTCATCGACCTGTGATCCACGGTGGCAGGATGAAACCGGCAAGCTTGTGGTCACCAGTAGCGCACCATGAACGCTCAGCAACCCCGGTAGCTCGGTGGTTGTGATATCGCGTAGCTGAGGATGAGGTCGGAGGATGGTACCGAGGCTAAGAGGATCGCATTTCGATTAAAGAAAAATTCGAAAGCGCGATGTCAGTGTTCGTTAAACAATCCCGAGAGCTTTAAATTAACCGAAGCTCTACCCCACGGCCCCTGTTTCTTTCATTCCCTTCCCTTCCCAAGTAAGCCCCGGCCCGATGTGGCTGAGTGGTTATGGAGCTCGGCTGCTGACCGGAACGACGCGGGTTCGATTCTGGCTCCGTCGCCTGACATTTCGATGCAATCAAAATGCCAGAGGCCGTTCTACTATGCGATGTCAGTGCACTTTAAAGAACCCCACGTGGCAGATATTATCCGGAGCTCTCCACTACTCAGTCGCTTTGGGAGGTTAAGCACTCTAAACCAAACCAACCTGCCTCATGACACGGTTCGGGTGTCCACTGAGAGTGAGACTATTACTGCGGCTTTGCTGCGGCTTTCCTTTCATCACACCAGCCGCGGTGGCTCAGTGGTTAGGGCGCTCGGCTACTGATCTGGAGTTCCCGGGTTCGATCCCGACCGCGGCGGCAACGTTTCGAGTGGAGGCGAATCGCAAAGGCGCCCGTGTGCTGTGCGATGCCAGTGCACGTTAAAGATCTTCAGGTGGTTGAAATTATTTCGGGGCCCTCCACTACGGCACCTCTTTCTTCCTTTCCTCTTTCACTCTCTCCTCTGTCCCTTCCTTTACGGCGGGGTTCAGGTGTCAGCTGAGAAGTGAGACAGATACTGCGCCATTTCCATTACCCAAGAAACCAATTTTATTTCATCACAGACACTTATTTCTCTACTGAGATGGCGCACCTGGGTTCGAAACGAAGCACGGTGGCCGCCCTTCGATGGAGGCGAAACGCAAAAGGCGCCCGTTTGCTGTACGATGTTAGTGGACGTTAAACATCCTCGGGTGATGATCGAAATTATTCCTTAGCCTTGCTATACAACATCTACATTTCTTTCATCTTTCATTTCCACGTTCCTCTATTACCTCACGGCGCGGTTGTCGTGTCCGCTGAGAAATGAGACAGTTACCGTGCCATTCATTTGCTCGTAACTAATCACCATAATTATTGAAAGGTGAGCCATCATGGAAGACAAATGCAGCTTAGTAATTAGAATGAGCAATTTATCTTTCATTAGATTTTTAGGAGAGCGAAGCAAACACTATTGTTACATGTGATAGGTGTATATATGGAGGTTCACTATTTTAGTAATATACGACACCATGTAGGAAAACTTCTAAGAGCGACCGAGGACTTGTAGAGCGCGGCTTATTTCCCAAATGAATGGGACGCCCTTAGTTGTTGCAACATGTAGCTGGAAAAAGTTACATGTAACTGACACACTGAATCGGAGCAACGAGCCTTTATATGAACGTGCTGAGGGATCGTGAATACGGTTGGAACCATGGGCGGACGATTATGCATTCGTGATGGAGATTTCCACACATTTAGCGCGCGATTATGACCTGGGGCAGCTCGAGCTTGAGGAGCGCTAAACAATGAGGGGGGGGGGGGGGGTCACTCGGTCACTTAATCACGTTAAGCACATCATCACCGACAGATAGCGAAGACACTGATACAGAAGACACCAAAATATATGGATTGCTCGTAAACAAGCGATCCCATTCCCGAAGAAAACAGGAGTGGTGTCCACAGCGCACAGAGTTCACGAAGCCCCAGTTTCTTTAAAAGCATCGAAGTCAGTCTTATGCAGTCATTTACTTGACAATCGAAGTCCTTAGTCGCCTAGGGCACGCAACGTTAAAAAGAAGCCACAAGCAAGTAAATTTTCAATCTGCAAATCGATGCGCAGTGTTTTTTAATCGAAAGCTATGAGCGCTACCATTTCTCTATATTGTACTAACTGCTTTCCTTTACTTTCTCCTCTAGCTTTGCGTAATGAGTATAATCTTTCCATTTGATGGGTTTCAGGCAGGCTGACTCGTACATGTCGCAGAGTCGTCACAGTGCAGCGATTTTCTGATGGCATCTCGCAAAACCTCAAATTTAAAAATGATGGCACTATGTAAGCATATACTGAGAGCGGAATCCTTTGCACCCGTTTGACTTATATATGACATCGTGGCACTTCTTAGTGTGAAGGTGTTTCACCGAAAGGCTGACTACTCCATATGACATTATCAAGGTTTACAGTAGTTCACTTCAGCGTCTAATAATCGCTAAGAGGAGCGAGGAATATCTGTGTTGCTAGAAGTGTTACGTGCAGTTTAACACAAAAGATGTATAGGTCGAAACAACGCACAAACTGTATGCCCTAAGAAATAAACAGAGGTGCTCAGGAAACAGACAACGTAAACATTTGTCTAGATTAGCTTAATACATACAATCAATGCAGTACATATGCGGTGTTCCTTATTATCCGCTTATTTAATTAGAACACACTGGTCTTTTAAAGCGCAATCATTACTCTTCCTATTACGAGAAAAAAAAAACAGGAGGCGTAAGTGTGTGCGTGTGCGTAGTCGCAGATGGTACCGAAAATCCCAGCGGTGGCAAGGAAAATAAAAATTGAACAGCCGTATGACGCACATAGCAAGGCATGAATCGTCACCTCAAGAGAAAAGTATAAAACAGCTGTACCTTACCTGTACTAACCTGTGGGGCAGAAATGTGGAGGCTGTCGAAAAGGGTTCAGTTTAAGTTAAGGACAACGCAACGAGGTATGGAAAGAAAAATTATTGGTGTTGCGTTAAGAGACCGGAAGCGAGCAGAGTGGGTGAGGAAAAAAACGTGGGTTAATGACATCCTAGTCAAAATCAAGAGGAAGAAGTGGGCTTGGGGAGGCCTGAAACTGGTCATAGTTTATATATGACCTCAGCTGAGAGCACGCCGAAGTTAAGCGGCAATTAACATCATAAACGTTAGGTATGTGGTCGCTAGATGTTCCACAATCCACAGTCGACCAATTGAGTACAGGAACACTACGGAGGCTCGACGGACCTTGCTTTAACAAACTGCATGCCTGAAACTCAAAGAGGGCTGCCGCTGTTTCTTAATCGGATCGCTATTTAAATGTTCTGCAGCAACGCTGTCATAAGAGTGGCAGCATCGGGCCGCTTTCGGCGTATACATCTGTCCATTTCCTGGCTATCTAGGACCGCATATCGCGCAGCGTATGCGTGCAGTTGAGTGGCGGCCACGAATCTGTAGGCGCTTTCAGCGACGCAGATGGAGTTGCCTTGTCGTGCTCGGAGAAGGTGTGAAGCGGCTGCCGGGGGCGCATCCCATTTTTTAGGCAGGCACCCGCCGCGGTCGGCTACGGTATCGGTGGGGGCCGGGCATGCAGTGCGAAGGCAAGATAGCCGCTGGTATTTAAGGATAAGGGAGGGGATTCCAAAAGAAGGCAAGAGTACGCAACAGGGTGCGGGAGAAAATTAGGTGGTCGGATGAGGTGATGTTTTACGGGGATACGGTGACCTCAGCTGGAAAAGGACAGGGTTGATTGAAGAGACCTGGGAGGGGCCTTTGTCCTGCAGTGGGCGAAGTCAGGCTGATGATGGTGATGATAAAAAGCTTCTGACTGGCCGAGCACAATGTGACGGAAGTTTTCGCGACAACATTCGTAACAATTGTGACGAAACTGTTTGTCGTAGAGCGCTCCGGCTGGTGTCATACGGTTTCTCGTAGCATATAGCCTACATGTTTATGGTTTATGGTTTATAGAGGTTTAACGTCCCAAAGCAACTCAGGCTATGAGGGACGCCGTAGTGAAGGTCTCCGGAAATTTAGACCACCTGGGGTTCTTTAACGTGCACTGACATCGCACAGTACACGGGCCTCAAGAATTTTGCCTCCATCGAAATTCGACTGCCGCAGCCGGGATCGAACCCGCGTCTTTCGGGTCAGCAGCCGAGCGCCATAACCACTGAGCCACCGCGGCGGCTTATATAGCTTACATGTGCTAGTGAAGTTTGAGGCTAGCTTGCAAGACAGATTCGGAGAGACGATATACCCACCTTCAACTGTATACCTTGCCAGACTTTCACATCAAAATTGTGATGCAACCGTTCCGCGTACAGCATCCACGGTGGTATCATAATAGCGCCTCAGTGTGTGGGTTTTGTCATACTTCGAAAAAAATCTCATCACCTGAAATGAACGCAGTTCGCCAACTGAAGCGAAATGTCTGCGTCTTGCTTTCGTGAAATGCTTTGGCATTCCCACAAGTTAGCAGTCTTAAGTTCCTCTACTAATTTTTTTTTATTTCTATCGTGCTCCAAAATGAGCACACATTTAAGATATTCCATAACAACACGCTATATAACATGTGATTCAATTGCGAGTAATGTATTAGGATTCGCTCACATTGTTGTCTTTGTCACCTATGACTAACATGCTATGCTTTCGACCTCATGTTAGCGGCATTGCTAAGTGATTGCTTGGTTTTCTGCTCTTTCTTTTTAACTTTAAACAGCCGCAGTAGATTAGGCTCCTTCGCTGCGTGCCTTTGCACCCTCGCACTGCTCGCTATCTCTTTAAAGAGCTCAAGATGAAAATAAAAAAGAAGTGACCTTGAGAAACAATGCGCCGAGTTGCGCCTCTCGGTCGATACGCGCCAGATGTCATGCAAACAACTGCCATTGGCGAAGATCTCACACGATTACCCGAACCAAGACGTCGGGTCCCTCAGTCCATGCCATGCTGCAGCCGGCTTCCTTTTCTGGCCATGGTAACTTTTCCGGGTCTCTATTTATTCTCCCTCTTGGGGAAATAAAGTACGAAGTGTGCAGCTTGCTAAAAAAATGCTGTCAATTTTTCTGGAATACACGATGTTCTAAATGCAATAGGGTTAAAGCCCTTACGAGCGTAGTGGCTAAGCGCACCTCGCCAATATTCCATTTTGTAAAAGTGCACTTAAGAGGCACTCCTGCAGCCTTCGGCCTCTTTGTGAGACAAGGGCTATACATGGTGCATTGCCGCTGTGGGTGTGGCCTTTCGTCTCCTGAACCCAAAGTCGTAATTGAGTTCGCACCATGGTGGCTTTCTTTGTTCCTAGCTTGGTGGGAGAGCTGTGTAACGGAATAAAAATTCTGAGAAAAGTAAAAAGATGGACTGGATGTATTGGACGTCACCATTCGTTCTCACTCCTTTTCGCGACATTATAAGCTGGCTAATGCTATTGAGTAATCCCCGCCTGATGCAAATACCGCACTGAGGCTGTTTATACTGCAGTGCGTAAAGTGTCCTATCCGCACTACAACATATATTGTACTCGATAAGGCCGAGCCTGCTATTTTATATTGCTTGCAGACTGTCATTCAGCAAAGTTTGCTCTACATTAACCGCATTGATGAGAGCCTCTCTTCCTCTTCCCCATCCCTCCCTTCCTTTCGATTCAGGTTTTAGATTTCTTCCCTGCTATAACAATGCCCCTTTCTACACAATGACACTCTCTGTTTGTGGCTCTTCCCACTACCGACTTCAGTTCTCCTTCTGCTTGCACAGCTTCCGGCGTGACAGTTTGTCGTCCAGAGGAGGGTAGAGTAAATCTGACATATAGTCTATGTGTCTTTGGTATTTCGCTTGCGCTAATGAATTTCGGTTCTTCCCCACTGAGGAGCTTTTTATAACCACTTCAATTTTTGAAGTCAGATCAATGTTTAGAACAATTTACTAGTAACATATAATGCGTGGTACAATTTGGCGGCAGCTGCAGTATTATAAAGCTGCGCCATGTTAGGTCAGGTGCAAAAGTTTGAGCGATGCGTGTGCTCAAAAATAAATTACTGTATGGCTTCCTCGCAACCCAGTGGGCTGTGACTGACACTAACAGATGGAGCATGTACACTCCTTCATATAAGAGCAGGAATTTCAGGCAACTGGCTTGTGTGACTTCTAGAACTAATTTTTTTCCGCCAACCGAGATCCTGTGAACTTTAGCGCTTTATCAGCGTATTGGTGCCCTAGGTGGAAGAAGAGGAACAGCGTGCGGCGGATATCAGTTACAGCGATCGTCAATGTTTCGAAGTGGCCCAGTGATGATCACGGAGCAAGTAGGGGAAATGAATAGATGCGCTTTCCTCTGAGGTATAGGTTAACTAAAATTGTTCTTGTCCTAACGCAAATATCTTATGTTTTCTTCTAAGTTTTTTGGTTATCAGATTGTCGCCTAGGTTTCAGCATTGTTTCTTGCAATGGCTGCGTTATGCTTTCTCTCAGGCTTCTGAGCTTATTTCTAATGCCGAATCGAGTAGCTGGTAGCTCAAAACTGCTCAGAAAGTGCACCAAGTCAATGAAAATATTGACTGTTGGCAGGGACGCCTGGAAAAAAAAAAGAAGCGCAGATACAGCTGCCCACTATGTGCAGAGCACGAAGAAGTTCATCGATATATCATTAAGCCAGGGCATTTGCGAGAAAAAACCTCGCTAGGAAAAGATTTGCGTTCAGCCCACTAATCTTTTAAAGATGCCTTTGATTGAACGTGGGGACAGCTTCGCTCGACATTGTAGATTGTTTGCTCCACTGCTCTTTTTAATCTTTTTTTTCAAATCCTCAACTTAGATTCTTTTAATTTGTGTGAAAAACCATCCTCATACGCAGTATCGAAGCCGTCAAACGGGACCAGGTAAAAGAAACGCGGAAGCATATCAAGTGACGCGGACAAGCCGTACCTTTAGCTCTATCCGATCAAGCACATTGGTTCCTCTGGATGAGTGCCTAGAAGTCCTAAACAAAGCGTTTCAAGTGGTTACCAATTTTTAGGAGGCCTATTATGAAGATCATCTTCCAGCTCAAGCTGTCAAATGCAGGTTTTACGGCAGAAACTTTAATGGGCGATATTGAAATTGGGATAATGTTTTGCGAATAACGCTTCGCGTTGTTTTAGCTACAGCTGTCATGGACAATATTGTGTACCTGCTTTCAATAACAATATTATGTACAAACCACGAGTATTTACCTTAATAGAGCAAAAGAGAACAGCCATGTTATATGGCGCTGTGTTATGGTTTTAGTGCAATATAACATCTCTTCACAATAACATCTTCGCAATATAACATCTCAGACGATCACCAACTAGCCCGACAACAGCTCTTGTTAAAATATAGAATACAACACTGATTCCTGCAATGGTATTCGGAAGAGAATATCTGTTTTCTCAAACTTTTCCAATAAATCAGTCTTTTCTGTCTGTGTCGTTTTTCTATTCTTGAAGGTGCTTACGTACTTGTATTCTGTATTAAAGGTCATTCCTAAGGCACAGACTGGGTAGATATACGCGTAATAGAATCGTTGCAACAAAACATTTTATTGCTGCATTCAAGACTTCCGTACAAGCATCTGGACGCATTCCCACAAGTGCAGGTGGTGTTCCACAATCTACCAGATTATCAGCGCCATTGAAACAGAGTGTGGGAAAGATTTGTGGCCACGACAGAGACAGGTCGAGATTTATTGGAGTCCGCCTCGGGATCGTTTGTCGTGAGAACTGCTGCCAAACACTGGCGTAGTCGCCTTTCTCGGAATTTTCTATAGTGGATTCTTTTGGTTAGCCTTTCCTGGAGAGAGACAATTCATTATATGTATGTATGTCTTGCGTGAACCTTTAGGATATACAATATTTAGCTTCCCTACAGACTTTCATTATCTCGCTGCTCAAAACGATTCGATAATTTTGAACGGATACTACATGTATGAATACATAGTGTGCGTTTCAGAGATCATTTTGAGTAATACAGCGAGCATTAATTTTTTTATGCGGAAATAGACAAAAATGCGTCCGAATACTGTAGAATTCAAATTATAGAAAAGCTTATTAATGGTGTTGCTTATCCATGTCTCCCAGAGCATAAATTATTGCAAAGCTTCCTATTCGAGACTAACTTTCTTCATAAAAAGATCATAGATTGGGCAGAGGACCGCCAATTTACATTTCGAGATGAATGCTCCTAACTTAAACGTCTATGAGCATTCAAGGTTACTAGCAGCACTTACTATACGCGTTTTAAACTCTGTTGGTTTGGGTTCGGTCGTGTGTTGGGTCGTGGGTTCGGATCCCACCGGTGGCATGGTTTTCTTTAAGCGACAGATTAATCTACGTATTATTCTCCCATTGATTTGCGCTACAAATTAAAAAAAAGAAACATTCCCCTATGCACCTTGGTTTCGTTGACTGTTGGCTTCCCTCATGTATATTTATATATATATATATATATATATATATATATATATATATATATATATATATATATATATATATATATATATATATATATATATATATATATATATATATATATATATATATATATACACATGAGGGAAGCCAACAGTCGCCGAAACCACCAAGGCCACGGCGACCGAATTTCGGTGGAGGCGAAGTTCGAGTCCTGTGCGATGTGTGAGTGCACGTTAAAGAACCCCAGGTGGTCGGAATTTCCGGAGCCCTTCACTACGGCATCCCTCACAGCCTAAGTCTCTTTGGGACGTTAAACACCGATAATCCAAACCACATATATATATATATATATATATATATATATATATATATATATATATATATATATATATATATATATATATATATATATATATATTGCTACGGACGCTGGGAGGACGACGAAGTGGTTGGTAACGAAGACGACGCTGAGGTGCGCGCTTGTGTGCTGAGTCTACTCACCTACATGATTTCCATGTACGTCTACGACCATCACCGCGACTGGGATATTAGCCTCCCATTTGTTACATTCGCCTACAATTCTACGCGTCACGAACAGCCGGTTTCTCCCCTTTTTACCTTCTCTTTGGCCGCGATCCTTTGCTGCCCTTCGACAGTGTACTGCCCGCCACCGCCTCCACGAGTCCTTACGCTCAGGACGCCATCGCTCGCGCCGACGCTGCCAGTCTTGTCGCCCGCCAGCGGCTGTCGGCCTCCCAAGTCAATCAGAAACGACGTCATGACTGTCGCCGTCGTGAAGTCACCTACTCTCCTGGCTCCCTTGTGTTACTCTGGATCCCTTCCCGCCGTGTGGGCCTTTGTGAAAAACTGCTTCCCCGATATACAGGCCCTTATCTGGTCGTACGTCCGGTGACCGCGGTGACGTACGAGATCACCCCGCTACATCCGCCATCTCCGGCCGCTGCACCCCGCACCGACATCGTCCATGTGTCCCGCCTCAAACCTTACAACTCGCCGTCTAGCTGGCCTGTGTAGTGCGCACCGGGACGGTGCTTTTGCCGCGAGGGGGGTCATGCTACGGGCGCTGGCAGGACAACGAAGTGGTTGGTAACGAAGACGACGCTGAGGTGCGCGCTTGTGTGCTGAGAGTCTACTCCAAGCCATCGGTTCCTTGCGTAGCAGGTTACCTCTGCTCTTTCTACTGCTGCTTCTAGCCGCCACGTATCAATATATATATATATATATATATATATATATATATATATATATATATATATATATATATATATATATATATTACGAACGTAGGTTGCGTTGGCTCCGCAGAATAAAGATTTAAGAGAAGTGGGCACTTCTACAAAGACACTTTTATTTATCAACGTTTCGACCGCGGTGCGGTCTTCTTCAGGACTGTGTATATTATATATATATATATATATATATATATATATATATATATATATATATATATATATATATATATATATATATATATATATATATATATATATCTTGTGAGACTGTGGACCAAGCGAGCTCTTTATTCCCGCTGGCAAATATGGTGGACGAAGATGCGAGATGATGATAAATATTCACAGATGAAGACGAGGGTCGCGCACTGTGCTCACACTTTCTCCCCCTATGGGTGAAAGCGACCGTCCCGGGCGCACGTTAGAGGGAAGTAGGGCGACGGGTGAAGTGCTTTAAACGCGACACATGAACAATCTCTTCACCGCGACAGCGCCGGTCATCTGCAGGATGAACAGGAGCAATGCGATAGTTCACGGGGGACGTTTGTTCGAGTACAGCGGCTGAGCAATTTTTGCACAATCCGGGGGTACGCACAGGAGTCCACAGCAACACTTCATCACCAGGAAAGAAACGCACTCCACGGTGTTTGAAGTCATAGGTTGTTTTCCGGGAGGCTTGGCAGGCGTCAGTGTTCAGGCGGCCAATGGTGCGACAGTAGGCAAGACGGGAAGTAAATTCGTCATAGGAAAGGCCGGAAGAGGTTGTGGGGGCAGAGAAGAAAGATGCTTCGAGAGTGAAGGTAGGGGGGCGACCGAACACAAGAAAAAACGGGGAGAAAGTGGTTGTTCGTCGCACGGCAGTATCGTAGGCAAAGGTTACAAAGGGGAGCATGGCGTCCCAGTTGGTGTGGTCGGGGTGAATGTACACAGGCAGCATATCTGACAGGGTGCGGTGAAACCGTTCGGTGAGCCCATTGGTCTGGGGGTGATAGGCTGAAGTTGTTTTATGGGTGGTCCGGGAAGCATGAAGAACTTCGGCAAGGATGCTGGAGAGTAATGACTTGCCGCGGTCACTGATAAGGACACGTGGGGCTCCATGGCGCAGAAGAATGGCGTTGAGGAAGAAATGGGCGATTTCGGAGGCAGAGCCAGACGGAACGGGGGCTGTTTCAGCGTACCGTGTTAAGTGTTCGACGGCTGTGACGATCCAGCCGTTGCCCGATGAGGTTAGTGGCAAGAGACCGTACAGGTCGATACCAACGACTTCGAAGGGTGAGAAAGGACAGGGAAGAGGGACGCGGGATCTAGAGCAGCCTCCACCACTTGTGAGACTGTGTACCAAGCGAGCTCTTTATTCCCGCTGGCAAATATGGCGGCCACTCCTCAAAAGACGAAGATACGAGATGATGATGAATATGTATATATATATATATATATATATATATATATATATATATATATATATATATATATATATATATATATATATATATATATATATATATATATATATATATATATATATATATATATATATATATATGACAGTGCTTGTTGCGCACGAAACCCGGTTCGTCAATTTAAGCGATAGTACTTTCCCATGCGCTCTTCTTACACGCTGCCGCACAGTACCCTGATTGTACGACAGCCCGTTAAGCGTGCCGGTCCTTTTACGAGCTTCGGTTTATAAAACACTGCTGTTTGGTAGGGCCGGAATGGCGGTGCTGTGAGTCGTGAACGACTACCCTGCTGTTCTCTACCTCAGTGCTCGATGTTGACTGTCTCCATCCGGCGGCGCTCTCTGCGTGCTGGGGATCCACATATTTTTTTCAGTGTTCTCCAGTGCAACGCGATAGCATGCGAGCAAATAAAATTTTAACGGGCCTGTATTCGGCTTTAGTGAAGTAAGAACAAAGCAGTCCTTAACGGCTGGAAGGCAGCAGTCTGTGCATCTTCGTGCGTGCAGTCTTCAGCAAATCGGCATTACATTTGCAATGAGCTTAGGCTAGAGGGGGCTGATGAGTGCGTGAGCCAGGCAGGCCTAAAACTCGCACTGTACTTTATAGGGGGCACATCAGTCCCGTTAATAGCACACGCACCGAATCACAACACCAACACGGCAATCTTCGTCCACGTGGCCAAGAATTGGTCCAGTGTCTCTTTAGGACGGAGAATTCTTATTTCTAATACAAAAGCAATACCTTGGGTCTTCACAACAGCAGCAAACAGTAAATTAGTGAACCTATAATTGAGCCCTCCCCACTCCGATTGATCATAAGCGGTACTCTAACATAGTTCTGACATGGGGACGTCCTAGAAAGGGCTAATCCGCGTGACTGTCATTGAGCCTCCCAGCAGGGTATTTATGCCATCGTAGACAAATAGATGACATGGCCACAGGTTATGCTTATTGGTCATTCCCATCAGCTTTCAGACGCGTGATTTGTACGCTGCTTGAGTTCAATACGTGAATTATTGTAGAGACATGCACAATGCGCACAAAAATGCACACTGTGCAGTGCTGCACATGTTATGAAGAATGTTCTCAGAAATGCCTTTCCATATGCTTTATGGTTTATGGGGTTCAACGTCATGAAGAGACTAAGGCTATGAGGGACGCTGTAGTGGAGGGCTCCGGAAAATTTCCACCACCAGGGCTTCTTTAACGTCCACTCACATCACACAGAAAGAAAGATAGTAGGAGATGTGAAATGCCCGAAAGATACCGCCTTCTCGAAACTGTGAACCGGCATGCCTAAGATTTCGCTGGCTAGCGGCGGTGCACCCAAAACAATGCGGTATGTAATGATCTCTCACTAATCATTTCGGATTCAAGTCAGCATAATGATAGGATGCTAAATAAAACAAGTAGAATTCTTAAATTAGTAAAGCGGACACTTCGTAATGTTCCGCGGAAATTAGAACTTGCTGCTTATCAGGCGCTGATATGGCCGCACTTGGAATACGCTAGTATCGTATGGGACCAAACCAACACTATCTAATAGATAAATAAGAAATTACACAAAACCGGGCAGCCAGATTCATATCCACACGCGAATATTTGCAGTGGTTGTTCGTTCTTCAAATCTGCCGCCACACCACTTTATCGCTTTGATGCGACGCAAGACGCGACTAGATTAATCTCGATTGATCGCCGCCAGGTAGAGTTGATTCTACGTTGTTCCGGAATGTTCTAGTAACTTTGCACGCTTTATCTCAAAAGTTCGCTATCAGCTTTAAATTGAGCGCGGCCGACAGCGGCGGGCATTCCTGTTCGACGACCGCCGAGCACGCTTGTCGATTCGCCGCCGCCGAGTGATTCAGTCCACTGTGGGCGCAAGTCATCTCAATGAACAGGAGCTAGATTACGTAACTGTCAGTTATGAAAAATGTCAAAAACTTGTCGAAAAGGTGCCAATAAGCCTCGCTCCTATTGGTCGGTCGTGGCCAGGGCCATATTGCATTTGGCGTCATGGGTGGCTGCAGATGACGTCACAGGTGTTGCAGAAGTGATGACGTTGCACACCTAATTATGCAGCCGCTATTTGACAGTTTTTGTCACAGTTTTGAGGTCGCCAATTTGACGATTTCGTTTGTGACAGAAAATGGCAGCGGTGTACGCGGCCATACGACTTAGGCGGCTGCGCTGGCGCGAGCAACGGCGAAGGAGAGCGCACGAAGACGCGTTTGACTTGCCAGACGAGCTGTTTCTACGCCTTTTTCGACTGGAGAAGCAGACTGTGGAGTGGCTATGCGACGAACTCGACGATGAACTTGGAGGTTTCCGTGCGAGTGCGCTGTCGGTGCGGCGGCAGGTGATATATGTGCACTGTGGTTCTTTGCTATCGGCGGCTTTCAAGCTGCCGTTGGTAATGGGGCGTACGTCTGCATGGCACAACCGACGGTGAGCAAATGCCTACAGTGGGTGTTGGAGGCAATTTGTAAAGTTAGTGCGAAGAAGGGGTGGGTACCGTCGTCACCTCTGTGACACACAGCTACATATAAATGAGACAGACACGCTTATGCTGGCAAAGCACTTTATTTTTCCCAGAAAATGGCACTTCGTGGTCATCTCCTGTTTCCCAAGGGGAAATAAACAAACAACCACTCGTCACATACTGCAACACCTCACCTTTTGGCATTTTTGTCATCGATCGAAAGAGCCGAACAACACAGACTTCAACAAGCTGTCTTCGTCGATTTCGTTCCGTGCGCTCCTTGCAAGTTCGCTTGGCAGGCACGTAGCCTTCACTGCATTCGTTGAAATTCTTCTGCGCACTTAGGTCAACCGCACAGTAGCTCGATTCCAGAGGTCGCGCAAAAAAACAATAACATGGAGTGAAATAGCTGCTTTCGTGCGAAGCGGCCTTTTCACTGCCGTCAGCACACCCTCGCGGTGCCGAAAGTTACCCACCAGCCAATTTAATAGCACAACTTCGAACGCTTTTTGTTTTGCTTAATACTTCCGAACTTTAAACACAATGTTTCGGCAAAATAAAATATTAGTTATTTTCATCGTTGCTCATTTCTTATTTCTTTTTACAAACAATTAGGCAGACGTTCCCTCGAATGCTCTCGGGGCGCCACCCTGCTGTAATTGGCTGATTCCTCGTAGCGTCACTTGGGAACGTCTCATCGTGTCATCATTTTGACGACACTGTCAATAACATGCGACAGAATTTGTCAAAGTTGCGTAATCTTGCCCCAGTTTTCTTTTAGAAAACCTTTTGGTCCGTCCTCATCGCTCATTCGACTGCCGTCACCACTACGTGACAATATTCAACAGAAGCTAGCGTCACTGACATGAAAGATACTTTCGGACTAGAACTATTGGTAGCAAGGTGAAAAAAGTAGCCTTAAGGTGACGCACTCCACATATTATAATTTCACAAATATCGAGAAGCAAAAATATATTTAACATGTCCCTACATGTCCCTTACATGTCCGCCAGAAAGTAACCCGAGACAAGATCCGCGTAATGAGTGCAAAACGAACTACATGAAATTCTCCTTTTTTTTCTGAAAATAATCCCTGAATGGAATGCGCTACCAGCGCATATGGCAGCAGCGCTTCCCTTTCTTTACTAAGCCAGATTCAGATCGTCGTTATTTTTTTTTGCCCTTTAAGACCTCTTGGCACTTTTATTGTTTTTATTTGTTGGAATTATATAACCTGATATTGTATGTGGCATTGTAAAGCCCACTGCCCTGCTGTGATTCCTTGGCGCTGCAGGGTGGAGTTCAAATAAGTAAATAAAGAAAGGACTGAATGCTTGAGACGAACGTTCCATTCATGTTGACTTCGAGAAAAGAGCTGCGTGTAGTGAGCGTTTCTCTCCTGCACATGGTACGCAAAATATCAAATGTTCGCAGCATATTACGACGATAAGAGGGGCTTTTTATTAACAACCTATCTATACTGTCAGCTGTTGCGACGTCAAGCGCTTAGCGTAAACATTGTGTTCTTTATTCATTCCTTGAACGCTGAAAAGGAGGCTTCTCGTGCCTGGTACTTAAGGTGTGCATTACAAAGCTTGGGTGGAGCAAAGTTTCTTTTTACGTCGTCTCATTACATTTTTGCGGTGACACGGATTAACTCAGGCCACGAGAATGAAAGGAACACATCATCATCATCATTATCATCATCATCATCATCATCATCATCATCATCATCATCATCAGCCTGACTACGCCCACTGCAGGGCAAAGGCCTCTCCCATGTCTCTCCCATTAACCCTGTCCTGTACTAACTGCGGCCATCGTATCCCCGCAAACGTCTTAATCTCCTCCACCTACCTAACGTTCTGCCGAATATCTGAATATCTGATTTAATATCTGCTAGGGTCCTTTTGGACCCAAGATATTAAACTTATTTTTGGAATGTGACGAAGTGCTTGAAGCTTGCTTCACCTCCGCCACGGGTTGGCCCGGTATTGCACTGCCTCCGGGATCGGCCAGGGATATAATAGAGCGCTTTTAGCATACCGGAGGCGTACTAGCGTAGACGTGTACCGGCTTACCGGACCCCTCTTGCGCACGCGCAGTGGCTCCCCTCACCCCAACAATGCCACTGCGCATGCGCACGACGAGGTCCGGTAAGCCGGTACACGTCTACGCTAGTACGCCTCCGGTATGCTAAAAACGTCTAATAGCGCGCGTCTTTCCTTTCAATCTTTACGCTCCTATCTTTCAACTCTCCTACTTTCAGCAAGTGGCAGTGATTGTAGCTCAGCATGAGCCAGTGGGCAAGTCCGTGTACTTTCGCTTTCATTCTTCCTGTCAACAACAGCAAGCAGCAAGCAAGCAAGCCGCCTATGCTACGCTTGCCTTCGCTTGAAATCCACTGTCGTTGCATTTAAGGACCAGCGGTTATCTTGCCTTTCGTATTACGTGCCCTGCCCAAGCCCATTTCTTCATCTTGGTTTCAACTAGAATATCATGTAACCTCCGTTTGTTCCCTGACCCACTCTGCCCGCTTCCGGTCTCTTAACGTCACACCTACCATTTTTCTTTTCATAGCTCGCTGCGCTATCCTTAACTTAAGCTGAACCCTTTTCGTTAGCCTCCACGTTTCGGCCCCGTAGGTGAGTACCTGTAAGATAAAGCTGTTGTACACTTTTCTCTTGAGGGATATTGGTAAACTGCCATTCACGTTGTGGGAGAACTCCGCCAATTGCACTCCATCTTATTCTAATTCCTCCAGATATTTCTGTCTCATGATCCGATCACCGGCCGCCACCTCCGCTAAGCAGACACGTATATTACCCATGTATTTCACATATATTACCCATGTATTTCTAGGCTCAATGATGCTGACGTTGTTTTGTTGCGGTAGTTTAAAATTAGCCAGAATACTTTTGCTTCGATCTAGCCTAGTGAAATAAAATTAACTGAATGCCAAAGGAATACGTGAGGTTCTCGCCCTAACAAACATACTTCTCTGGCACAGAATACGTAAAAAGACGAAGCTGAGCTTCCATCCTATTCTGTGTCGAGCGCAGCGCCACCGAAGAGAGGAGCCTGTGGTGCTGTCTGCCTTGTGCGGGCGCCTAAATCAACAATGACATTTCGCAGGGTCCAGCGTCAAACAAGTTTATGGAGGCGGGGCTCGCAAAGGGATGAGGTGAGATGTCTGTGACGCACACGTTCAGCTCTTCACTTCAACTAGCTCTTGCGCAAAGAATCCTCACATGTTCTAGCATTCTGCTTGACTCCTACCGACGCGTTTATTATTCACGAGGCCAACCTAGATTTTCGGGTCCCAATGCAACGCCTGCTGTGGGTCTTTCCACAGCACTTCACTTGTCGTGCAGTTGTGCAACATGAACGCATGCAATTTGCAGGGACCTCCGGCCCCCTGATAGCAGCTAGCCGAGCGGTCGTGAATAAGTAAACCGGTGAAAAAGCACTTCGAGGAACTCCTGCCTAGTTAGGATGTGCCTAACCTGTCTTGTCGGTGTGTTGCCTTGCGTCAGCCTTTACTAAATTGTGTTCTCCAATTTGGGGCCAGCAGGTATAGCGCGGCGCCTAGAATGCAGCGTTGAATAATGGTTCTGACAGGCCATAAATCTTGCTCCTTGCTTTTCAATGAATGCAGCATGACAACTGTCTTCGGCCTCACCGAAAGCAAATTACTGCGATAGCTTCGCATATACAAATTCCACGCTTTCACTTCAAGATAATTTTTTGTGTGTTTGCAATGCGCTCTCTCAGCCCGACGAAACAACTCGCACCGCTGCTGTTCAACACTTGTTTCCGAAAACATTGAACTTCAGTGTCAGTGCCCTCTCGGAATACATTCGAACGAGAAGACCTTTGCTCTTCATGAGTGAAAAAAGGTGCCTAAAGTGATGGAGACATTTTGAAGGATCCGCTTAAATAAACTGCACATTTAGCTACCGAATTTTTCGTTCGTTCTGCGCAAAGTAGTTTCTAGCCGCATTAGCTTTCCGCAGAATTCTATCGTTATGCCCCTGCATTCGACACAATGAACAGATGTACGTAAACATTGTTTTTTGTCTTTCGAGTTGATGTGGTGACAGTACTTCCTCGCACTCATATCGATACATGTTGGGGTGACTCTATCATACAAAAAAAGCTGCAAGCTATTATGCTTCTTTGCAGTTTTAAAGAAAGCACCTGCGACCTTAAGCGATGACACTTAAGCGCAACTTACTTTCTGTGTACACGACAAGCCTAAGGTATTATCCATTATTTTCCTAGCTATGGAGATCTCATGGCAATAAATACATATGCGCAGGATAATAAATGAGTTACAGCTGAAGATTAATTTTAGGAAAGGAATTAGCATAAACTCACGCCCAGCGGCATGGAACACACCATTAACACAGAAAGCGTAAAACAAAGCAGCAGCCAAAGATAACACGTGTATCCTATTAAAATTCAATTGCCTTCTAAAGAAGCAAAATAGAAATGTAGTTTCAATTTTTGCTGTCCACGGATGAGTGTGTGTGTGTCTCTCAGTCATCTACAAATTATGTTGGCTAACGGGGTTCGAAAATTTCGGACGTCTTCAACCTGGCAGTCAGCCCGCGGGGGGGGGGGGGGGGGGGGGATGGTTCCATTCAGTGGAGGTTCGGAGTATGAAGTCATTATTTTGTCCTGCACGGCGTAATTACAACCTTGTGTACGTGGCGCAATCGTGAAGAAATGTGCGATTTCACACTAATGAGCGCGGTACCAGTCTGTGGAAATATGTGAAAGATTTATTTGAAAAACCAAATAAAATAAAATCTCACCAAGAGCCAATGACGGTATGTTTAATGAGCGTTTCATTGATGATATGATGGCAGTACGATCATAGTTATGTAGAATGCACCCAAAAGAGTTACTCTGAGCAAGCTTTGGGTGCTTGAGTTAGGTTAGCACAACTGGTAGATAAATATAGAATTTTGCCTAGAAGCATCCACTAGGTAGGTGTTTTGTAGAGAAAGTTACATTGGCCATGAACTCGCCGTTTTGCCGTGCTCGCATTCCCACCGTGGTCGCACCGCACCACGTGACGAACCACGTGACTGGTCAGTGACGAACCACGTGAAAACAACTAGGCAGACAACCAGATTAACCTGAACTTGCAATCAAGATTAACCAAGGCTAACCAAGCTATGCCTTAGCTTTCGCTACATATATCCTGGCATAGGCGAGTTAGTTAGTTATATTGATTTTAATGGCGCAAAAGCAACTGAGGCTATGATGCGCCATCATAGCCGAGCTAAGCGACTGCCAATTTTTTTCGATTATGGTTGTTGCAGGCAGAATTTCCAGCACAGTTTGTTCAATTTATTGACAAAGAAGCAAGGAAGATGGCTCTAAGCTAGAAAAAATAAAATGGCAACAACACATTGCCCTTAAAATAGTTCGCATTTCGCACTCGACCATTGATGCGCGCCTTACTTAAAGATAGCCGGTGCAGGATTGAAATGCAGCAAATGCGGTATCCGCATCACAGTCTGCGCCAAAAGTGTATTCCCCTAAATCGAGCTCACTCGAAGCTCCTTGAACTGTCATAGACAGATGATGTTTCAATCAGTCATTTGGAGAACATTGTTATTAGTTTAACCTATTGACATTACTGAATTTGGCGCCTCTTTTGCTAACCCTTCCCCGTGCCTCGCTCTAAGCGAATCTTCTTGCAGTGCAGAAGCAACAACTGGATCTCTACTTTGTGACCTCTCCAATTACTACATACCGCACTACCCTGGCAAACCCCGTTGTCAGGTACGAGGTGCTTGCCCTAATAGTACGCATATTTATTGGACTTGACCACGCGCCACTCAGTTAGTGTAGTACCTCTGATTCAAATCCCCGCCGCAAAAAAAGAAAGAATCACATTCTCTAATGCCAGAAGAGACGGGCCGCTCCTTGTAATGCTCTACGTAGAACACTAGCCTCTTAATGAGTGGTGGCCCATGTGATGCGCTTGATAAACAGCACACCGCGTCGAGCTGCAGCGCAAACCCACGATCATGAAGCAGCGGGCCCGAAGAGGCTCACGAAATAAAGTTTTCTTTCTCCTAGTTACAAATGAAATAAAATCTGCATTTAATATTTTACTGCTGTAGCAGTATACGCTTTCGATGGAAGAGACGTGGTCTGTGCGTGCGCGCGCCCCCGCTAGTGCGTGTGTGCGGGGTGTGCTAACATATGTGTGAAGTAGTACTTCACAATTCTAGCTGGGTAATAGTTGCAACGATTTTATTCGCAAAAGCATGCTCCACAATATGACGGAGCATTTTATACGTGAAACGAACGTATAATATGACGATAGGGTTCCGTCAAATGAACTTCAAACATGCAATAACAAGAGGGCCGGGAAAAGCGCCTGCTCGCTTTTGTGGCCAAAGGGCAAGTACAGCCCTGACCTTGTTCAGCGTAAACAAGAGTGGTCGCCGCCACGGGTGCTATTAGCGAATGTTCCCCTAGTGCCGGGAACCAACGTCTTGGGGCTTTACATGTCCGAAGAAACTGTTGCCATTAGTCTCACATCGGGATTCGAGAGCGGAAGAGACATAGTCAACAAATATTTACATAAAAACTCTCCAGGCGTAAATTTTTGGTAAGAGAGAAGCGTTTGAAGGGCCTTTTGTTGCGACAGTAATAAAGAGGACGTTCGGAGGAAAAGCCGTTCGCGTTTTCTTACGAATTCAGGTTTGGTCCAGATGGTTATGATGTGACACATTCAGCTGTGGAATGAAAATGAATAAAACTAATGTTAAACTGTCCCTGCGAGGTCGTAACATGACTGAAATGTCGTTAAGGCACATAAAGATGTAAAGTAAAAATAATTTTTCTCAACAGAAAATAAGGATAATTAGTTTAGAATAGAACCCATGACTACGAGTCAGACACGTTACCCCTTGACCACAGAGGCACGTTTGTTCGACTTATCTAAAGGAAGAACTTGAGAACTTGCGTGTCTTTTGGTGTAGCACGTGCTCTAGTATACTAGCTTATGTATGCTAATTAGTGCATGTAAATAAAAGATGTGCTCATTAAGAACGAAAGTAACAAACAACCATTAAACCTGTCGCGCTACACCTTTATGGCAGAGCTTAACTGTTCCCCTAGTTTTCATATTTTCTGGTGGATTTCGCTATAGATATGAAATGTTTCACATCATTAGCTCACTTAGCGCCAAGACAGACTAGTCGCAGTATGTGCAATGCTAATTTAGGCAGCTAGAATTTCGCGTTCAAAAATTTAGTCAAGAATTCAATACACTAATGAGGATAAACACTACATGTACTGGAATAATAACAACGCCTGCCCCTCCACATTACTAAATAAGAATAAAAATATCGAATGTAAACCCATAATTAATGCCTACAGAACCTTGTTGCAGCGCTTTGTAAAAGTTCCACTGGAGGTAGAATTGCTATCGAAATGCATGCGATTGCTTGGTTAGAATTAATTTTTATTTATATGGGTCGACGAGAATACAAAGGAATAAGAAGAAGGTTTGCGTGCGAGCAGCCTTACACCGTTAGCACGAGCTCACAGTGGCATCAGCCTAAGCAAGTGTCCTTTCCTATTTCGGTGCATGTGGAAATAAGCCGAAAGGTTCGCTGCTCTGCAGCTTATTCACACTACAGGTAATTAGACAGATTGCTGACGTCACTTTTCATCGTTTTCTTTTTGTGCGGCAAGAACCGTGACTGGAAGGAGCGAAAAAACCGACATGTTTCAGACGTGTGTCGTCGCGACATACTTGATTTTCTGCGCGCCAGTGCACTTTGTAGGAGCAAGTGACCCGAGGCTCGCTGTTACGCTCCGAAGCACCTCGCGTCTCGGTAGTTCAGTGATGCATGTTTTTTTTCTTGGCAATATGATTTCGGATAATAAAAATACTAAAAGCATTCTTGCGAGGTTGTAATCCGCTTGTATTTTTTTTTTCAAGCTATAAATTGCAGATATGGAGTGTCGTCGGTGGTGGTGTAAGTGTCTTCTAAACTGTAGTATGACGACATTTACGCAATGGCATTTTGCCCATTCGCACATTTAGGGTACATGTTCTGCTTCACGTCCTGAAAAAAGCTTAGTCGAGAATTATTGCAAATTGCTTATGCGACGTACAAGAAGCGTCGTTTCCAAGGTCGGAAAGCACGAAAAATTGTTTCTTCACGATGCTTTTTTGCTCGCATATAAGATGGCGCAATAGGAACTTAGAAATTCGCGGTCTCGTTGACACCCTTAACCAACCAAATAGGGCATTTTTTTCATGACAGTTGGCGCTTCCATGTGCGTTGACTAACGTAAAGAGGCCTGAAACATATAATTTGTTTTATTTGATGGACATATAACACTGCCAAAATTTAGTATGAAATTATAAACAGTAATGTAAACATTAACCGGTAATATAAACAGTATTTTGTTTAAGCGCGTCTCAATAGCTTTCGCACTAAGGAAATGCTTTCATTATCTGATCGGAGCGGAAATAGAAAACAATTACGAAATGATCATAAAAGATGAAGCTAATTCTTGCGCCAGGTGGTCATATTAAACCACGTAACTGTAGCATGCTTTTACGGAGGCAGCTAAAACGCCGTTCATCAGCGTTTAGGGGAAAATAACCAGTGCTGTTGTGGTTAGGAAGGTATAAAAGATGCGAACTTTCTACTACCGTGAACATGCAAGAACATGTGAATGTACTGACACTAAAACAATTTCTGAGAATAAAACAGAAAACCAGCATTCTACTCTAATGGTTCTGAGCTCTATGATATCTAGGAAAGAGTCGGAGCAAGCCTTACATAGGTACCATTCGGACGAAGGCCGAAGCCTGCAGTCGCTTTGTGCCTCTCTTAAAATATATGCAACCACAATCATCACGGTTATTTTAGAGGCCGCCTACGCAAATTGCCTGACGAAAGCAGTGTTGAAATGACTGATGACCGGAACCGTAGTCGAATGTGCCAGCGCAGAAAGCACCGGAGCACTTCATCAAGTGTTGGCAAATACGTCGAAAGCGGAAGTTAGGCCAAGACGTTAAAACGTTTGGCAAGAGAAAATGACGAAAGAGTGCTTTTTCCGACGAGAGAAGACTGAACAGCAAGAAGGAAAAAAGGCAGACGTGCGCTACCGACCGGAGTAGCTTTGCATTCGCAATGGCGAAATTGAGGAAAGCACGCGTGTGTGATGCCGACCATGGAGGTGTGGGCTCTGAATCCTTCACGCGAAGCACGTTGTAAAACGCCCTTGGGAAAAGCCGAATGCACCTGCATCGCTTGTCGATGCGCTGAAAAAAAAAGAAAGGTCACAGAAATATTTTTTCTTTTGCATCTGTAGTTTAACACGTCGTGAGCGTCTCATTCGCCCAGAGTTTTTGTATAAAATAAGTGGTTGACGTGGGCTCTGGAACAAATAACTTTTTAGTGGAGGAGCGATAGAAAGATAGATCAGATAGTTGTGGTAATATTATTAATATTATATAGCCGGGGAACAATGGTTTTTAGGGATAAGTTAGATAAATATAGATGAGGCTCAGTAAGGTAGTGTAGTGAGATACTACAACGCTGCGGAATACACAGCTTGATATAACTGCCACAATACAACCGGAAAAGAAAACATACTTCAACGCGGAAACCCTGATGTTTTGATACCAAAGTGTCGTAATTTAGTAAAACGCTTTGAGTTAACTCAACGGACAGAGCATATTTCTAGGCAGGCTTGCTACGTCATGCGCAGTACTTTTTACTTTTGAAGTCTTCATGACATTCTATATTAGACTGCGTCCCACATAGTCCGCTCCTGCAAATTTCTTAAAGCGGCCAGGCCCCTATGGTCAGGAAGACTCAGATTGCATTTTAAAGAGTAGGCAAAACGCCTATGTAAAACCGTAACGCTGAAACATGGGCGAGTTGTTATGCGTTCATTGTAGAGGAACAGTCCTTGCCTTGTATGTGTCCCGCCGCTGTTGCGCAGCTCTCGTACAATAAATATAAAAGCGTTGTTAATATTATGTACATTAGTGCTTGAGGAGCACGCGTTCATAACATACAGTTGTTTTCATTCCTTCTCTCACTGTTAGGGGAGACATCGAAAAAAGCTGATATGCAGGGACAATGCGAGACAGCATGACGGAGAGCCGGGTGTCATAGGATCACGTCCAGCTGGACCTATGGATATCCGGATTATTAAAGATGGACTTTCGTTGGGACCTGTAATTATATTTTGCTTATCGTTCGCAGACGTCCTCAAATGTGATCGATTAGTCTCCTAGCGGGAGCGTAGTTGTGTTTTTTTTTTTTGCATTGGGAAAATGTCGGAGCTTCGTGACCTCTTATTTGTTATATTATAAGCCAGGTACAAGCTAAAGTAGGGTTGAGGGGCACTAAAAAAGTGGCGCCTCGTGACCTGTAATAGCTTGTTAATTGATTATAAGGATAAACGTGACGTTGAGGTCAGCGTTTGGCAAATCTTCGTTCTCGCGAGCACGTAACATTTACTAATAATCTATACCAGACCATGCATTTCCACCACCATTGCTTTTTACCTATGTACACCGCCTCGAAAAGAGCGAACGGCTGCACATACACACAGCGTATTGTTTCTCACGTGTCTTTGCGGAACACATATCATGAATCTTTCATAAGTGTTTTCGTCTTGAAAAATAGAAAAAAATTCCGACTTACATAAAGATCTTGTGTTTCCATGTGTAGATCATCGTAGGCGCTAAAGAATAGAACTAGTGTCGTTATTA
Source organism: Amblyomma americanum (assembly GCA_030143305.2). Taxonomy (NCBI): domain Eukaryota; kingdom Metazoa; phylum Arthropoda; class Arachnida; order Ixodida; family Ixodidae; genus Amblyomma; species Amblyomma americanum. The sequence goes on from JARKHS020000090.1 coordinate 585,116, forward strand.
CGTGGAGAAAAATTTAGCCATGGTCACAATACAAAGTCTGCAAGCAGTTTATAAGATATATTTCAATATTTAGAGATAACTGTTATTTTTCAATGGTTGGCAGTTCCTTGTGCTCGCACGCAATGACCTTCGCATCTCAGTTTATTACATTACTCATTATTGGCAGAGGCCCTTGTACTGTGGGATGTCAGTGCATGTTAGAGAACCCCAAGTCGTCTAAATATCAGGAGCCTTTCATTACGGTTTCTCTCATAGCCTGAGTCGCTTTGGGGCGTTAAACCTCCAAACCATAGACCATATTTATTGGCGTCCAATGTGAGAGCTCACGTGGACAAATAAAAAGGTAAGAAAATCTGCGACACTTAAATAAATGTGTATAAACCTCGTATACTAAGTGACAAAGACCCAGTTTTTCCGGACATCTTCCACAAGCACGTCTGATGGCTCTCACTTGCGAAGACCGCTTAACTTTGTAAGGATATTTTAAACCTTGAATTTTGTTGAAACCAGACTCTTAAAATATTCCTCGAAAAGGGTGATTGTCATGTATGACATTGCCCCACTGCTACTAAACCAGGCCTTTAAAATGTATTCTGTGCTCACAGCTACTGCATACGACGGAGATAGAAGAACAATCGTATACACCGAGCACTGGAAAGCTGCGCGCTGATTTTTAATGTTCAATGCGATGTTGAACATGGTGGCCGCAGTGTGAATTATTGTCATTTCTTCAGATTCCCTGGGCATGATTAAAAACTCATCATAGGTTAATAATCTTTTGAAAAGAAGATCCAGTATATTGATAAAGATATTATGATTTAATACGGTATATAACCACCATTATTCAAGAAGATTTTTAAACTTGTTCTGATTCTTCTGGCGCCTACGAAAGAAGACCGGCAAGCCTCGTTTTTAGTTGGGGGCGACTTTAGTTTTTTACCGTTCTCTTCCCGCCTATCGTGTCAGGAACATTATTAAGGGTGTGGCATTCAGATTAACTTAATCACAGGATAAATCCGCTTTTGCCGGCTTGAAAGACTCGTGTGGAATTATAAACTATAGGGCTCGTGGAGAGCTGCGCAAAAGAACTTTATCTTGAGTACTTAGACCTTAGGACAGAAACGCAGCAAAATGAACCGCCCGGCTCTACATAATAAGTCTGTGAAACTCAGGTTTATAGCCGTACAATCCAAATAGTTCAACAGCGCTGAATCGCCAGGCGGCCACTTTTTTAAGCCCCTGAGGGACCCTTGAGGCTTAAAACAAATGATTAAATACGTCGCGGGGCACATTCTCAGCATTATGTTCACCACTCTTCCGACGGATAAAAACGGGTCGCCGCAGCCAACTCACACTTGGATAGAAAGTAGGTCACCCTCCTCAGGCGAGGGGAGAAGTTGCCGTTACACATTCAGGGTTGCCAACATTTTCCGCGGGATTCGCCTGGTCGGGACCGGTACTTTGATTTGCGGTAGCAGTCTCCACCAAAAGTTACAAAGAGGTGCTCTTTGCTGGCGTCCCTCCTTTGGGCGACGGGTCATGCCGCAGTCGTTTTATTCGTTGTCTATCCCCATCGAGGCAGTTGATCCTGCGCGGTCACAGTTGTGTCAACTCACTGTAATTGTTCATCGGTGAAGCCCGGAATGCACTCCTCCTGCCAGCGAATGGAGACAAAAGGGACGCCGATCTAGGGATCCACTCTTTAACGTGCACAGTCATCGCACTGCAAAAGTGTGCCTGTTGTGTTTCGCCTCGATCCAAACGTGGCCATTGAGGCAGTTGCAAGAATTAAGATGTGGATAGACGTCCACCACTGCCATTAGCGCCGAAGAGAAGACGATAGTGATAGCGGCAAGCTTGGTGCTAGGGAGGAGATCCGTGCACTTTCCTTTGCCTCCTTCTGGTTGGCTTCATGGTTTATTAGGTTTAACATAACAAATCCACTCAGGCTATGAAGAACGCCGTAGTGGAGGTCTCCGGATAATTTCGAACACCTGAGGTTGTTTAACGTTCACTGACACCGCACAGTACATGGACCTCTAGCATTTCGCCTCCATCCAAATGAGACCGCCGCCTCTGGGATCGAGACCACGTCTTTTGGGACAGCAGCCGAGCACCATAACAACTGAGCCACCTCTGCGGGCCGTTTTCCTCCATCGCACAGCAACTTAAGCCCATACCCTTGCGCGTGGGCGCAATTGTTGTTGCAGAAAAATTTTGTTCTCCAAACAGAGCATGAACCCCGTTGTTGAAGTCCTGATTTCAAGATTGAAGATGAGTGTGACCCGCTGCACACGCCTCGCGCTGGCTTCGCCGTCTTCGGTAGGGGAGGCGCCCAGACGTGATCACGTGACTGGTCACTCGACCCCGTAAGAAGCGGATAATTGAGCGTCACAGCAAGAACGTACTACTAAGTGTAAACGAGTGTACTTGCTTCAGGTACGCGTATCCACCAAAACTGCGACACGTGCCTTCGGCGAACAGCATGACTTAACGCCTTATTGTCCACAAACTGCCGTTTATTTAGTTGTGCAGACTTTTTTTTTTCCACGGTGGTGCTCAGTATGACATCTGCGGACCGGCGAATACTCGGCGTCTGGAAGAAACGACGGCCGCCGAATGCGAACCCAGCACCCGTGGAATAAGCGCGTTAGCGTCTCTGCAAACGAGGTGCGTTGAGAAATTGTGACAGCGTTGTGCGTGTGTGTGAGTTATGCCTTTTTCCCCTTCTCTCTTCCTCCTTTTAGTCCTCTAATTCTTCTCCCCCAGTGCAGGGTACCCAACCGGAACACCGTTCTGGATAACATCCCTGTCTTTCCCTCCTCCTCTTTATCTATCTATCTAGGTGCGTTCCTTAGTCGCGACAGAAATACCGCAGGCAAAGGCTCTTCTGTAATAGTTAGCGCCTGCATGAATGCCGCCATGTGGAGGAAATTAGCAATTCGAGTATTTGTTCATGCAGCAGCCTTAGCTGCCTCTTCAGCGGACGCGGTTGCTGCGACGAGCGTCTTTTGTTTCACATCTCTTGCGTTCACATCCCTCCTGTCAGCACGCAGCAGTGATAGCGGCAGAGTGCACAAAGTGTCTTGGCATTTCGCCTGACTGCTCCGCATTCGCACCAGTTGAACGCTGAATGGGATGGCGTGATCACGAAGTTGACATCCCTGCCGCAAACAGCTTTTCGCTGGAATAACTTGTGTTAGGCAATTAGCGTAACATTTGTGGACAGGTTTTCCCACTGCTATTAATCTCTGTTGCTGTGTTGAAGGGGCCGTAGGCAGTCCGCACCGCAGTGCCGCTTTAGCATGGAACATCTTCTTAGAGCCGGCCGTGTCAGAGTGCAAAATGGTACTTCAGGAAGTAAGAGCAAGTAAATGAGCCACCGCTCTTGCACTACATCATATATGGGTCACCAGGGCAAAATTTTTGCAATGCATTACGCATATTGTACACAAAAACACTATGCCTGGTGAAGTTCTGGTGCCGTGGACAATGGGTGGTTTACATGTGCTCTGAATAGAGTAGCAGAATTACTTTGCAGCCATTTTTCATTGCAGACCAGCATAAGGTTTCGTAGCGCACGCACACATGCAGCGATTTGTGGGCCTTTTGCTGCAGTTCCCTGGAGTTTGAACCTTTGATTTAAGTGCGACCTGATATTTGTGAAACTTTGTCCCACTACTGGACGTTTTTTCTGAGTACATAAGATCTGCGTTGAGGTTAACGTGTACTTTAAGTGATACGGTAAGTTCACGACTTGTTTATCACACTGCCGCGAGCTTTTTCCTGAGTTGTCATGAATTTTTATGCGTTGGCATGGTGTGTGCGTTTTTTCTGCGAGGAGCATTAACAATACTCTCACTGGTATGCGTAAAGATTGGGTGATATTCAGATTTATTTCGACTCTTTCTTAATGCCGTTATTATTTTTTACCATGGTTTTCTCAGGTCTGAGGTCGGTCGGGCGCAAGTAACTTTGCTTTAAATCTTAGCCGTAGTGTTAGCGGAAGTGATATGAATGTACAGTACTCACGGATTGAAATAGGACATTCGGAGCGCTAGCCTTGCAGTGCCACACAGGCATGTGGTAAGCCACAGGCCGGCTCATTGGCTACTGGAAGGAACAATTCTGCTTTGTAGATGTTCTCCCTCTCGCGCCATACCACAATGCACCACCTTGGTTCCATGAGCGTCTACGGGCGGCGCTCCATGAAGCGACGGCCACGCGCTCCGAATGTCCTATTTCAATCCGTGAGTACTGTACATGTTTCATGACGATATGGCTGCATATAAAAACGGTATACTCAAAATTCTTTGAAAGGAAACTGTTTGGGGCTACAGCTGGTCATTAGAAAAAAAGAAACGAAAAGACAAGTGCTCAGCGGCACCGAGTACAAAAAATTCGTTATCTGCCAAAACTCTCTATTTAGAGCAAAATCCTCATGTAAGGTGCCGCTGAACCGGCATAAAAACCACAAAAGCATAGCCACCACCAATCCAGCAACTGTTTTCAGTGCTTTCCACCACACCGCTCGTGCCCTAGAGAGAAGTATGGTTTCACGTTGGGCGGCCTTCTTAGCATTCATCGAGGCGACGGTTTCGGCGTATGGTCGCGGGAACAGAGAGCAGACTACCCTTCAATGATGCGCAGCAGAAAGAAAATCGACCGCGGGAGCATCGTCGACGCCTCCGCTACCTGCATACCGATGAGCAGCGGTTTCTTCTCCTCGCTCCGTTCACTCCTGCGTCGCTCTGTCTCGATCGGCTGGCGCAGGGGAAGAAAGGAGGAAGGTGGAGACTCATCCCACGTCGCTCACAAAAAGGCGCCTTCTGCTTTCTTCACTCGATGCTTCCTTCATGTAGAGAACGTAGAAGCAGAGGGACGCCAAAGACACATCGCACACTTCATCGCACACATCGCAAGAACGCACTTCTTTGGTTTTCTCTCGTAGCTTTAAATACAAACTACAACGACTTTCTTTTTCCTCACAAAAGGAGTTTTTACTAGTAGTGCGTAAAAAAGTGTACTAAAAGCAAAATAAAAACTGATATTCATGATAGAAGAAAGTGCCTCAAGAAACGATCGCTAAGTCCTTTCTTTTCAAACCAAAACTAGAAAAAAGGCCGCCATTGCTAATGGACTGAAAGGATTTAAACAAGGGCTCACTCGGAACTACTGGGGAGATGTGGTTGGGGCGGGTTGACGGTTGTCTACTGCCTGTAGAAACAGCAACGAGACATGCTCGTGTTACAGTCGTGTGTTTTTAGCGACGTAACGCCGAATGGGTGAATTTTTATCATTCGGAATGAACCTTTACTAGCCGGTAACTATTTTTGTTTTACCGTGCCTGCTTTCGTTCTTCGGCACCGACCAGACATTTATACATTAGACTGCACATCAAGGTGCACCTATTGTCGTTAGAGATTCTGCGGCAACCTTACCGAGGGCCTAGTACACAAAACAGGCTTACTCGTTCTTACTATGTATCCCCTCAACCAAGCCTCAGTAATCAGCTTTTCAGGCTACATGGGACCACCAGAAGGCAGCATTGCCGCGCATAATCAAGCCTGAGCTCTCTTGCGGGGTAAGCGCTCCCCTTTCTCCCTCTCCGTTCGTGTGAGAACGAGGAAGAAAGGTACGGAACGTTGTGAATAACCTTTTCCGCTGAATAAGTTCATTCTCAGAAGAATGTTGGACAGGTATTCCCCACCCCCATGAGTTTCTCAACAAGGCTGAGAAATATGCTCCCTTCATATTAAACAACACTTACACAAACCAAGCCAGGTTACACCAATAGTATCTGCGCTCTAGAGCCCAGAATTATCACATCGTGGTACAATATGGACATCTTTTCATATAATGCATGCATTTCGATTCTACCCCACCTTCGAAAATTGCTTCGAATTTCGAAACAATTTTCGCAGTAGTAGGTCTGCCAAGCCGCATTTCAGCCACAAGCATTTCAATCCGCGCCATCCGTAATCTGTGCACGCTGAATGGGTCTGGCTTGAGAAGTTCCCCAGAGGTCAAAACCTAAGACACGGCCGGTAAACTGCCGATACACAACCAGATGTTCGCGCATTCTGCCTTAGAGATTTTTAAACGCTTACAACTACAGAATTAGTAATCTCTGAAGCATCGGACATTCTAATGGTTATTTTTGTGAAGTACCCAATATATTGAGAGACGTTGTATTAAATGTAAACTTTCGTTGCAGTTGGCATTTAACTATTGAATGCCAGCGCAGGACAAACTTTAAAGAGGAGGTTTTGCTAAGCATCAGAAGATGATACCATCCTCCTCAATATGTACAGCCCCGGCCATAATATTACGGAGGACGCTTCGGTGACTCGAACTCTGGCCACATCATAACTAACGCAAATAAGGAGGTAGTTCTTACACAGCCTAAAACACGTCACTGGTGCGTTCGCGAATGAACACAAGACGCACTCATATCTAAAAATTTCTCATAAAATTTCTCATAAAAATTTTTAACGTCGAAGCATGCTCCATAATATTTTGGCCGCACCTGTACATAAGCATATCACAACTTTGCACAGTAAGTAACCGGGATAGTCAAAAACGGACCACATTCGTTTTCAATGCCAGACTTAACTACTCGGTAAAGCGCAAGACAAACTTTAAAAACATACTGTTGCTACGTGTTGGAACGTTAGAGAATTTCCCAAAGTATGTTTATAGAATTATCTTTCAATATACCACAGAAGCCTCACGACTAAACATGAGGTCCGAGAATTCTGGACTTCAGATACAGTTGAATGGACGGAAAGAAGTAAACAGAGTAGTGTTGAAAGTAAAAAAAACAATAAACAATATAAAATACAATAAAAATTAGTTTAATTTAGTAGGAAATTTGGTACTCGCCACTGCCGTGATACAAAACGGTGTGCTAGTAGTTATCATGGGGACTGCGCTGTTATGAGAACGGAAGCATGCGTTCGGGAGCAGGAAACATCCTCGCTAGCTGCACCGTTGGCGGCGTCTGAACCGTCGAGAGATCCGGCACATACTAAATGTTGTTGCCCATCAGGTTGTGTGTCGCGCCCCAAGTCACGTGGACGGTGGCGGATCAGCAGCAAGGCACCCGAACACGGAATATCGAGAGCCGCAGAGTGCTGAAGAAGGCTGTGCAGTTTATTTTACATGTATACACAAGTTCAAAGAACGTACGACGACCGGCCACCTGGCTAGTTTTATACGGTGTGATGATCATAACTCTCTGGCAGAGGGTGCGCAGCTACTTGAGGGCGTCAAGTTGGATGAACGCCCGTACTGTCATTGGCTGTAGGAGGTGTGACCGGGAGCTTCTCTCAGGTTTTCCGGCAGCAGGGGTATCTCTTGCGACAAGGATGACAAAGATGCCATAGTTACGCACCCACTTTTGGAGGCGACGGAGATTTAATACCACTTAAAGCTGGCCCTGTTGGAGCTGGGCGCTGACCAGGGTAAGCTTGAAGCATCCTTCATAGAGAGGTCACCGTTTCCATAGAGATCATTGTTTTTTGTCCGCAGTGACTCGTGAGTAACGACGCCTTTCTCCCCCTGCCGGCGCCGTTATCAATACAGAGAAGATTGAGGTTTTTGGTTTCCGTTGCGCCGTGCGGCTGACGTATTCCAGCTCTGTAGTGGGCGCCACCCAAGTGACTCACAAGCAAGGTCGCGATGTACCCCCCCCCCCCCCCCCCTTACTGAAAGAGAGGCGAAAGCCACCCCCGCCACTGCTCTATGGAGCCGGTGCCGCACCGTCGCGAGGTTGACGGCTTTGTTGTCAGCTCACGGGTCCAGCGTGATCTGCCTCACGTTTGTTCGAAGGAAAATCACAACAACGTGCTCTTACGACCGGAAAGCGTGCTCTCGACGTTGAACCGCAGCTGGAATGCCACCTCTGGCACATCCGTTAGATGAATTTTTCATGTTTAAGAAAAGCCCTCCAATCAACGTCGCCGCTTCTACGTTTCCTACAGAGCACAGGTTTGAACTCAGTATTGGGATTAGCCGCTCTTCTGATGATGTTGTATATACCGGGTGATTTGTTTTAGCATTCACAGGTTTCTACTTTCAAAAATTCGAGGAATATATTGGTGCATAATGGTGCAGGTGGATGGTACAAGGCGGACATTATGTACCTTTTCAAGAAATGAAACGCAAATAAGACAATTGAGGCATGGAGAGCAAAAGAAGAGGCTTTTAGCAAGGAGAACCTCAATACTAGCTCAGGTTATTCTAACTTCGAAGGCGCGAAAACGTTTATTCATAAGTTATAGCCAACCTCGGTTGTATTGCTTCTCCACGAGTTAATAAGTTGTTTTTTATTGCCACCTCAGTTTTCTTGTTCGCGTTTTGTTCATTGCTAGGAGTATATATCTCAATAATTCGACGATTAAAGAATGTTAACTTTTCATGTATTTTATTTGATACTTGGGAGGACGAGATAATACTGTAAAACTGGAGGTCGTCTATTTTCTGTATTTTCTTAATCGAGAATATGTTTACGAATATGGAACGTCAAAAATATACATTTGAAACCTCGTTGAGTTCGCCTTGAGACCTTCCATAATAATAAAATGTCGGTAATGTCTGCGTGTTGTCAGCCAATTATGTCAAGTTCTTCTGCATCATAAAATAAAGAAATCTCATCTGTATCAGGCAATTAAAAATGCTAGTGGCGCCAATTTACATATATGATATGCGGCAAAACTACCTCAATGAGTTTTAAAATTCCTATTTGGGACGTTTGATATTTCGAACCATAAGCCGCATAACAAAATTTCGAAAGAGAGTACGCCTTGAACGCCTTACAATTCTTCCCTCGAAAACAAGGATGAAAATTTTGATGACTTAATTAGTTGTAAACGCGTCTAATTTATTCATCCATTCAAAGAAAAATATGTCCGTCTTGCCGTACAACCGACCTGCAATGAGCGCACTAACTTATCTCTAGCAGTTTTAAAAACAAAATCTGTAAACGTTACAAAAATTCACCAGAACACCAATCTCCTTTCTATCCTGCTTACATTCACAGCGCAAATACGAACACGGACACGAGGGGAGACAATACAATGCGCCGACTTCAACAACGTTTATATGCGCAGCAACGAAAAGAAAAGTCATGTGCGACGGGTAGAAGCGCCAAACCGCAAGGGAAACACATCATCACAGGTACAAGAAAGAAAACATAAAGCTAAAACCTAAAAGTAAGGACGCAAACAAGAACAAAAAACATAATACCGTAGTTTTAAATTCCTAAGACACGACGTTCCTTATCACTTAACAACACCGATGGGGTGCTGACACAGTAATCTCCTTTTTCTGCAATCTCACTAGCCTCAGCTATCACCCTGGCAGTTTTGCTGACATACTTATGAAGGACTGTTGTTATTCCCAAAAAGGGACCACGTTCCTTACACTGTTGGCAATCACGGCAGTGTATGCCTAGATGGGATGCCCCGATGACACTATTGCGGTGTTCCATAAGCCTCCACAATAACTCATCATAACTGTCTCCCTTCACCTTTTTCCAGTGCAGTGTAGAAGGTCAGATAATAGTTTTCAGGCCGACCTCTCTACCCTTCTCTCAAATAAATCTTTATCTTTCTCTAAGTAGAAAGATATAGTAAGAGAGTGCTCACTAGTCACCATGCTATCGAGCTTCACTTCGCATATCGCATATATACTGTATTGGAAGTATAGTGATTGGTTTTGTAGGATTTAACGTCCCAAAGAGACTCAGGGTTAAGAGGGCTCCGGATACTTTGTGCCACCTACGGAACGTCACCGTGCACTGATATCACACAGTACATGGCCCTCATCAAAAAACGACGACCAAAGCCGAGATCGAACGCCCAATTTAGAGTGTGCAGCCGAGCACCATAGCCACTGAGCCACCGAGGCGGATTTGTTTTCAGTGTATGTGGTCTCCACTGCACTATTTCAAGCCAACTACTATGTCTTGCTCCCATTGATGCGTCAAGAGCAGGTGCAGATGAAAAGCAATTGTCGAGAATAGAAGGAACTGACCTATGCAAAGGATCTACTGAAAATAGAGGGCTACATCGTTGCCAGTTCAGAAAAGGTTACCCGCCTTTGATCACTCTCCGCGGCGACTAACTATTGCCCCCTAGAGCTCGGTCGTCTGCTTTATTTTTTATTCAAGGTGCTCGAGATATATCTACTAAGTACGGCGAAAAGAATGTGAAAGCTAACATCTACGCGTTCTTTATTGGAACGCGTAGCAAGCTGCAAACTGCGTATAAAACTTGCAGAGTCATGAGGAAGTTTCAAGTGATTATCAAGAACGGCTGTGTGGCAAACGTTTTATATTCAGATTTGTGCACCCCGTAAGTCCCGTAAAAGAAAAATCTTCGTACCAATATGTCATTTATTCCTGATTTTGCAGACGTCTGTACGAAAAGTCTACACAAAGTAGTTGCGGGATGTTCTTGTGCTGAAAAAAAAACACCTGATTCGGCGCAATAAAGCAAGCCAACCGGCTGGGATTCCTGCATTCATTAGAGACGTATTTCCATCAGAAAAATTTATAATCTTAGAGTGCTGGAAAAAGAAACTATTTAGCCACAGGCACGCACGCGAATCGTATGAAATGTCTTATTGTATGAGATGACATGTTTGCGCCGTCTGCAGGTGATATAAGCTGTCTAAAGCTGTGCAGAGCTGCGCTTCAAGAATTTTCTTTTTTCAAAAAGATCGCCTCCCTCAAACCTATGCTGCCAATAGCATGTGCATGATTCATCCGCATTTATGAATAGTAGGAACAGGGTATCGCGAGGCTGGGCTGCAATAAATGTTTTTCTCGGGCACAGGTACTCGTACACGTTTCCGCCATGCTCTAAATGGCTGTAACCTTTGCATGCGAGCCAGTTTGCCGGAGACATCGCTCAAGGCACACTCCTAATCTTCACATGGTGCTCAGAAGTATATTGTACTGCGATACTTGAAGACACAATCAGGGGCCCCTCTGGACGACCACATGTCAAGCGGAGGGCGGAGAGGTTCCTTCACTCGACGCTCGGAGGCGCACGACGTACTCCAGGGCCTCGTCGCCGCGTTTCTCTTCCACCACGTACTTTCAACAAGGAGGCCTCTTCAAAGCAGTGCAGGGAAACCAGCTGTGAGAGCAGTCTTTCAGAGTAATCTCGAGATAATTTGGAACATATGGGTATACGGCCTCTTCGCTGTCGTGCAAAGCTTCGGTAGTTACACTGCGGGGAAAAATATTACGCTTTTATTGAAGCCAGTCTAAGTTACAGCTAACATAGGATAGCACCCTCACATCAGCAGATTCAGCATAATCACGAAATCTGCCATGAGGGATCCGAAATATATTAATAAATATAAGGACACTGCGTGACAAATTTATTTACCCTAGCTAGGCGGAAAGACATCTGCGGTTTTTATGCCTTCTATCTTCAGCGATTACTTCGGCAATGATTTAAGTATGCAAACTTTCCTCACGAAAACAATTAGCCGCATTTTATACCGAACGTATGCTTCGGCGTAAGGACATGCGCCAAAAATTTCATTTTTATATTTGCTGATGCTGAGTAACAAGCGCAGTGATGTCAAACCTCTATGCACAAAAAAAAACATTTTGTATACGCAACCATAAAGCCGAAAACAGCAAAGCAAGAAAATTGTTCACCGAAGAAGGCGGACAATATCAACTTGAGGCGAAAGACAAGCACCGCGAAGGTTTCATTAAAAGACAGAATTAAAATTTTCACGCTTTCCTCCAACTTTGCAGAATTTTAGTTAGGAGTCTTATTTGCTCCAGTTCCGCCTAGATATAAGTGCCCCATAAGTACTTAAGCACTTACTGCACTGAAAGCAGAAAGGTAAGATCTATATTTTATTTATCTACGTTAAAAATAAAGCGCGGATGTGCTGCATGATGAGTTCGCGACATAGCGCAATGGCAGCATGTATAATTTTGATAAAGTGATATCAGCTTCCTGTCACTGCAGGGAGAAATTGTAGTGATGGCTCCGCTCTACACGAAGGCAGAAGCACATCAATTTATATATTTTAGACCACTTTGAGGATGACAATCTATTATGTAGAGGAAAGAGATGGCCAGAAATCATCTGGCTATAGACTGAGCCGTTCATCTGAAAGCTCCTTATATTTTGTTAAAGAATAAAATTATTATTATTTTTATACTGATATAGAGCTTGAAAAGCAGGCTAGATGGAAGCTCATACCGATTGTCACCGTCCTAGAAAATTAGACGAAATGGAAAACCGGAAAAAAAGAACAAATATTTTTCAGGATGTACCAACAGATTCTCCGCGCGAAAATGGCACGACCAGTTATCGCTCACGTCACATGTCGAAAGGAACGTTCATATCTTCCGCATCGTGAGGCCTGAATACCCGCTTATCCCGGGCGCTGAATCGATTCGGAAGATTGAAAAGACCGGCGTGGGGTAGTGCGTGATGATTGGCCTGTCAATCCGAATTTTGGCACTAACGCGTCCCCAGCGTTTGGGTTTATTTATCATCTTCTTTCTTTATTTTTTTTCAGCAATGCGGAAATTGGCTGCCAGGGCGGCATTGCTTCACTATGTGCCAAAACTTCGCGGCACCGACTCTCAGAAACACCACTCATCTGACGTTTCCACTCCTCCTTCTATAGAAATGCTGAAAGTGTTGCTCTGCTTGAAACTGCTAGAAAAACATTGTTGCTCTGCTTGAAAATTCCAGAATGACATAACCGAAGAAAAATACTGAAACGATTGGATATGCTTTCATTTCCGTATCGAACAGAATTCCCGCAGATCTGCAGATTGATTTCCACAGTCTTTACCAGCACCTTTCCTTTAATAACGCCAACCAATCATTTCATATCTCATAATTATAACGCACTCACTCGCACCTGATACCAACTAAGTATAAAGTCAAGTGACTTAAGGAGCAGTGGGATATATATCGTTGCACAAGAACTTTCTGAATTCGCCGTGAAAGCAGCCTATCGCCTTCTATATAGTTGATTGGAAGTATGGTACGCATTGAAACCCTTTGCTTATATGCATCTATTTTTTTTATTTGGGACGGGTGTTGCGCTTGTCGTTAGCTTCCATTAGGTGTAGCACATCAGTATTGCATCACTTTATCTTGTAACAATTCCGTTATACCGTCCTGAATCGCTTCTACTGGCCTCCTTAGGGATATCGGTCTCCTCAGATAGATATGAGTTAAAAGCACATTGCCGTCCAAAGCTTAACATGATATAGCACATATTTCGCAACATTTTACTCGTGCAAACGTTAGCATTTGAAAAGCTACGTTACTTTTTTTATCATAATTGATATTCAAATCAGTAAAAAGATTACTAAAGTTAAAAAATAGAAAAAACCGTTTCAGTCATCCAGAAGGAGATACATTACTGAATCAACAAAAGGGTCTTCGTTTCCTCCAAGCAAGTGTTGTTTTCTCTGAGCAGCCAAATTTGAGCAGAAACACTGAGTCTGCTGCCACAATGAGGTCAGGTAATGTATTCTCCAAGAAGCGAGCAAAGCCACAACTTTTACGTCACGGCAACGGGAGTTGTTTTGAGGCTTGCTGACCATTAACACCGGGGCTGAAACAAATGCATGCCAAATATGAAACCTTCCAGGGATAACAAAAAGACAATTTTTTAATGAGCCAAATCCACCTGCGAAGAATGTAAGTTTTTTATCGACACTAGCCTTTCAAGCTGATATACGATATGGAGCAACTCTACACTATCATGAAATAAATATCTATGCAAATATTTTGAAACATGTCAGCATGTTACCTTTTGATTTGACAGTTTTGTTAGAAAACTATTTCTGCAGCGGTAGTTTAAGGGCTGTTTTTTGATAATAATGCATAATCCTGATATGGTGTGAAGACCCAAGGTAAGAAAGAACAGTCGTGTGCGATCAGGGGCACTGCTGTGCTTCACCAACACAACCAAAGAACTGAAAATAGCAGGCTTCTCTCAGAAGTACTGATTTGACTGCTTGGTTTTCTGATATTCACACTAATACAGTAGAAAAATGAACTGAATATACGACAATGCGATCGAAAATACGTTCTACTTCACTGTAGCATTCTAAATTAATGGTTATTCGCAAAATGTTAAAGAATTCAGGGAGCCAGCGCCAAATACGCCAAAAAACACTTTAACGTTCAGTGTAACAGGGACGTATCTTTCTTTGCTCATTATCCAGGAATACTCGACTTTAGTGTCTGGATGAGAGGAAGAAGAGGCCCTTATACGGAAGGAAATAAACGTTATAACTTAGCGTGTTCGCACGCTCATGAAAACTGCACTCATTTTAGAATGCGCTGATTGAGCACGCACTTTCCTCCTTAAAGTGTACTCTAGCGTGTTCCAAGGTTATTATTGTTTAAAACTTCCAGTGCGCGATCCGCGTCGAGCGATTTTTACATTAAGTTACTTTCTCTCTCTCTGCACGAACTAATACACAAAAAACCAGGCATCTGGAACGCTTTTTACGGCGGTCCGTAGACACGCGCACTTACGCGTTCCTTGTAACTACAGGGTTAGGAAAGCATTGATGATGTCAGTGCACGTTAAAGATCCCCAGGTCGTCCATTCTTTCCAAACCATGTAGTTACGCTCAGCAACAAGGAACGCGTAAGTGCGCGTGTCTACGGACCGCCGCAAAACGCGTTCCAGATGCGTGGTTTGCTGTGTATTGGTTTCAGTGCACGTTAAAAATCCCCAGGTGGTCGAAATTATTCCGGAGCCCTCCACTATAATAATACGGCACCTCTCTCTTCCTTTCTTATTTCACTCCTCCTTTATCCCTTCCCTTACGGCGCGGTTAAGGTGTCCAACGATGTATGAGACAGATACTGTGCAATTTCCTTCCCCCCCCCCCCCAGAAAAAAGACAATTATTATTATTAAGCATTGGCGATCGTCAGAAGATGGTTGCGTGTGGTTGCGTACCTGGAAATAAGGGGGAGGATATCGTAGGGAAGGAAACAGAAAAGCGGCTGGGAAAACTAATCGTTGCCGTCAGCGTGAACGCCCTTTGTCCCTTGAGCGCGTTCTTGCAACGGCAACGCTCTAAATAGCGCAATGAAAAGAGAATACAGAGGTCTGTGCATGCTAAACTATCACAAACAACGACAGCTCACAGCCTGAAATAGAGGAGAGCGGGAACTCGGCTAGCAGGAGGCGAAATCAGCCTCTCGATGCCTTGCTGTTCACCTGAATCGTTGCGATTTCCTGAATTTCCTGATTTGGAAGACACCGCTTAGTATTCGTTTGAGCCAGCCAAGCGGAATCTTCGATATGTCGGAAAAGGACCTTACCAGATTTGTCCTAAAAAGTTCTAGATATGAATCACTCACCGTTGCAGCAAGTAAAAGTTGCAAATAATAAGAATTGAAAAATCACTCTCGTCCTTTGATGATTTCTTAAAAATAGCGATTTCATGCTGAATGCGCAGTGTTATGCTTTAATTACCCTCCTATCGTTGTTTACGTGTCGAAAGTATTTCTTTGCTCAGTAGTGCCGTACTGCCTGTGCTTCTATTAAAACTGAAATTAGTCATCTAAGGAGGCAAACATTAAAAAGCTGTGGTCTCCACTTTCTTCAGCTGGAAATGATATCAAGGCACTCATATAATATTTAAGACCCAAAGGCTTGAGCACCATAGTCTACACAAGTTGTAATCGCGCTTCGTTATTACGATAAAAAAGCACCACATGGCTGCGTCCCACTCACAAGCTGGACTAATTCCTCCTTTTCTCGTTTTCGGTTGCTCTATCCGTATCTATTTTACAATGGCCAAGCGTGAAATGCGTAGTTCACATCTCTGAATTTAATTTCTTCCCTGTGTCTTGTTAAAAAGAAAGATCGACTTTTCAGGAAGCGCAATATTAAGAACGGGCAACCGGATCAACGCTTCCCTGCCACCTATTCTTCAACTTTTAGCTCTCAACACGTTGTGAAGTTTCCGTAAAAGTTTTCAGTCTGTATGGTGCGTCGTTAAATTAGTAGTGAAACAGCATTAAACACCCTTTTGAACGAAACGAATGAAACTTTTCACAGGTGAACACTGCTTTATAAACCGATGGTACACATTCCACAACTATATAGAAGCTGCGACAGGGTTTAAATATTTATGAAAAAATTACCACATCAGAAACTTGCCTTAGTTGCTGATCGCTGCTTAGCTTATAAATGTAAAAACATGAGCACTATTTTAGAAAGCGCGCCCCAATTCCTTAAGCGCAGCTTCAGGTTGCAAACACAACGTGAATCACCCACTTTTATCTGTGCGCTATAACACACTGCCTGGCCAATGTTTTTGCTTCTGTAATTTGCTGTCCACCATACGGGACATATCTTTCCTCGCGATAACTACTTTTGCGTTGCAAACAATAAAGTTCTATCTGTGGTCTAACTGAATACAGTAAAACTAGAGTATCGCAGTTTTAATGCTTTCCTGATAGAAATAGTGCTACAGCACATATTATATTCGCGCCATGCTTTATTGCTCCCCTCCGAGCTTTCCATCATAAATTCAAGTACGCTGGCAGAGGCGAAGGAAAAGAGGGCTTCAGAGGGAAACAAGCTGTTCCGACAGTGATGATTGCATCAAGAGCAGTCAAACATAGACGCTGCTCTTTGGCACAGAGGGCGAGCGAAATGCATGATGGTCAAGGAACCCTGGTTTGCTTTGTGCTATTGATGCGTCTTTGAGCCATATTGGGTTAATCAAATTCGGCCCAATATTTGACCGGTCGTCAATGCATGAACTTATCACCTGTTGCCCCGCCGCCGCACGACAAGTGCAGAGGGCGACCGATTGTACAGGGGCGATGGGAAGAAATGCGAACAGAGAGGAGCTTAGGCGCTCCGCTGTACGCATTTCTTTTCATGAGGCTCTTACTTTGGTGTTAGCAGAAAGACGCTAGAGTGGTCCATGATACGTTCCAGGATGACCCTAGCGCCTTTTTCTTGCCACACAGGTTAAAAAGTGTTGAAAGGAAATTCGAACAGCGGAATGCTCAGGCGTCGCGTTGTTCGCGTTTCTTTCCACCGCGATAGTACCTATTTCATTACATGCCGCCTCAACCACCAGGTGCGGTAGCATGTGAACACGGTAAGCCTGAAATGGTGCCCTCATCGGCGCTCTTTAGCCGCCGGCAAGCAGATATTGATATGCAACAGTGCCCGCCTTGCTCTCTTACCGCTAAAATGACAT
This sequence comes from Amblyomma americanum, assembly GCA_030143305.2. Classification (NCBI taxonomy): domain Eukaryota; kingdom Metazoa; phylum Arthropoda; class Arachnida; order Ixodida; family Ixodidae; genus Amblyomma; species Amblyomma americanum. Next base: position 602,366 of record JARKHS020000090.1, read on the forward strand.
CCGTCGGTCTTCAGTATCAAATAGAATATGTGACCATGTGGCACCCGAATTTTGGAATCCATGAGTTTCTTTTTGTATTCGCAAGCCCTCTAGCGTAAGACAATAAGGGACAAACAAAAAGTTTAAACCCTAACTTTTTAATACTGTGTCGGTGTGTCGCGTTTTTTTTTTTCGTAAGTCTTTGCCTGATATGCCGTCTATGCGCCGGTATTGTTATACTATGTCGCTTTACAGATTTTTGGCGTCCATATGTACGTAAGACGAAAGCGCGAAAAAACACACGGACGCAAAGAAAGACAAAGGACAAGCTTACCTTACTAAGCATATGTACGTCTTCGCAATGACGTCTTATACACGTGGCTTCTCGTGCTTCATTGTCTGTTGACATTGGATTCTTGAGAAAGTAAAGTAGACTAGAATAGGATAGAAGCGTTTTCGCCTCTGAGTGGGATGGCTACCACGAGAACCCCGGACATGATTGGGACTGCGCTTCCGTGTGGAGATAACAATAGAGAATTTCGAACAGAAATTATATACATTGGAGTTATTTCTTGACACGAGGAAAGTTTTCGACACTATTAAACACGGCATACTATTGGATAAATTATGCAATATTGACATCAGAGATATGTGTCATGAACTTTTAAAAAGTTACCGAACCAACCGCTCGCAATATACAAATATAAGCCAGGAAAAATCATACATAGGATACACAAAATATATTGTTCCGCATGGTCCGATTCTTGGCCCACTTCTATTTTTGGTATACATCAACGACATAATCCATATAGAAGGCACTTCATGCATTATACTATATGCCGATAACACAGACATATTCTTTTATGGCTCAAACCTGCTCAAGGTAGAGAGGGAGAAGAATATTTGGCTTCCCAATCTTTCGTTATGTCTTCAGTAAAACCAGATGGTGTTGAACACGAATAAGACCAAATATATTATTTTTCATCCATTCAACAAGCCCATTCACCGCTTTATGTGCATTAAACTCCACAATAACATCCTAGAGCGAGTCCTCACGCAGAGTTTCCGTGGCGTTGTTTTTCAGAAAAATCTAAATTAGTCTCCTTGTGCACACAAAAATACAATCCGTAATATAACGGTCAATTAGAATTATATGCACATTTCGACGTGATGCCCACCTGGCTGAAAAGGCGTCATATTACATTCTCGCCCATTCGAGGTTTTATTGCTGTCAACTTTTATGGGGAACAACAGCACAAACAAACGTGATAAGCTTTCTTTTGCTGCGAAAAAGAATGCGGCGCCTTACTGAAAATGCTCTGCACTAAAGCCACACTGAACCGCTATTCAAAAGACATCAAATACTAACCATAAAAAACATAGTGACCAAAAATTAGCCATCGTTTTTTGTGCCCAATTAAAATGCAATCCGAATACCTTTACACAGAAAAATCTTATGAGGAAACACAATTATGATTTTCGCCACACAAAATACACCAAAAGGAAAATCCGTACTAACTATGGCACGCAAAAACTGACCTATGAGATTGCAGACCTTCTTAATCATCTTCCTAAGATCATATCTATTATAAATGAAACCGGATTTCTAGGAATGTTCAAGAACGGTCTTCATATATATGTATTATCCATTGTTGACTCAGCATGTTCTGCCTATAGCGCTTGTAATTAAGTGACTTTTTTAACATATATAATTACTGTGAGTTTGATCTACCGTATGTAATGAATGTTTGAGTGTTATGCAGCTGCATGTGCATCTTACGATTTCTTTTTCTTCTCGTCTTTTTTTATGCGCTGTATAATGTGTCCCAACTCATACAAGGTTCCCACTTAGGTCAGGCATATAATTGCCTTTTCTTCAGCCTCCATGTCAACTGTGTTATCGCCAAAATAAACTCAACTTCGTTATTTACGCTGCCTTCGGTCCAGTAGATCCAGTCGAATCAAAGAACAACGATCTCTCCTGCTCGCAGACGGAGGAGGCTATACTTTTACCCTTAATGACAGAGTGTGTACCGCATGATGAACCGACAGGCTCTTCAGTTTATCTACAGGTGGCCGAATGTCGACTGTCACAGAAAGCTTATTTTGCTTCTGCACTCTCAAGCTCTCTGCCGGACATCTCGCCTTCAAGGACAATAGACACTACGCATAAATGAATGCGCGAAAAATACTCGACACGGTGCAAAATGCGACATTTTCTGACCGTTAGCTCCCCATATGCATGACTTTGAAACGCTCAGTCATTAACAGGATACTTATCTGGCACGACTCACGTCTTGCCTACTGCCACTCTACTTAAACCAGATTGACTCTTTAAAGCAGAAAAAATACGGTGAAGTGTGCCTTGGTGAACGAGGACGCGGTCGAAGACGCTAAAAATTCTCTCGCCCACCTTTTTCAAGACTGTGCAGCTCCACTGACTAAGCGTCCTCGATTAACATAAGCCTAATTTTTGTTAGTTATTGGCGTTATCTGACGCGAAATATAGGATTGTTCGCGACTCGTGTTGTCACAAATTTATAAGTACTTCTATTTGGGTTAGATGGTGCATAGTACTTGAGAAAGAAAACAATAGCGCCTACAAAGATAGACACAGCGGTAGAGCAACGCAGGACAAGCGCTATTCTGAGTCGTGTTACACATCGTGTTACAGTCGTGAGACACACTTCGTGAATTACGTGACATCGGGGTGTTCTTTGCGGACTAAAGTAAAAACTTTGCTTTTATTGCTTGCTTTCAAGTTGTCTCGGTGATTCATTTCAGGATAGGAATGGCTGAACGTGAAAATTAAGCGCATTGCTTGCCGAGTGGCGTGACAAAGACATGAAGGAAGCTTTGGAGAGGGTCAAGCAGGGGCGGCACCACTAAGTGATTCAGGTCTACCCTAAAGACGCCAACCACACAACCGCAAAGAAAGTGACGAAATATGAAGACCAGGAAATGGCCAAACCTTGTTTAGAACCTTAGCGCGGAACTTCTTCCGGCAGGCAGAACGGTTATTTAGGCAAAAAAAAACTTGACAATGGAGTAACCTATCTTTAATCTGACATACTACATGTCCAAAAGCTCAAGGTCAGAACAAGATTCTCACACTAGAGCAAACTATCTTCAATGTGACATACTACAATGTCCAAAACCTCATGGGCAGAAACTGAGAATCCAATCTAATCGCATGTCCATTTGACCGAGTATAGGCAAAAGAGTATCAACTGTCACATAGAAATAGAAATTGGTTGCGAAGAATGCATGAAACTTAAAACAATCGCGTAGACAGGCTACACTCAAATACTGGCAGTAGGGCTGCTTTGAATTAGCTGGTCATGGAGCAAAATAATGACGAGTTCTGCCTTGCTGCCTAGTTTGTCATGCCGATAGGCTCAGAAAGATCATGGTGGTGCCCATAAAGCTAACTTCATCTGCATTCAGTGCGCAACTGCATAATATCATTATTTTGGAAAAGTATTTCTATTTGCCCTCCACTGTAGAATTTCACCCCACAGGTTATGATGAAATGCGACATTTCAAAATTTTTAACTGCATGACCAACTTTGGCGCTACACTTAAACTGAGCATTTCATATCTTCTGAGCGGAAGTTCAAGTTGGTACTGAATAACTAAGTTGTATATGTTTGTTGATATCTGGCAATAAAAAAAAATCGGAGGAGTATTTGTAGATTTATGTCGCGTTTTGCCTAATTCTACCTCTAGTGCTGAACGTCTTTGACTATGCTGTTCCCAGCACTGTCTTCTCCCTCGCCCACTGACATGGGTGAAGGTCCTCGGATGATTGCAACAGCGTCCATCGGCTTTAAGGACTGCAAGGTCCTGTTTTGTTTCGTAAAGGGTCTCGTGCCTGTGTTTCAGCTTTAGTCTCTCAAACACTCTTCATTCTCAACTGTGGCGTGCTCTTCTGGCTTTTATACCCATCCTTTGGGGTGGGTAAAAATAAATTTTGAGGCAAATTTTCGGTTCATGACTGTAATATAATATCCATTCGGTATTTGTGGCTATTGTGGCAGCGATTGGGTGCCCTGCTTTTTAGAGTGCAATGCAACAGAAAAAAAATGTCTCCGTTTATAAGTTTTATGCAATTTTTGCAGGTTCTTTCATTACATTTTGCGTTTTATTATTTTCAACTATTAATTTCAGAGAACAATCGGAAGTTGCATTCAATTTTAGAGCACGTTGTTAAGACGTGCTCTAGGACACAAAACTGCATGATGCAAGTGAAATGCGCCCAAAATGAAAATTGCAATTTCGCGCCTATTTTCGCCCTAAACCTAATCTAGTCTTTGAATCCCGCGCCATGTGCTATATGCCTTGAAGCCTTCGCTGTCAGAGCCCAGTGGAGCGCGAAAGTACGCATATAATTGGCATCGAGAAACAAGCAGAAGTGTTCATCAAAAGGATGGAGTTCCCTCGCCATTTCCTTACGATTCAGAATGCTATGATTTTAAAAAGAATGTCCAAAGAGGTGAAAAAAATAACCACTGCCTGGAGGGGAGCGCCAACACGTCGCATGTTTTCGCCACCAATAAATGTGACAGGATAACAAAACAGCTGTGTCAACTAGGCCCGTGGAATAACCGGCACACGAAGGAGCGAACTGCGCGCCCCTTTTTTCAACAGGCCAATATTGGGAAAAGGCGAACCCATAAACAAATACCATTTCTGAATGCCAAATATCGCACCGCCAGATTTGCATTCTCCAGCCTCTATGTAAACGGCTTTCAGTTACCGCAGTTTACTCTCTGCGAGTGAACCAAATTTCGATTCCGCAAATCTGCCTGCACTTCGTTACCTCAGTGGTGTGCGACCGAATATTTCATTCCGTCTACTAGACAAGTAAAGCGTCAAGTGCTCCATAATCAAGAATAATAAAGTTTTCAGCGGGCGCTTACATTTAGAGCCGCTCAGAACGTTTAGAGAGAGTTTATAAACGTCTCCGTCAGCCTTTGTCGCTTTCCTTGCGTTCAGTTTACCTCATTTCCCTTTAGCCCTGTTCTTTACTTTCCTCTCTTCATTCTTTCGCGCTCTTCTTACTCACTTTTGCGGAACGGACGGCGCGTTGGCGCGCCCTTTTCAGCACTCGTGCACCCCAAGGGTTTCCTGCTCGCATTTGCGAAATTGAACGCTAACATATGCGGCAGGCTAAAGCCTTCCCTTTATTTTTTCCAAGCACTTTGTTCCTTTCAATGCCGCCAACAAGTGACGTGTGAAGAAACGTTCTTTCGCCGCAGCTCACGCGATAAGGCGCAAACAATGAGAGTGTTGCGAGGCTTACGAAGAGAGAAAATAAGTTTAGTGAGCTGGAAACGAGCAGAACCTCGTGTCTCTTGGAAGAAAAAACGCGAAAAAAATATGCAGTCGCGTGAGTTCACGCAGCGAAAGAAACAAAAAACTAAGTTATGTTGAGTCTAGACAAAGGCGCTCCCTGGGCGGAGTAGGAGTTGAAAAGGACTGGGAGGAAGTTCGAGGCAGCCGGAAATTCAAATGAGCCTGAGTGTTTGGAATTTTACCCGTGGAGGTCTCCTGAGGAAGAGGTCGTAAATCGCGTAGCGTGACGCACGATAAAAGTGACCAGAGTGGCTACCAGCGTGTTAGTCTGTAATTCTCGCGAGGCACGTATGCTGGTATGATGAGAAAAAAAATGGCAAGCGTAAAACAAAGGATAAAAAGTGGGCTGTTCGTCTTGACACCGGCGAAGAGAAATGCGCCTATCGTCTATATTCTCTAACTTACAGGGTGTTCAAGTGAAAAAGAAACTCATATAACGATCCTGCAAACGGCGAAGCAAGAAAAAAGTAATCATTAGGCGTGTGTCCTCTCATACCCAAGAACGGAACGGCAACAAGAAAAAAGTTGTTAGGAAAATTGTCGTTTATATGGCGCCCGAATTCTTAAGGAGCATTTAATTTGCATACGCTCTTTTGGTATAAACTAGATGCTTACTGTTGCAGAAAACTGGTCATATCAGCGGAATGTGAGAATATAGCAACTTTACATTTACTGTTTGGTGCTGTAGCGCTATAGGCCTCCTTAGCGCGAATTCTGAACGTGTAGTAGCGCCGCATAATGGCGGCAAAAAAAGTTGGTTGGCTAGTACCACGCAAGCTCTGCTTACACTGGATCGGTTGTCCCGCCGGCTCTATGCGACAACTGCAGGTTTGTTATGTGCCGTCGTGATGGCGAAAAAACTGGAAATCTAACGCGAAACCTGCCGTGAACCGGCCGTGAACTGGCTGTAGCCTAATTTTCCGAAAAAAAAATCGTTGCGTGCTCCCCCAAGCGAAACATTTAAGGATGAAACGTCGGTCTTACCGTGCAACCCTTCGTCTCCAAACATCATCATCACCGTCTCTACTTCTTGCGTCGTAGCTTCCTTCAATTTGTTGCAGCTGGCGCGACGCTGCACCAGACTAAACCGAGCTTACCCGTGTGGCTCCGAGGCTTGACACCAGAATTTTGGTCGGAACCGTGCTAATCCTGCTCTCTCACTAAAAAACAACTACCAGTGTTCATTTGACACATGATTTTTCGCCATTTTGTAGAAACCCTTTAAGTCACAACAGGCAACTATAAAGTACTCGGCACAGTATGCTCTATAAGAAAATATCCCGGTAGGCCTCAGTGTTTTGCTCATCTATAAACTAAACCTAATGAAAAATACTAGGTGGGCTCGTTTCGTTCCTGAAAATTTATTACAGGACAGTACACGCTTCCGACTCGTGTACGTTGTGAAATTAAAAGAAATTCAAATGTATTTTAACGTTGATAAACCTAGTAGGAGTGCGAAAGAATGTGTTTAGCCTGGATGACTCATGGTTTTGCTTTGCTGGGTCGTTGGCACGTCTGACGACAAGGTTAGATTCAGGTTAAGCTCTTATCTTAGTTAAGCTTATCTGATCTGTTCGCGCCGCAGATGGAAGTGGATGAAGCCAGAGACGTGCGATGCATTGCGTGAGAGTGCAGTTTAACACAAGGCGCGATCGGCTGCGCGATAGCATAAAAAATTATGTACTATGAGTGTTACGCTGGGCATAGATACTGCATCCAGCGTTTTCGTGGAGTATATGCGACATTTATTTGGGCGCCCAGTTTTGATTCCAGGGGACGTGAAAATCTTTTCAGGCCTGCTTGACAGAAGGCTTAGTTCACCTGTATGTGCGACAGTTAGTTTCCCGTTTCTTATTTTTTGTGATAGTTTCCATCCCATCATTAGAGCATTCCTGTAGTTTAATATCATGACCTTGTTTCCAAACTTCGTGGTTTCTTCAAATTTTACTGAGCGTCCCTCTTTACTAGGTTTACACAGCAAGTTTGAGCATCTATGGAAAGTTTTAAAGTTCGATTCTCTAAAGAGTACTTACATTCTGTTTTGCGCAATAGACTATTAATAGATTTGATAACGATGCTCCTTCTTCCGCCATTGTATCTTTTGGTGATTTTGGCCTTAATTATTATGATGTCTTAACGCGAGTGTCCAAAATGCCGCCGCCTATTTGCACCTAGGCTCTTTTCAATTAACTACACGCCGAAGCTCGCCCTGTTACCACGTGTCTCCATAGGACCAACATTTTCGCACCTTTTGTTAACTGCCATTTGTACAGTGTACTAAAACAATTGAGCATTGTTTCAATAAATGCTAGGATTTGATTTTGCTTTGGAACGTGCTGCAAAGGACGCTAAAGAAACACTTTGTTTTAAATTCCAACAGGTTACGTTACCCTGTGGTCACTCACCTTGATTACAAACTCCAATGACATGTATTTCCTCATTCGACTTAACAGCCTGTGGAAAGCGTGCATGTTATACCACAAATATGAACCTCTTGTTTCACCCAGAAGCCATTTTTGCCAAATGAGGCTCCAAATAACGGACATTTATGACGAACGATACTTTCTAGCGGAATGGTTTGCGCTGTTCATGCGGTGTCTATTGTTACTGCCGTTTTAAATTCATTGTCGTCTGCAACTTAGTGCAGTGCAACTTTTAGCTGAGCGCACAGTAAACAATCTGTATATAACCTTTTCTGCACGTACATAAGCTCGCGTAGTAAATAGTGTGCTAGTAAAAAAATTTGATGAATGCTTAGGGCTCTCCTGCCGTGGCCAGACAAGCTTATCTGTTCGCTGCGCCGCGAGCTCGAAACCCAGTGGCGAAAATATTTATTTTAGTTCTCAGTTCGGCCAAGAGTCACCCTCAAGGTCGCCCTCTCGTTGGTTACAGCTGGCGCGCCGCTCCTGCCAGCTTACCCGAGGTTCTCTCTCATTGACTGCAGCTTGCGCGCCACTCCTCCGAACTCCCGAGCTTACCCTAGTTACTCGGAGGTTTCACAGAATTTTTTTTTCTTGTTGGAACAGAGTGATGTAGTCCTTTTGCACTAAAATTGACGGACGATTACGGTAGTTGGTAGTGCGAAATTTGAGCGCAGCTCTTCAGCCGTGGCAGCCGTTGCAGCTACTGGCAGCCACGGCTGGCAGGTAGCCTGTCAGGTAGCGTGTTACGCCGGTCACCTCCCTCCGGGACCTTCCCGTGGGAGCCCGACTTCGCGGTTGCCCATTCCTCCGCCCTCGCCATTGTTTGATGTGTTTTTTCCCTCTGCTACTACATGCGAGCACGCCACCTGTCACACGCCAACTCAAGCCATCTGTCAGGTGGCGTGTGCAGGCGACGAAAACGGTGACGACTCCGATGCGGAACGTAGGAACGGGCGTCTCAGAGCTGCGGTCTAAAACTTGTACATCGCACTGGCTCGTGTGCTGCACGGAACTTTGTTAGCACGCTTGTGCTGGAGCGTTTACTTCACACTTTACCTGTATTTTCTTCGCGCGCGCGCGCACGCGGTGTGTGTGGTGTGTGTGTGTGTGTGTGTGTGTGTGTGTGTGTGTGTGTGTGTGTGTGTGTGTGTGTGTGTGTGTGTGTGTGTGTGGTGTGTGTGTGTGTGTGTGTGTGTGTGTGTGTGTGTGTGTGTGCGTGTGCGTGCGTGTGTGTGTGCGCGTGTGTGTGCGTGCGTGTGTGTGCGTGTGCGTGTGCGTGCGCGTGCGTTTGTGTGTGTGTGTGCGCGTGTGTGTGCGTGCGTGTGTGTGCGTGTGCGTGTGCGTGCGCGTGCGTTTGTGTGTGTGTGTGTGTGTGTGTGTGTGTGTGTGTGTGTGTGTGTGTGTGTGTGTGTGTGTGTGTGTGTGTGTGTGTGTGTGTGTGGTGTGTGTGTGTGTGTGTGTGTGTGTGTGTGTGTGTGTGTGTGTGTGAGAGAGAGAGAGAGAGAGAGAGACAGAGATTGCATAGAGTATATGTGAATAGCACACTTCCTGCTATTCTTCTTAACACACTCTTTTTTGCCAAAGCTACCTTTCTTCAGCTCTGCCCTTTTATTTAATGCAGATCCATATGTAATGTAGTCGAATATTGCATAGCACTTTCTATGACCGCCAGCCATCTATTCCTTTTCTTGTTATGTTTCGTCAAATAAAACTCCTACTACAGGCTGCTTGTTCCCCTTTTTGAATCTGAAGTACAAGGGAAAATGGGAGATGTTACTGCGCGTATCTTCTGCATTGTGAATTAAAACTTGAAGAGCGATTATTTAGTTATCCCTTTTGCTGCACTCAAGGAACGCTTCGTTCTTCAAAGTGCAAAGGTTTGAACCTGCTCAGCTGTGAATAACATTGAGAGTGATAAATATTATCTTTTTCCTTATTTACAACAAGAGATAGAAATCCATAGATATTTGAGAATATCAATGCAAAACCTGTCAAAGGTTCCCCATTTTATTAGACTTCACCATTTAATTGGTTAGTTGGATAGTTATTGATGTATTTATTTAGATATTTGTTTACTGACAGTGGCCAAAAGTCGCTGAAGTATTTGCAACTTCGAATTTGGTTAAACATACTTATTAAACAAACAAAGAAAAAAACACACATGTGACATAATTTGCCGACATGATGTGCTGCCCAACGACTGTCTCCTCAAAACCAAGATGCCCAACCTGAAATTGATGTGAGCTCATTGCTGCCCACAGGGGCACATCCAACCTGCATTTCTCAGTTAGAACTAAATAGCTACCCCGCGACGAAATAGTGACTTCAATGGACAGTCTTGGTACAAAAAATTTTGCAACTACCTGGTCATAATCATATACCGTGGCACATGTCGAAACTCATTGTAAATTTATTTATATTTAGGCTGCACGTTTCGTCACACATTTGTTGCCATTTTTGCGAACTTTGCAATTTTGATATCTCTAAAGTACATCACTCCAACTCCTCAACGATTCTGAGAGCAGCTTTCTCTGTGCGTCAGTGTAAGTAGTCTGCTGCTAGTACCGTAAGCTGTTAATACTGTTACTGTTACTACTGTTACTACGCTTTCTGATGACAGCACAGTGCGTCTTGACAGCTTTGCAGTCGCAGCTGGTTTCTGCAGTTAAGATTCCCTTCCTGCTCGCAAGCCGGCAAGATATAAAAACGCCTAGTCAAAGAAACGGGCTTTTCTCGCTATTATTTACAAAATCTAAGTTGATAATGAAGGAGCGGGAAGAAAAGAAAAACTTAATAAGATAAAAATATATAACTGATTATAAATAGAGGTAAATCGTTCAATTTTTGTTTTCTGTCCAAACATTTTTTTTGAAGCATCAGGAAGAGTTTTAGTCGGTATTATTCTTGTGCCCTGTCTCTTAACTGTTCTTCGACAATTACCAAAATGCCTGTACAAGCCTCGCCTATGGCGCCATCAGTTTTCAAAAACATTTTGTAATCCGCTTGAAATCATGGGCCTTATATGATGATGCTCTGCGAAAGTGAAATGTGCGTAGAAAAATGCAGCTACATTGCTTTAAGCTTCTAAAGCGAGGAAGAAAGGAGTATTATGCCGGAAACAAGAACGCAGATTAAACAGCCCATACGTTGGGATAGCAAGGCTGCAGCTGAAGGAAGTAATATTTGTGTAATCATGGAATTAAAGCCTGCTTTGAGCGCAGCCAACAAAGAAAGAAAACGCTTTCTCTCGACAGTGTTGTTAAAGAAGTGGAAGGTACTAAAAGAAGCGCTAGAGAACATGTCAGGATGATCTTGTCTGTAAACGAAATGACTCATAGAACGGCAATGCCATCAACCATTCAGAGTATAATGCAGGCAGAATGGTGTTAGCAGTCGCGTACCATATAAAGACTTCCTTTCTGCTTGCATCTTCTTTTCCTCGGAAGTACATATGAGAAAGAAGAATCTGCTTTCGCTCTATTTGTTCTTCGATCGCAACGCTTACGATGTCGTTGTTAGCCATCTGAGGAAAAGCGGGTTTCAACTCTGCACATTTTACTCGTGCACGTTTATTGAGCATGGCGGCTTTATCGTAATTCCAGGCTGCCGCCTTTCAAAAGAAAAAAATTACATAAAGAAATATTGGGCTCCTCACGCCAGTTAACCCAGCCTCGTAAAACTATGCACGGGTCAAAGAGGGGCCGTATTTTGTCGCTGCTTTAAACCTTTGATAGTCCGGGTGCATTTCCTGGTTTTGTTCTCCGTAGAAGTAGAAAAAATTCGCCAGTGCATCAAGAACGGCGTTTAATATCTTCTCCATAATCATGAGGATCAAATATAGGGGATGCTGTAAAAGATATCTGGAATTGCGGTAATCACTTCCATTCCTCAAGTACACGAAATAGTTCTTATGACCAGAAAATAACTGTTCATTCTTGCTGGATTTGTGAAATAGAGGTTTATGAGACGTCATCATCACCTACAGCAACAGCCTGACTAGCCCACTGCAGAGCAAAGGCCTCTCCTATATCTCTCCAATTAACCTTACCCTGTGCTAGCTGCGGCCACCATCCCCACAAATCTTAATTTCATCCGCTCACCTAACTTTCTGCCGCTCACTGCTACGGTTTCCTTCCCTTGTAATCCAGTCTGTTGCCCTTAAAGACCAACGGTTATTTTGCCTTCGAATTACATGCCCTGCCCAAGCCCACTTGTTCCTCTTGATTGGGACTAGGATGTCACTAACCCGCATTTGTTCCCTTACTCACTTTGCCCTCTTGCGGTCCCGTATTATTAGACAGCGTCTTTATGGAACAAATGAATAAAAACTGGGTTAAGACGGCGAGCCTAGTTGATGATGTATGACAGCTTTGCTTGAGCGAAAGCTGGCCAACTCGTGAACGCTTTCCTACACATGTACTGACTGAGTACAATTCAGTCGACATTAGCTTTAAAAAGAATGGAAGAAATAAGCCTTTCATTGATGAAATGTTGGGTAGAAGAACAGCACACATCATTTATACGAAGTATTCAGGCTTCTCTCGTGGTCTTTGGAAATACCTTCGTGTCCGCGCATAACAGTATACCGCAGCCACGAATTCCCATATTAGCGCTGACTCCGCAGGCGCTGCTACCATCGTCGAATAGCAACGAATCCTCTGCAACCTATCTGCTCAGCTAGCGACACATGCGACTAACTGAAGAGAGAGAGAGAGAGAGTAAACTTTATTGTTCCAATTGAAAGGTTTGGTTGCGTGCCCGGAGACTGCCGATGTCTTCCAGGCTGAGCGTGGTTGGCGCCCGTAGTCCAAGGCACAACTGTCCCTGGCCATCCGGCATGCGTGGCTCACTAGGTCCCTTTGGACCTTAAGCTGGCTGCTGGTTAGCCGGTCCTACCACTGCTCCGCATTTGGGTCTTTATTATTTCGGAACGCTACATTCTGTGTACATTCCCATGTGATATGATATAACGTGGGGGTTGCCCCGCACCACGGACATGTATCCCTATACTGCTCTGGATACATCTTATGTAGGACATGAAGGTTGTAGAGTGCGAGATTATAACTGAAGGAACATCCTTATTCAAGAGTGCGGGTAAAATATGTCAATGCCCACCGGCAGCTCTACGGCCACGCTCCGCCAACTATGAAGCGAACGAGTGGAAAGAATGAGAATGTCACTGTGGTGTATAGATGATTCAGAGCCATGAAAAAGTGGTGTAAACATGTTGATGCCAATACTCCCATCGCTCACCCTATTAATGTTTGTTTGAAAGGAACACTACGTGAACGGCGCATTAGTAAATATCTGTGTCACTCGGGACCCGTTGCAGGGCAAGGCAAGTATGCGTATGCTCCCTGACTAACAGAAATGCAGAAAATTTATAGTGCTACGTACGTCCTCTATTGGCAACAAATTAAGTCGATAGCTATGTCAGCCAGTTTGGTGCATGCTAATAGAGATCTCTCTGATAAAAAAATCATCTGACCAGATAAAGCAGTGCTGATGACTTATCGTAGGGTTCCACATATCGCGCGACACGAGACAGGGATGTCGGGCCTCCACGCCGGAACTATACGCAGACTGAACTCTACAATGCCTCCGATCCCGTTCCTTTACGGTGATCCCTCAGCGCCTAGATAATGGTGGCAACGCACCAACCAATGCTGAAAAACGTCATGGGTTTGAGCAAAAATCTCTAGAAAAGGAACCACTTTCCGATAAGGTGGTGGTTTATGTCCATTCAATAAAGCACTGTTTGTATCTTCCTTCCGTGTTTCTCTAAGGAGGCGTAGTTTCAGGTTTGAGTTTTTGATGTGGGCATCTTATTTTCGCAGGCTACATTTTTGAAACTCCCCACAGTCTGGTCTAGATGAGGAAGGCACTGAGGTTCTGCGGCGCAGCGCACTATCCCCTGCATGCGAATTTCAAACATGAGATTTATTCGTTTCATTTCAAATGTTTCGTGCCGTTTCTTGCTTGAGCCAGCGTAACTTTCTAGCCGCCGCTTTTATTCAAATTTCTTATCATCGTTTTGTATAGTCCACAGAAACAGAACCATAAACAGAATCCCTGTCCGCCAAGCCAATAGCCTAGTGCTCCTGGCCCGGACTCCACTCGTTGTTGCTTCCCCTTACTTTTTTTTTTCTACGCAGGCACCGAAAAAGTGCAAAGGGGTGTTGCGTTGTAAATTCTCTTTTAACGTCTCCAACAAAATGCGCTAGAGGGTAAAACAAGATGGCTGCAGGTAGCGCTCAGCCGATAAAAAAACAGAAAAAACAGGCGCCATGCGAATGGCGTAAAGTGGCAATTGGGCTTGGCGCGGGTTCTGATTTATGGGCCATTATCTTCACGGTGTCATCCTTAGCCGCAATGCCGAGATTACGACCGCACCTGTCAGCGCCAACTGCACGCTCGAAGACCTGGCGAATTCCAACGAGGATTTCATTAAGAATCTAAGAGAGAAAGGACTGAGAATCTGAATGACGGAAATGCTACGTTGGCGTATTCATTCAGAATAAAAAAAAGGTGTTCGAAATGTGTAAGATTCAGCTGTTTTGCGAAGCGAAAGTTCGCAGAAGCGATTTTGCTGACCATGGCAAAATTACATTTGTGGGGAAACGCATTGAAAAGGAAAACAAGAAAGCAGCCGCAACTGCAAGACATGAATACGGTACTGCAGCTTTTCCGACCCCGCGACTGAGAATACTGGCACTTCATTATGCAGTATATTATAGAAGCCTTTGTCATCAGCATCAACGTCAACATCTTCCGCAATGTTGAGTACATTAGAAGAAAACCACTCGATCACGCGCTCAATTTTTTTACGATCCCCATAGCTCCTGAGTCTACTTAATTTTCAGTCGCCTTCGATTCCGGTTTGCTTCTCTTGAAATCCGGTCCTTTGCTCCTACACAGCGTCTCTTTTCATCTGTGCGCATAACGTCTCCTGCGCATGCTCATTTTAAAGCGCTTGCTCTAAAATGCAACGTGGGCAGCATTCGTACCATTTGTTGGTGGCCACACAAATGGCGCCAAAGTGCCATGCGTGCTGGATGCATAGCTTGTGTCCTTCAGAGCATGGCTGTTGAACTTGATATCATTGAATCGGTGGCTATCATGGAAGATTGGTTTGGTTTAAGGGGGTTTAACGTCCCAAAGTGACTCAGGCTATGAGAGATGCTGTAGTGAAGGGATCCGGAAATTTCGACCACCTAGGGTTCTTTAACGTACACTGACATCGCACCGCACGCAGGCCTCTAGAATTTCGCCTCCGTCGAAATTCGACCGCCGCGGCCGGGATCGAACTCGCGCCTTTCGGACCAGCAGCCGAGCGCCATAACCACTCAGCCATCGCGGCGGCTATCATGGAAGGGAAAATTGGCAAAGCACGCTAAGAAGTCGGGAACACTGCCTCAAACGCGAGCTCATATTCGTGGCAACGTTTCTGAAGTTGCTGCCAGCGTGGCCCGGGCTGCTCGCAGCTGGAACACAATACACAATACAAATACCAAGGATGTTCACTCTGCACAGGCACTTTTAGCACTTCATGTTCCTTTCTGCTTTGCAGTGCATGTGTAGTGCTTCAGCGTGAATGTGAAGCAAAGTTTAAAAAAAAGGGACCCCTGTCTTGGATCATCACAAGCCCTTGTATGAATACCTTCGGCTCGAGTTCTATGCTCGTAGCACTGCGCCAGATGCGCGAAAGTGAGTGATTACCTTTACGAGGTCTAGTTGGTCTCGTTCTATGCTGACGTGCTTCTAGAAATATAAAGGCTACTCACGGAATTTAGATGTCCTCTTCAAAGGATTGTTGTAGTCTAGACGAAGGTGGCAGTCAAAAAAGTGTTGAATATAACAGTTCTTTTCTCTCGGTAATTGTGTTTTCCACTCACTTAATTGGACGTAAGAAAGTTATTGTATTCCGAAAATTCTGTAGGTCGCGTAAACCAGGTGTGATTTTTGCAGCCGAGAAAAACAATGTAGCAGTTTTTTTTATTCTGTAAAAAGATCACGTGCTCTCAAGAAGTTAACTGCTGAAACCTAGGTGGGCGCTTGATGCAGTGTCTATGCCTAAAGAATTGGAAAGTTTCGAGGTAAAGGTTGCTGGAATGTAATACAGAAATCCACATCGTGCTGGCGTACTCACTCAGAATTGAAGAAGTTTCGCGGGGGCAAGATGGGCATAGATCTGGTGCGTTTGCTCTCGCTTACAGCAAAGCGGCTACAGGCGAAGACAGCGAAGTATACGCTGGGGGTATATTGCGTCTCACTGATTCGGCTTGAGATCGTGACGTTTAAAGGTTGCAGAAATAACCATCATTGCTCCACGTTTCGGGCACAGCACTAAATTGCAGAATTTTCTGACAGATGACCGAAGCACAGTCCAGGTGTCCAGATGGAATGAAAAATAACCGGAGAAAAAGACCTGGAAGCCCATCACCGTACAGAGCTCCGTCTTGTCCTTAGATTTCCTTCAAGTGCCAACTAAAGCGTAAAAGCCTTCCGGTGAGCTCTGCTGAGTGTGGACATCACTCCTCTATGTTGGTGTTGTTAGTTGCCCGACAGAGCTCAGTGGAGAAATGAGGGTCTCCGCCATTCTTACCGCCGGAAGAATGCCAGTAACAGGAAAGCTATAAGAACACTGGCTGAAGCAAACACAGCAAGACGACTACGACACCGGCGCCGTCCGCTTTTTCTAGTTCTCGAGGCGTCGTCCATTAGGGCGCTTCCTCTCGAGACAAGAAGTCTTGCTTTTTGACTACTTTGCTTTTCTTGCTTCCGAGATATGCTTCTCTAGCCAGAAAGACAAGCCAATGTATGCCACGGTCCCGCATTTAGCAAATTTAATTTTTCACGAGAAACTTTTCTGTAGCATACATTCAGACTACCTGTTGACTAAAACTCTGGCGGTGTTTTAGAAAAACACCACTAGCGATAAAGAAAAAGTGTCTCGTAGCCACAATGGTTTTGTTTTACTATGCCCGGAAATCGCTCCACTTAGGTGCTGGGAATCGTACTGTCAGACAGCCGGAAACAATCGTTACAGCAAGGCTTGGACTTATGAGTATCTGGAAAGGGAAACAAGTGATGTTTGGAACCAGGAAAAGTACTCTTGGCGCAGTTTGTCAAATCTTGTCACTGACTTCCGGAAAGCAAATGAAACCTCATGCATTGGAACTTTACTAAAACATTATTCTTGACCACTTTTTTGATCTTTCAAGTAAATCCTTGCAGGCTCACGACGTAATCTAAAAACGAGGCTAGTTGCAAGGCTGATTGAAAGTGGATTGACTTGGATGTGACACGAAAATTTGGCCGAGGTCGAAAATATTATTTAACGAAATGCGAACCGTATGCGCGCCAGCCTAACCAAACCTAAATTAGAGCTGTACTTGACCAGGTCTTAGTTTTGTGAGCAAGCTAACAATAATGAAACAGAAACCGTGAACGCCTCTTATACATTAGAATAATCTACGCCGTAAATAAATACAGCGAACACTCTTTAATGAAATACACAAAGCCAGATGACCTCCCGATGGCTTTGGTAACCGACGATACCTGCTACAAAATTCATAGGCACCCTTCCAGAGAATGTCTAGTGGCTTGAGGCGTCAGCCAGTATGCTTACGTGTCTAAATGTTGTAGTTTTTACTTCAGCGTCCCGTCCAAAAAAAGCGAAGGTTTTGGAAAAAACGGCACTCAAAGTTGTGTGAACGGCAGCCATAGATCTGGTCATTTTTACTTGTAATGAAGGCACAAGCGACTTCAGCAGCCTAGCTATAAACAAGACAGAAAAAGATAAAGAAAGAAAATAGGGTGTTATGAAGGGGGCAATAAAAAACAGATCAGGAAAATAAGCCGAAAGCTGAGAGCTTAAGTGACCAAACAGTTCGCAACAGCAGCGCAAAAGAAGCAAAACGAATGCACATCACCCTGTCTAACTCTTGCTTCCCTTCGTATTTTTCCTCTCTCCGTGTGGGCCGTCTGCATATGTCCAATGAATGTAATATCACCGAAAACCGGCTGTTTTTCCGCTTTTATTTATATTGTGTCCGATGTCTTCGTTTATAGATAGTGCATTCATCGTACTATTTATCGCACACTTCGGTAGTTTGTAAAAACCTAGCATCAATAAGGAATGAAGCCTAAGCCCACGATACGTTCGTACGTGCAGCAACCTCAGCGGCTTAAAGGCGTCGTGTCGTAATTCAAAAGATTGTCTTAGCCCATGGTCGGTTTTTTTTCTTTGGCTTATAAGCAACCCGAATGCATTTGAAATGACCGAAGTCCTGCCCGCGCGTGGTGCCTTCGCATTCATTCAACAAGGCACCCTGCTGCTTGATTTAAACTTCATTGGATCATCACCTTAAAATGGAGCGCGAGCACGACACGAGATGAGCGAGCAAGGAAACGAGAAGGTTATAGGGCATGAAGATTAAATATTAGCTCTCATGGTTCTCATTTCCGGCTTTGGATGACTGCTCTTCACAACCGATAAAATATTGTGCCTGTACATCGTCTGCTTAAATTTCATGTCTATGTTTTTGCAATATATTTTCGTTTCCACGGCGATAACTCTAGGATGAACGTACTATGGTGGCGCGTTACTCCGCGTGCTATGAGGCTAAGGAGTGAAGGAAAAGACGCGCAGCGGCTGGAATCATTTTGACTGGAGCTCTTGTAGAAGCAATGTCTTCTACATTGTGGCCCGGAACATCTGCACTAAATCCTGGCCAATCCCCCACCGTGGGTATGTGCCATCGCTTTTGAGGCAACACCCACAGTATGGACCGCAATGCTGCGCCCCATGACGTTTCCCAGGCTCCGACGTCCCACGTCCCCTTCGCTGACGCCTACGCCATCCATCTTCCGCAATACTGGACGCAACATTCCGACGCGTGGTTCTTATACGCCTAAGCCTTTTTTCGCCTGGCTACGATTACCTCCCAGCAATCGGCCACATTCAAGCCTCGCTGCCCGCCGAAATCGCGCTCGAGGTCCGCGACACCCTGGAAAGTCCCCCAGCAGCGCATCCGTATGAACATTTGAAGGAAGTCATTCTACAACGCTCATTGCCATCCGACCACAAGCGGCCTCAGCAGCTCCTTTCCGCGTCAGAGCTCGGCGACCAGCGTCTATCGCAACTTCTTCGACGTATGCAGGACCTGCTTGGTGACCGCGCAGCTACTTTTGAGGCCCATCTCCTTGCGGCGCTTTTCCTTCAACGCCTTCCGCCTTCGGTTCAAGTGTTACTGGCGATGGCCTCCGGCACGCGTGCTCGCCAGTCCAAGCCAACCTTTGTCAACCGCGATTTGCGAGACAGCACCGACGTTTCCTTACGCGTGGATTCTACCCGCGGCCACTTCAGGAACCATATACTGGGCGCCTTCTCGTCGTCGCATGAGGCGACGAAACTTATGCGCTTCATGTCAACGCTCGCGACACCGCCATCGTCTTCCTCGACCGCCTCAAGCCTGCCCACGTCGACAACACCACGCTTCCGCCATCAGCTGTTCTCTCACTTATCTTTCCTTCCTTTCCCAAAAATACATCTCCCTGCCCTCTTTCACCTCGCCTGAAGACTGTTCGCAGGGACGACTCTGCCTCCTGACGGGGAGGCCCTGTGGTTAGAAGAAAGCTAAAGATGGGAACTGGCTTTGGGTTCACTACGAGTGCTGCGGGCTTAGTGTCAAAGATACATGATGTGTATGCTTCCCACGGTGAAACTACTCTCGCACATTGTTTTATCCGATAGTTAGCTCCACCATTCATGTAGGCTCCCTCGCACGCCGTAGCTCTATCTCCCCCTTGCGTACGCCATTTTCTTTGAATTCGTTAGCGTTTCCTTCTCTCAATCTCCGGTTTTGGAACTGGCCAATCGACAAAAAGCTTGCCAAAACAGAGTTATCGCGTGTTACAAGACAGATAGAAGACGTAATTTCATCATAGAGATACATAGCAACGAAAATAAGGGTGAAAGGATGGAGGAAGAGGGCAATCTGAGGTTGTGGGCAGATCGTGTGGGTGGCGCGCACGTGAGCGGTGGTGGGAAGAGTGACGGAGTGCTCGGCCTCTCTAGGCGTGCCCAGAGGGCGTCGGTACGCTTTGCACTATTGGTAGCTGCAAGAATTGAAGAAGGAATTATTAACTGTTGCCATTTTGAAAGAGAGCTCAAAATTCAGTGTGTGCAAACAGCACTGACGACGTCTAAATGGCAAGAACTGTTTCGTGAGCCGAGGGTACTCAGAGCATTTTCGGAAATCGAAGCTGATCGAAGCAGCATTTTCGCACAAGATCCGGCTAAGCAAGTCCTTTGGAAGACCGAACGGGGTGCTAAAGACCGCGAGCCGGTTGCAAAGAGAAATGATTATCCGAAGATCTCTAAAAGCTGACTCTGATACGGTATTAAATTAATGCGAAGTCATCTTATAGGATAAAACCGCACAACATGTTTCAAAGAGCTAATAGCGCATCGCAATTTTTATGGGCAGTGCAAAATACACATATATAAAGTACACTGACAACATCACTACTTTTACTATAAATGCGGTAATTTACTACAGTCAAAAACATGCACCTTTTTTAAGCGTCTTCCTATCCCACGTCGTCTATAAATATGCACTCCAGGCCCGATACACTCTGCTAAACTTTGTGCTCTGCAATACGCTATGCTCCGCTCCTGGCGGCCACATGCGAAGGCTGCTGGAAGGTGATGCACGTACAGGGAGGGAGCCGTTCCACAGTGAAAGGGCACAAGGATATGGAGGTTCTCAGTGCCACAGACATGCCGCATCATTTCGATGCTTCAAACGTGAGAAACGCCAAAGCTGCCTTTCGATATACCATATGCCAGTAGATATTTCAGTGCCCCTAAAGCAAAACTAACCAGAATGAAATGGTCGACAGGCGGCACAGTTTAGTCATATGTCCCTTCCTGTTCTTCTTTGCGTCCCAAAACCAGACAAGAAGGAGCGAAAATTCTGCTGAAAGTGCTTGGTGTCCAAGTCTCATTGAATGCTTTATGACTGAGGGAAACAGAAACATTACAAACGACTAAAAACAAAAAAGTTTGCGCAGCTGAACAATAATATTATAACGTAGGCTGCGTCTTCTCTTAAGAAAGAATCAGGGTGCTTGTGTTGGTCATCTTGCCTCTGCATAATGCCCTTTAAAGGTTTTAATTTTATTTTGCTTCTTTATGTACCCTAGATCTGCTGTCATAATAACAGCCAAAATTCAGAAATCTTTGTTTTTTCTTAACCACTGAAACCTATTCACTAGGAAGCTATGAATCTCATGCAAAAATACGTGGAAGTAAATATGCCGCGTCGAAATCTTCACTTCGTCGCCAAGTTCTTTACTCAGCCTCCAAGTCTTAATAGAACTTTGTCCAGAAATTCTGAAAAACTGCATTTTACAACAAGAAAGTTTGTGAGCGTAATTTTTTTTATATCGCAAGATTCCTATGTAACAATCAATATATCTTCAGATCTCCCCTCAGCAGGCTTGCATTTGTTTGCTTGCTACTAACTTTTTGCTATCGCTGAAAAGGTCACCACCGGTTTTCTAAGACAGCTTTAACTACTTGATGCGAGCTATGAAAAAAACTTTAAGCGCAAGCTTTCGCTACGAATCGGCAGAAAGGACCATTACATTCGATACAAAGCACCTGCCTTCTTGCTTGCGCAATGTGTGTCTGGGTCTAAGCGGGAATTAGGTGTAAAGCCACGACAGCCTCGATAAGTCCCGACCTTAGCCCCCTCCGACAGGGTCCGTAGCTTGCCATCACGTTACAAGGCAACCAAACAATTCGCATTCGCACGCAGTAAAACAATTCTACTCTAGCTTTACCCTAACACAATTTGTTAAAAATCAGGAAAGTAATAGTGGCGGGTTCCTTGTTTCGTTGACTAATATAATCTGTCACTGCTGGTTGTGTATGTAAGCAAGGAGAGCCGCGTGCCGATTGGTAATGCGGTCAGCTGACTGTCTGTTACCGCGGTAAAAGACCACAGAAGAAAATAGCATTACCAAGCACAACTACTTTTAGAAAACAGAAATGATGACCAACTCACCACATCTCAGCGCCTGCAATTACGCCGAATATACTCAAGATCTTGCACCCTCTAACATTGCGGTTGCGTGACTAATAAAAATATTGTCGTCAACGTGCAGCTGACAACAACAGCTTACAAGATCCTCTCACTCTGCAAGCAATTCAGGCAGTCGCCTTGCCTCCCGACGTAGAAATAAATTTTTTTCCGCACACCCACATCCTCTAAATTTCCGACGCCTACTGTAACGTTAACATCGCTAAGTTCTTCAACAGGTAGTTGCCATGATTTCACGTAAACACTTCACTACGAAGTGCATAACAAGACGAGCCCTTATAGCGCTTTCGCCCTGCACAGCACATGTAAAGATGGCGCCCATCATTATTCTTGCTTTTAAAAGAACATAACGAACCATGCAAATCATCTCCTTTTAGCTATCGGAACTAATATGAACAACATTATTCTAGGTTCTATTTTTGTTAAATAAAAATTCTTTCGGTGGGAACTTCGATGTGAACCGCTGAAGTGATACAAAGATATATGCAAGTCGCCCCTTCTGACGCACTCTGCTTGAAAATGTATCACAGAGCAAAAAATTTGTGGCGAGCAAAACAATCATATTTTGACACCTCGCAAGAAACATGTGGCTTCCAAGGAAATAGGAAATAAGTTCTATTTGCTTGGGGGTAAAACAGTTGCTTTTTTTCCGCGCACAAGAACTTCTTAAGTGGGGGAGAGCACGAGAAAAAAATACTTGCAATGTAAGGGGTTAAACAACTGATATAAAAATTAAAATGAAATTCGATCGAATAGAACAGCGTTTTTCTTTATATGTGTGTTTTAATTCAGCACCATGAAGGAGTTCGATGAAAAAATAATCGCTTTCCTTGCCTAGAGGTATTAGAGGAATGCCTAGAGGCATTCCTTTTTCTTTAATACAATGCCTGACCAGACGAACTTTCGTCGAACAGTTGATTATATAAAAGTTAGCTGTAATCAATTTTTTTCTTGGGCATTGTATAGAGAATTTTGGCAGTCTCTTTTTTCAACTAGCATTTGGCAAAATTTTTTTTTTCATACAGCGTTTATGCAACACACGTCCATACTCCGGATACGCGCAACTTTTTCTAAACACACCCAACAGCCGTGCTGTTGCTTACTCTGTCATGTAGTTGACGTTTTCTCAGATATTGTTTCTTTCTTTGCTGGGGAACGTGCTCCTTGATTCGTGAAAAAAGGAAAGAGACAGGCTTTTTGCAGTAAATCAGTAGCACACATCGTCTATCGTTATAAAGCTCAAAAAAAAAATGCACTGCGCACTGCTCGCGAAGCAAAAGTGCGCATTTTTTAACGTCAGGCATACTGCTTCCCACTCGTGTACCACGGCTGAGCTGCCCGTGTGCTTGGATCACTACGCCTTGTATATAAAAATAAACTAAGCATACTAAGAAGCCCAGGAGGAGTGCATTTAGCACTCTATTTGTTTTCTTCTCTAGCATCGGTTTCCCTCGCATCGATGCGTACTGGGCAGTTTCCGTACAATGTCCGTGATGTACAGCGAATGCTGCTGCGTTTTCGGGCCATTACTTCACAAGAAAGCAAGGTTAGGCCCAGAAGAATAGGAACTGCAAAAGCTGAGAGGCAACGTCGTGACCAGCTGTCCATGTTTTTGAATTTTTTGGCCCGAGCCGCGAAACTCTTGGTCCATGAGAAGCAAGCAAAGTGGAGAGAATAAAATACAGAATAAAAAAGGCATTCTTCTCACATGTGAGTTAGGTAAACGCTTTGGCAAACATGATATTCACTTTCGGTTGGGTACTTGTATTTCCTGGTGTTGGCACTTTTTAATGCAATAGCTCGCAAGCATCTTTTCGTGCGTTGCAGAAGCCAGTAAAAGGCGTGAGGTGTCTAGGAAAAGTAGCAGACAAATTGGAAGAGGAGAGGGAGCTGTTGAGTTCTTTTTGGCAGTGCGTTTTCCGTTTGCCAGCATATAATTGTTATGAACTGTGATTGTTGAAATACCGTTTAGTGTTTGTTATATGTCACTTTCATGAAATGTCACTTTTTCCAAAAGGTTTCTTGCCTCCACACCCCAACAAAGTATACTACACTCGCTCCCTGATATTTGTATATTTGAGGAAGTTTAACGCCAGTGTTTTTTTTTTAATATCACACTTGTGATCTGAAGCCATATTTTTCATTTTTGGTGCTCATTCCAGCTGATCGCGCTGAGAAGTTTTGTTTCTTTGTGATATGAGATAATAAACAAGAGTTAAACCTTTGTGTCATCATATATATTTTCTACTTGCATTAAGAGTGCTTAGCGTTTGCGTTAATAGTGGCTGCACGTGCTCTACATTCTCCAAATATTTTATTCAGTCCTTTTTACGCTCTGAATAAAAGTCGTGGAGGTACATTTTCCTGCGGCCCAGTGGTTTGAAGAGTCAATTTTCTTTTTTCCCATACCTCTCCTGAAGCATGATTGGGAGCTTTTTTGCGTGAAATTGTCCAGAAAGTGCACATCGCCTTCGTAAAGCCTAGTACTTGAGAGTTGTCGACTTACACATTTCAACGAAAAATAAGTAATTACTGCACTCTAGTCGGTTGTAACAGGTACATTGTCGCCACACCTAGTTAAGCTCCAAAAGGATCCCGGGGCAAAAGAGGTGCCACAACAGATGAGTTCGGTTATTGCATGTTTTGCTGAAGCACTTGCCCGCCATCCTCGTTTGTTCTTGAATATGTTTTTACGTCTGCTTTCCATGTTAGAAAAGGGTAAGGTTTGTTCTGTTTCTTGCTCATTCAAAAGATCATCGCAAAAAAACAGCAAAAAATAGGGCTGATCTCAAACTAACAGAGAAATTTTAGCCACATGAACAATGCTATAATATGAAATTTCTGTTCACTCAAATTCGAATTATAGCTTAAACACGCATTTGAGAGAGTCTCTTAGCAAGAAGCACTCATGTACGTCACTCAAATTCGAACTATAGCTTAAACACGCATTTGAGAGAGTCTCTTAGCAAGAAGCACTCATGTACGTCGCCGGCCACGCAATTCAGTTAATTTCATGTTGGCGTGCACTTTGCAGGCGTATGTCTCGCAGAATATTGGACTTTCTAAAGGAACAAAATGAAGAAAAGAAACAAAAGTGCTTAGCAAAAAAATACCACCCTATTATTTTTATGTTGCGGATGCGCAAGCTCTCAGCCCCTTAGTTCTTCCACTCTTTTGTGCGTGATGAATGGTTAGGCACTAATTGCTGTGCACCCGCGTACATTGTTAAACCTGCTCGACAAAAAAGCAAATGCTTTAGAACAAGGCTCGGGACAAAAGACCTTAATGAGTGCAAAAGACGGTACTAACACACTGGACCTTTTTTACCGAACTCACATGCGGGTGTCCACTTTCCTTCCTTCTGACAGGCCGTGCAAAGCCCCACCGGAGACCAGCCATTAATTGCTTGGCCCTGAGAAGGTTCCGGAGCTTCCGACTATATATACGTGGCGGTAGCTTTTGTCACGCGAGTAACATAGTTGCAGAGCGAAGCTGTCACTTTTGGGGCCGGACGTCGAGAACCAAGAATTTTAAAGACAAGTCTGGGCAGATTGAAGACGCCTAAAATCTAGTATAATATTCGAGGAACGTCATGTTTCCTAGCTCGCGACCACGAAGCAGAAACTGCAGCAGAGGATTTCCAAAGAGTACTTTAAAATATGCACAATACTGTTTTCAATACTTAATGCCAGTCATTCTTCGCACATTTATTCTACATTTGTGAGTGCCCAGAGCATCATCTCTGCGTGTTTTTTTAGATCCACACTGTTCAGAAAATAATTTATATAATTTCTTGTGGCGCTGTCTTCTATTGTATAGAGAAGGTTATCGACAGGTACGAATCACTAAAAGTGCTAGTCCACGTTCAGTCAGTTTGGTCTAGTTTGCAGCTCCACAACAGGAACCCAGTGTTCTACAACATTCTCTCCATATGGGTTTAAAAGAGCGACTCAGAGCACCGAAACTACTTAGAAGGTTGCACTACGTTACAAAAACCTACAAAGAGCTGTTGTAGTTGATGGGTTACTTTCCGCTAGAAGACGCGAAGATAAACATTTTTTTTTGAAAAAAAAATTCAGTACTACCCATAAGGTGAATTGATTTCTTCGAATGCGGGAAAGAACGA
This sequence comes from Amblyomma americanum, assembly GCA_030143305.2. Lineage (NCBI taxonomy): Eukaryota > Metazoa > Arthropoda > Arachnida > Ixodida > Ixodidae > Amblyomma > Amblyomma americanum. The sequence goes on from JARKHS020000090.1 coordinate 628,366, forward strand.
ACGCACGAATGTGTGGAATTATGGATTTGTTTCCGTCAATACCAGTGTGACGGCTTTTCCAACGGCCTACATCACTGGGAGAAGCGACCAATGGCAGGGGCCCAAAGCGAGGGGAACGAAATGAATGATTACAAAATATGTTCTTAATTTCCCAATGCACTTATGATCATAGCTGTGTTGAGCTGAACCCGCATCGTTGTTCCAAAGAAGGAAAGCGCCGTCAGCGCTGAGCGAGAGCACTATAAGGACAAGGTCTGAGGAACATGTTAACAAAACACAGGTTTCCCGGGATTCAGATACGAATCCATGCGCAATAAACTATTGTGAAAGCTTTTTTGCTGACAATGAAGGGCATTTCAACATTTCGAGCTCCTCTATTGACTACAGTTAAGGCATTCTAAAACTGGAAAAATTACGACAGAAGCATGTGGAAGCCGGTGGTGTGACCTACCGGTCGCTAGTCTCTACGTTACTAACGTTACTGTGCCGTAACAGTACTGTGAAACTATTTTTAATGTATGGGCTATTCTGCTTCATCCATCATTATTCCTTATTATGCGATACGCCAGCAACTACCACAAGTTCTTCAGGATCTCCCAATTCTTTTACTTGATGGCTTAAGAAATCTGTACATACATCTTATTGCTCCCATCAGACTCCCGGGGCTCTCTTAATTTCTTGGCACATGGAAGAAACACCGCAGTCTGCCATGGAGATTACAATTTCAAATTTAATGGTTGAAATCAGACGTCCTGATCAAATTGTCCTCTCCGAAATCGTCAAAAACTACTATGTTACGTTGCACTCGCTCACAATGTCCATATATGGGGCCCGTGGTTCAGCCCCGGGACGACACCGCCTGTCCTCCTCCAATGTTCCTCTTTGCCGTGGGTGATGACCGTGAATCCCTGGCATTCGAACACTCTCTCCACTCAGATCATATTGTTACGGGGTTAGTTCAGCAGCAGGAACGATGGGCCGTACACGGAAGAAACACCGGAAACCAGCACTAGCACTAGCTCCAGCGTCCTTGTCGTCGTCTACTGTCCAGCGACAGACCAACTGCCCCTTCTCTTCGCGCCTGTGTACCGTAACACTAACCCCCTCCCCCTCCACCCCGCGGGAGAAGGCACAGTTCCGGGGCGCCCTAGAGGGTTGGGTGCGAGTGGTAGGGTTTAAGACGGGCGACATGCACAAGCTGCGTGGAGGGGGCCACGGAAGGAGAGCGGGGGTGCAGCAGCGTGAGTTCGTAGGTAACATCGCTTAGTTGCCTCAAGACGCGATAAGGACCGTTGTAACGAGGGAGGAGCTTTTCACACAGCCCCACACGGCGTGCAGGGAGCCACAGAAGTACCTGAGAGCCGGGAGGGTAGTGGACGTCACGATGATGGTCGTAACGAAGTGCTTGAGCGGTCTGAGAAGCGTGGAGACGGTCCCTGGCGATTTGGCGGGCGGCGTCAACACGGGCATTGGCGTCACAAGCATAACTTCTAGTGGAAGGGTCAGAAGGCAGTAATCTCTCAAAGGGTAGCAATAGGTCGCGGCCAAAAAGCAGGTAAAAGGGTGAGTATCCGGTGGTATCATGGCGTAAGGAATAGTAGGCGAACGTCACGAAGGGTAAACTGACGTCCCAGTCTCGATGGTGGTCGGAGACATACATGGACAGCATGTTCTTCAGGGTGCGGTTAAGGTGCTCAGTAGGTCCATCCATTTGTTTGGGGATGGTATGCCGTGGTGAACTTGTGACAGGTGGAGAAGGAGCGGAGAAGGTCGTGGACCACTTTAGAAAGAAAGCAGCGGCGTCGATCTGCAAGGAGATGGCAAGGAGCGCCATGAAGCTGGACGACATCATGATGAAGAAAGTCGGCGACATCGGAGGCACAGCTGGTCGGGATAGCGCGCGTGATAGCGTATCGGATACTGTAATCGGTCGCAACGGCGATCCACATGTTCCCGGAAGTTGATGTGGGAAAAGGCCCGAGCAAATCGAGACCAACGCGGAAAAATGGGTCAGTCGGAATGCCGATGGGCTGAAGCGGGCCACTAGGCGGGAGCGGAGGCGTTTTCGGGTGCTGACATTGATCGTAGGCGGCAGCGTAACCGTGGACAGAGCGGTAATGGTCAGGCCAGAAGAATCGCCGGCGCACGCTGTCGTACGTGCGGGACACGCCGAGGTGCCCTGCAGTAGGAGCGTCATGAAGCTGGACAAGGACGGTGCAGCGGAGATGCGTCGGGACGACGAGCAAGAGGTCGGCGCCATCAGGGTGCATATTGCGACGGTACGTAATATTATGATGCAGCACAAACAGGCTCTGAGTAGGATCGGAAGGGACGCTTCGGAGGCGGTCGATTATAGGGCGCAGAGATGGATCATGGCGCTGCTCGTCGCCGATGTGCAGAAAGTCCAAGAAGGACAAAACACAATCGTCGGTATCATGATTGTTGGGAATCAGGAGGATCGACAGGATGGCGGGACTGACAGTCAGCGTCTTGGGGAAACTGGCCGGACTTGTAGACAACAGTAAATGTATATTCCTGCAAGCTCAAAGCTCAGCGACCCATTCCGCCTTTAATTGGGGTCTTTAAGAAAGGAGAGCCAACACAAAGCATGGTGGTCCGTAACTACGCAGAGGGGCCGCACAAACAAATAAGGGCGGAATTTTGTTAACGCCCAAACAAGGACAAGGCACTCCCACTCAGTGAAGGAATAGTTACGTTCGGAGGGAGATAGCAGGCGGCTGGCGTAGGCAATGACACAATAGTGGTCGCGCTGGCGCTGCGCAAGGATGACCCCATACCATGGCCACTGGCGTCGATGCGATGTTCATTAGGCACAGAAGGGTTGAAATGAGCCAGCACAGGTGGAGCAGTGAGCGCCGCAACAAGTGCGGTGAAAGCGCAAACTTGGTGAAGGCCCAAGGAAAAAGGCACATCTTTCTTCAAGAGGGAATTAAGGGGACGGGCCGTGTCGGCGAAGTTCGGGATAAACCAGCGGAAATACGAGCAGAGCCCGAAGAAACTGCGCACATCGCTTGAGGAGCGCGGGGTGGAGAACTCACGAACGGCACGAACTTTATCAGGGTCGGGCTTGACACCAGAAGCATCGACCAAGTTGCCTAGAACCTTAATTTGGCACTGGCCGAAGCTGCACTTCTTGGAGTTGAGATGGAGACCGGTGCGACAGAAGACGGCAAGGATACTTGAAAGACGGTGTATGCGGCTTTCGAAAGTTGGGGAGCAAACGACAACGTCATCCAGGTAGCACAAGCACGTCTTTCATTTGAAGCCACGCAGGAGCGAGTCCATACGCTCAAAGGTAGCAGGAGCGTTGCAGAGTCCGAAAGGCATGACTTTGAATTGGTACAGGCCATCGGGGGTGACAAAGGCTGTCTTCTCACGATCCCGTTCGTCAACAGCAATTTGCCAGTAGCCTGAACGGAGATCAATAGCAGAAAAATAGCTGGCACCGTGTAGGCAGTCGAGGGCGTCATCAATTCTTGGAAGAGGATAGACGTGTTTCTTTGTTATGTGATTAAGGTGGCGATAGTCGACACAGAAGCGCCAACTGCCATCTTTCTTTTTGATCAACACCACAGGGGACGCCCAGAGACTGCTAGAAGGCTCAATAATGTTGTTCGCCAACATCTTGTCCACCTCCGTCTGGATGACATGGCGCTCAGAAAAGGAGACACAATAAGACTTTCTGTGCATGCGGCTGGCATCGCCCGTATTTATGTGATGGGTCACGACAGTAGTTTGGCCGAGAGGACGATTCCCCAGATCGAAGACGTCACTGTAGGAAGCTAACAGGGTGGAGAGCGCGCTGGCGTAGTCAGGTGGCAAATCGGCCGCAATCATTGCAGAAATAAGATCCGTACGTGAAGCGTCCGAACGGGGATTAGAGAGACCAGACTGAGGCTCAGGTGCGAGAGCATAGACTGTGCATTCGGCCAAAGGAAAAAGTTCAGCGAGTGCGATTCCACAGGGTAAAACTTGAGTAGAGAGGCTGAAGTTTAGAATCGGAAGGTAGGTGCGGTTACCGATGACGGTCAGGATGGTGTGTGGAAGTATGACGTTTCGCTGAAGGACAACGTCCTTGATTGGATAAGTGACGTAGGCATCATCAGGAACGGGGGAAATTGGGGACTTTGGAGCAGAGACTGCAGAATCGCAAGACAGGCGAGTAAATTCAGCGGCACGCAAGCGGAGCGGCTTGGAATCGACGCTTTCAGAATAGAGCGACAGGTCGAAACGAAGAAGGCCATTGCAGCGATGTATTACAGCCGCGTGGGTTGTTAAAAGTCGATGCCGAGGATCACATAGTGGGGCCAGTGGTCGAGCACAGTGAACAGGACAGCTGTAGTACGACCGGCAATGCAAACACGCGCAGTGCACATTCCAACGACGGCAGCAGCACTGCCGTCGGCGACACGGACGGCTGAGAAAACGGCGGGTGTCACAATCTATTTCAGACGACCGCGTAGGGAGGAGCTCAAGACAGAAATTTGAGTGCCAATGTCAGTCAGAGCCTTTAACTGGTGCACCGTTCACGCAGATATCGAGAAGGTTGCGGCGAGGAGCGGGGGTCAAGAGAGGATTTTCGGGTCGGGTCGTCATTGCAGTTTCACCTCCGGGAGCTGCACTGGTTAGTTCTCCGAATGAAAACCAGGTAGGAACGAAGTGGCCGGGCGTTGAAGTTGCGGCGAACGGCAGCGATGGACCTGAGGTGTAGGCGAGCGGCTGTACCTGAGCAGGGTCGGAGTGTCGTTGGCGTGTGAGAACTCAGGACGGAAAGACACCTGGCGTGGGTCGTAGTCGGCACGACGATCATAGTTAGAGCTAGGTCCGTAGTCCATACGACGATTATAATTATAGCCATGGCGAGTTGGGGAAAACCAATGGCTGCGGCAAAGGCGGGAAATGTGGCCGACACGCGAGCAGGTGAAGCAGATAGGCCGGTCGTCTGAGGTTCGCCAGTCCGCAGGATTCCAATAGCGGTAACGCGGCGCTATAGCCGCAGTCGATGAAGAAGCAGCAACCAACGGAGCGATGGTTGGTGTACAGGACGGCGCAGAGGGCAGGCCAAAATCGAGACCCACGTTCGCTAACTCCTAGGGAACAACTGCCTGGACCATAGCAATTTTAGCGTCAGGCGGCTGGGGGGGGGGGGGGGGGGGGGGCGAAGGTGATGGCAGTCATAGCCTCTAGTTTTCTCCGTACAATTCGGGTTAATTTGGCAGGATGGGACGGCTGTTGCATTGTTGGCAGGTCTTCGCAGGAAGATATCACCGCCGTGTTCGGAAGGCGGTCGAAACGGGCAGAAATGTGACGGTGTTTGGCTTGCTCAAACTGCCGGCATACCTGAAGGACAGAGTCGACCGTTGCGCAGTCTCTGCAGAGGAGCAGGTTAAAAGCGTCGTCAGAGATCCTCTTGAGTATGTGGCCGACCTTGTCAGTTTCTGACCTGGTGCTGTCTACCTTACGGCAAAGTGCGAGGTCGTCCTGGATGTAAGAGATGTAAGACTCGGTTGATGACTGAGCTCGAGAAGCAAGGTCTTTTTTAGCGCCGAGCTTGCGTCCAATTGGCTTGCAAAATAAGTCGCGGAGCTTCTGGTTACACGTGCCCCAAGAGGTAAGGTCGTCCTCATGCGTCTCAAACCAGACGCGCGCCGTACTCGCCAAGTAGATGATCACGTTAGCAAGCATGAGGATCACGTTTCAGCGGTTGTGCTTACTCACACGCTCATACATGGCTAGCCAATCTTCAACATCGACGTCATCGGTGCCACAAAAGTTGCCTGGGTCGCGAGGCTGTACCACTACAACGGTCGGCGCTGGGGTTGAGGCTGTGGCCGGAGGTGCGTTGGACAGCATAGCGATGGATTCAATGTGACGACCGCTGCGGAGGTTCAGTGCGTGGTGTAGTACCCAGCACAATCTCCACCAAATATTACGGGATTAGTTCAGCAGCAGGAACGATGGGCCGTACACACAAGAAACACCAGAAACCAGAACTAGCACTAGCTCTAGCGTCCTTGTCGTCGTCTACTGTCCAGCGACAGAACAAGTTCCTCTTCGCATCGCGCCTGTGTACCGTAACACTATCATCACACAGCTTGGCCTTAGTCAGGTGGTCTCAGACCAGTCGTTTCAATTATCGGAAAGAATCTCGTTGACATCGCCGTCACCATAACCACCTCCGGCTTCGTCGCCACCTACGCCACTGTTAGGCGGGAAACTCTTCGCCAGCCACTGTTCCAAAGAAGCACAGCACCGCCAGAGAACAGCACAGCAACAAAGCCAAAGCCGGTTTCACGCATGAGAGTCGTGTCCGCGGCCCGCTTGGCATACAGAGGACTAACGGGCAGAGCGGTAAGCCGCGCGAATCCGTTTTCTTCACTGGCGCATTCAAGTTTCGCCCTGCTGGGGCGCGTGGCCATACGCATGCACCGTCATCACAGCCATGACCTTTCTTGTCCGAACACATCACTTACGCCGCACTGTACTGAGCGGGTATCGCCGCCACGTGCTTTGCGGACCGCCTGTAAGCAAGGGGGAATTTTCATTTTGAAGACTGCTTGTAATACAGGGTGCGAATGACGCATGCAGACAACGTGCATTAAAGCAGGGCTTGTTTGAAGAAAGTGCTCAGTTCACCTTCGCAGCGATGCATTTTGCTTGCTGTATGCTTCAATCGCAACAACGATCATTATTAAATCATGCAGGTTTTGATAACGCATCCTTGTCGGTGGGACGCATGCTAGGGCGATGTTTTTTCTTATCCTGAACGTTAAGTTATCTGAAGCAGCCGGCTGAGAGCAAAATAAACGTCTCAGTGCATGGAAACAATCATATTATTTGTCTGAATAAGACAGGATCCCAGGTCCTTACTTACTTGCTTCGCTTGTCGAGTCAGCCTTATGACTAAACATGACAATAACGTCCCATCCAATTCATTGGTGCCAGGCCGCATTTGCACTTGTCGTGTAGCGATTGGAGCAGGGTTCATTATTTATGGTACTAAAACTTAAATGTAGTGATGTTACTGAAATATCCTTCACATTCCCGGCGGTGGTGCCACTGGGTGAAGATACCTTGAGGATTGATTGAGTGATTGCTGGAAAATATTTAGCTGTTGAAAATATAATCTTCACTACACGAAAATTAAAGCACCACTGTAACACCATAACAAAAGTCACACAATTGACAACTGAGAATGGATTCTTATGGACATTCCTAATCCCAGATGCGGAGCTTATGGAAGATGGAGGAACATGGCCACACGAGACTAAATATGTGGAGATGAAGCAAAGATAGATGACTATCATGTGGCCGTTAGCCTCAATCATGGGCAGTAATAATAAAAACAAATATTCCAAAAGTGACAAAACGTAAATGTGCCTTAGCTAAATTCCTGCTGAAGCTCTTGAACCGATAAGGAAACGAAACATTTTTGTTGTTACTACGATCAACTGTGAAGAAAAAAACTCCAACTAGAGCAAATGACAAAAGTGTTTCGGCAATCAAGAAATGGTGAAGAGCCGTACAGCGGTGAGCACGTCTGTCCAGAAGTCAAGAGTGTTGGGTTACGGAGCAAAGGAAGTGATATTTTAACGTAGCTGCACTGCTGGGGGCAAATCGTGCTTGCGCGGTTTGTGTGTCCATCCGGCTGCGCTCGAGGACACGTTTTCGCTCTGAAATTGTATTTTATTTGAAATATTGCTTCCTCTTTTCCGCGAAGCACCGCTCGAGCGCTCTAGACAAGTGTGCTCACCTCTGTATATGGAATCGGATGGCAAAAAAAAACACATCACGACAGACATTTCAAAGAAGGAAGAATATAAAGGGATCAATTTGGCGGTAGGATACTGGCCAAGAGAAGAGACCCGGAAAAAGAAAGTGAAAGAACATTTGTTTTCCCTTTCTGTAGGATGAAAATGCCCAGAAATCTCTTGCGAAGTGCACCAGACTCCCCGCTGTCCACAGCTAGCATAGTCCTTCAATGACCGAACCATTTTCTAACTTTGTCATTGACCTAATAGTACATACGAAGTTTTTAGACCCGACCGCGGCGGCTGCGTTTTTATGGAGGAAAAACGCTCAGGCGCCCGTGTGCTGTGCGATGTCAGTGCACGTTAAAGATCCCCAGGTGGTCGAAATTATTCCGGAGCCCTCCACTACGGCACCTCTCTCTTCCTTTCTTCTTTCACTCCCTCCTTTACCCTTCCCTTACGGCGCGGTTCAGGTGTTCAACGATATATGAGACAGATACTGCGCCATTTCCTTTCCCCCCAAAACCAATTATTATTAAGTTTTTAGACCATCTTTCAATGCTAAACCTCCCAGTGCGATGAGCGGTTTAGCAATCCATTATGGACGCTCTCCTAATTAGGGGACCTTGTACACTGACAACTGTAGGGCAGGGGTCTGCTGATTTTATTCATGATTAGACGAGAGCCAATAGGTTTGAACCTGCAGACGGCCCTGAGTGGAGGGCCACTGGAGCCTATGTGAAACCAACTAAAAGTCAGTTAGTTGACCCGGCGCACGAGTTGCGGCTTCACTCCAATACTCATCACAGAAGCGCCACGCGGGCTTTGCGTTTGCTAACAGTACCACAACGCGTGCTTTTGCTGGTTTTTCCACCTTACTTATTGGCCACAGAACGGAGCTTTATCACTCTGATTGAAACGCAATACGGTACCTGCACTCGCTGAACCTGTCACTAATACCTGCGGCACTTTCCAGGATGTTCTAGACTGTTGTCGGCATATTACAAGTTTTACCCCGAAAGTTCGTCATCTTTGAACTGAACGCAGTCGTGAGCGACGGCATTTTTTGATCCCGACGACCACCGTGCGCATTTGCTGCTGTCGCCTCCAACAAACTCAGTTTCCTTTTCAGGGCACAGCATAGTGCAAGAAACTGCTTTTAGTCTCCGCCAGTCTTCCTTTCTTTCGTCTGTTTATTCACTTGTGCTTGTCGTCATAGGCAATTGTAAATAAATCATTATGCAGATCCTCCACGCGTTTGTCCAGAGAAATATTTTTATATTTGTTAAGGCAGCAACCAACGCCAAACGGCGCCGTACAGCACCGTTGGAGAGCTCGAGGCAAATGCGTGGATAGCGATTGCATAGCCATACTGTGGGCAAAGACAAGTGTCCTAGTGGAGGCCTTTGGAAAAATTTCGACTGCTTTGAGTTCGTCAACGTGCACGGATATTCAAACTCAACGGTTAGGAGGAGTGAGGCTCTTGAGAATAAGGCAGCCGTAATCTTTTGACAGACTGAAATATTGTGAGTGATGATCTGTTATCCCTGATTACAGGGCGACTTAATGTTAGGATAATGGATTCTATAGAACAACGATAACACATATATATCCTCACAGAGACCCATGAGGTTACTTCGTTTTACAAGACATGTCGGAATATAATTAGCAGAATTACTGAAAAATATATTTGGAAGAAAAAATAATAAGGGATAGAGGTCATGAGGTAAACTAACAGACGATTGCGATGCAGTGTGCTTAGTATATATACCTCCCATATGAGGACTACTCATATGCCACGAATACTAGATTAATCAATTCACTGAACAGGAACGCGCAATTCAGATTTGTCTTCGATTTTTCATCAAAAAGGAAAAAAACACCTGCGCTTAAAAAGACCTAGAATTAATGCAAAGAACAGGCAAGAAAGCGATTGCAAGAAAATTGATCGATATAATGCCTACAGTAGGCAAGAAATCAGTATTGTTATTGTGGAAACAGGGGTTGGATATACCTTAACTAAAGTAAACGGATGACGAACAGTGGACAGCTTTTATTATTACCAAAATTAACTAGCAGTGCCTTGTTAGAGAGCGATAGTTGATTCCGAGGAAAAATATATTGTCGGGGTGGCAGAGAGTTAGGAAGACCGAAAAGTTCAGGAAAATGACTCACTAACGTAACTGCGGCTGGCGGAATTCCAGAATAATTGGCAGTTTTGAGAGAAGGCGTGTGGCAGAAAACCTAAGTCATTTGATCATGACGCCGGCGATGGTGATGGCTATGATGATATTTCAGTGCACGGGTGCTTTCGCATCGGCCTCTGTTGAAATTCTGCGGTTGCTACTAGCATCAGAAATCTCCGAATCGCACCACGAAATAGAATGCCGAAGCGACAAAGCAGCGGCTGCGTGTATTTCTGTAACCATCATGCAATATCTAACTGAAGAAAGGCTGAAGCAGAGCCTGTTGTCTTGCATGTCGTCCTCGTAAGTTACGCTGGCAAAGTAATTATAAGAAGGGCAGTCGAACATTCGGACGACCGATCTTCAACCACATTCCACGCGTGTCCGGCGGTCTCTCAGAACATTCCATGTTCCCCGCCGTAGTCAGTAGAGGCATTGTGTAACACTCACCAGGGAACGACATTTGCGTGCATAAACAAATAGCTGTGAAAGTTGCCCAACTGACAGGCACCGATGTAACCTATTTCGTAAGAGCCAGGGGTGGCGAAACAGCCAGGGGTGGTGGGGTTGTCTCTACGTGTAGTGTATTGCTTTCTTGTTATTTTCTGGTTTTTTAACGACAACACCTACTATAAAAGACCACATTTCTTCACCGCTGTAATGAGAACCCAACTGTACAGCCGTATTTTTTTAGCTCAACAAATGAGCAGAGTCAATTTACTGTAACTCTCGCATAATAAAAGAAAGATGCAGGAGCTATTAAATGTTTTGCGTTGAGACCAGATGAAGCTATGTGAAGCAAAAAACATAATTTTCATCGCGGCAAGAACTTTGTATTGACACACTACAACCTTATATATTCATATAGAAGGAGAAAGTTGATTCTCACACTCATACATAGTAAAACAGGTGACAATATTCCTGTAAGAAAGTTGCAACTTTCCGATATGACTTTTGAATAGAGAGGGCACGCGACGAAAATATCGGGTGCCATTGATTCTTCGTGATCACACTGATCAGCTTTACAAGTGCCAGCACAAAGGGTAGTGCTTGACCGTTTTCCGATCCATAATTCGCGTGCTGGCAGTAAACTTTCACAGACAAGGCGGCCAGTTATACTTACAAAAGTTTTAGCCCTTTTTGAAGTTCACAAGAAAGGCCCGGTGCCCTGAAACAACATCCTCTATCCCCACGGAGGCAGTTCCACTTGCCCCCACAGCTCGATGCCCGACCATATTAGGCAAGAGGCGTTAAATGTGTGCGTGTTGCATGCAAGGCGGCAACAGACGTGATATCCTAGTAAAGCACCCTACACCGCGGACCACTTTAGCGAGAGCGCGACGCCTTGCAAGAAAGGCAACGACACAAAACCCTCAGGAAACTAAGAGTTACGGGCAAGTGAAATTTGCGGCTGCAGGAAGTAGGGCGGAGGAAACGAGACCCACGGAAAATATCGTGAGAAAAAAGAATAAAATTCGAAGAAGCTTTGGGCCACACAATGACAGCAGCCAAATATAACGTCTCTGAAGCTCCACGGAGATTGAGAGTTGGATTAAGGAATTGAAGACACAAAAACTGTTACCGCTTTGTAAGTATATTTTGTTGCGCCACAACCACGCGCAGACAAATGACAGGGCGTGCACCACAGCCTTTTTCAACGTAGCCACTAGTGAAGAAATTAGTCGTTTATTGAGGATATTTCATGCGTTGTGACGATCTGTGTAGAAACACGCCGTAATAGGATAATATACAAAACGCCAACTTATTATAAGCCGAACGTTCTTTCCAACCTTACTGTCACAAAATAAAAAGACTCAGACATTGCTTAATATTTTTTGCGAAATTTAAGCTACAAAAGGTTCTGGTGCTTTCAAACATATTGCCGCGAATATTTGCAGTGTTTGTTCGTTTTTCAAATCTGCCGCGACACCACTTTATCGCTTTGTTTGCGACGCAAGACGCGACTAGATTTATCTCGATTGATCGCAGCCAGGCAAAGCTGATTCTACGTTGTTCCGGAATGTTCTAGTAACTTTGCGCCCTTTATCTCGAATGTTCGCTATCAGCTTTAAATTGAGCATGGCCGACAGCGGCGGGCATTCTGTTCGACGACCGCCGAGCACGCTTGTCACTTCGCCGCCGCCGAGTGATTCAGTCCATTTTCGGTGCAAGTCAGCCCAATAAACAGTTCTTTTACAAGACCCCTTTCGTCCGTCTTCATCGCTGCTTCGACTGCCGTCACCACGACGTGACATCTGGTGGAGGTGCTGGGTGGCCTTCCATGTTCCGGACGCCCCCTTCCAGTCGTGAAGCCAGCCCTCAGCGCTTCGCACGCGAGGACAAGCCAGCAGCTCAGCGAGCCAGCCGACGTCTTCAGGCAGAGGAGCCTGAGTTCGGGAAACTACTGACCGCACCAGACAGCGAAAAGACGCTGCTACGAGCACCGCAACCTCGCCGAAGATGTCGACACTGATCATACTGCAGCATCCGCGGGTGCCGCCAACTTTCAATGGATCCCTAGGCGAAGACCTAGAAGAATGGTTTTACCAATTTGAGCGCGTGGCATCATTCAACAAGTGGGATGATGCGGCAAAAATTGGACACGTGGTTTTCTCATTGGATGGCTCCGCACGCACGTGGTACGAAAACTACGAGTCGTATCTTACGGCATGGGAGCTATTCAAGAGAGAACTATTGAAGGTATTCACCAGTGTCGTGAGGAAAGAAAGAGCCGAACGACTCCTCGAGTCCAGGATCCAGCTTCCAAATGAGCCCGTCCGTGGTTATGTCGAGGAGATGGAGCGCCTATTTCGCCGCGCCCACCCTGAGATGACCGAGGAAAAGAAAGTTCAGTTGTTAATGCGCGGCGTAAAAGAACCACTCTTTGGCAGCCTCGTCCGCCAGCCGCCAAAAACAGTCGAGGAATTCATGCAAGAAGCCTGCACGATTGAGAAGACCATCGACGTCCGAGCTCGGCAGTACAATCGCCCTTCCTCTGCCTGTACAATCCGTTCGGACACGACGGTCACCACCAGCGACAGCTTGCGGGAAGTTATCAGCGAAATCGCCCGAGAGGAGCTCCGACGATTACTGCCATCCTCCCCACAGCCACTAGCAGCGACTCTGATGGATGTGGTACGGGAAGGACAGCAACAGGCACTTGGCACCCCGACGGCCACAGAACCGCACGCCATGACCTACGCCGCTGCAGTAAGTACTGCTCAGCCCCAGCGACAACCCCTAGGTCCTCCCCGAGATGAGCCACTTGTTCCACAACGCCACCTCCCAGCCCCCGCCCGCCCAGCCTATGACCGACGCTCAAGCCCCAGGAAATGCGACACCTGGAGGACTTCCGACAACCGGCCGTTGTGCTTCCATTGCGGTGAGGCCGGCCATATTCTTCGTCACTGCCCGTATCGACGTATCGGTCCTCGAGGATTTGCCATTAACGCCCTACGACCACGCTTCAGACAACGTCCGCAGGAAATCGACGAGTACCTGCGTCGAGAGGAGTACACGCCGAACCCCTTTTCGTGCTTACCATCACCGTCAACCTCGCGCTTTGCGTCGCCACGCCGCAGCTACGCAGCCGCGGTACGAGGTGAGGTTGCTCACGAGCGAAACGCCGAAGATCCTCCACTGACCACGCTTCATGAAGACGCTGCACTCGCGACGCCGCATGAAGAACCGACACTCGCTGCACCGACGCCGCACAAAATAACAAGCCCGATCCCGATGCAAACTGCCTTCAAAACGACGACGCCACCCAGAAAAGCTTCGACCACACGCCATATCCGCGACTCGCATACGCGACGAAGCTGTGACCCGACGCCGAGAGCGACATGCAATGCATGAGCCAGGACCTCCGATTTAGAAGTTACTATCGACGGCCGGAAAGTTACCGCTCTAGTCGACACAGGAGCCGCAGCTGCGGCTGAGAAAAGTCACAACGGCATGAGACGGCACACAATTTCGCACCGCAGGGGGCCACCTCATTACGCCATCAGGACGATGCACAGCGCGGGTGACTGTCAAAGGACATACCTATCCTGCGACCTTTGTTGTGCTACCGCAATGCTCCCGCGAAGTGATCTAGAGTATGGATTTCCTTAACGAGCATCAGGCGATCATCGCCCTGCGATCCAAGCTGATCACGCTTTCGACGGACGAAGCCATCGCTTCGATGAAAACTCGGGAAAATCACGTTGCCCTAAGTGTCCTGGAGGAAGAAGTGAGCGTCCCACCCCGTTCAAGCGTTATCGTGACCGTAGGCGCCACGAAAGCCATAAACACTGAAGCCATCATCGAGGGGAACATGCAGTTGCTACTAGACCGAAGAATCAGCATCGCAAGAGGCATCGCACATTTCCGCAATGGCCAGGCCGAAGTACTGCTGACTAACTTCAGCGAAGAATACCGGCATATTAACAGAGGAACGACGATTGCTTTCTACGACGAAATATCTGACGTACGAGACTCCTTCGCCCTCTCCGACCCCTCCGCAGAAGATCCGGCTTACCAAGAGAACTCGCCCCCTTTCGACATCAACCCAGCCCTGCACCGGAGCAGACAAGACCAGATCCGCAATCTGCTTCAAAACTACAGTGAGTGCTTTTCGACATCGCCGAAGGTGCGACAGACGCCAATTGCCAAGCATCGCATTATAACGGATCAACACGTCCGACCTCTCCGTCAAAGCCCCTATCGTGTGTCTCCGCGAGAACGACAAGCCATCCGGGACCAAGTCGAAGAAATGCTTCGCGACGACGTCATCCAGCCTTCAAACAGCCCATGGACGGCACCGGTTGTTCTAGTGAGAAAGAAAGACGGCGCACTTCGATTCTGCGTGGATTACCGCCGCTTGAACAACATAACAAAGAAGGACGTCTACCCCCTCCCCCGCATCGACGACACACTGGACCGCCTCTGCAACGCCAAATATTTCTCATCGATGGACCTCAAGAGCGGCTACTGGCAAATTGAGGTCGACGAAAGAGATCGCGAGAAGACAGCATTCATTACTCCGGATGGGCTGTTTGAGTTCAAGGTGATGCCATTTGGTCTCTGTTCCGCACCAGCGACGTTTCAGCGCGTAATGGATACAGTGCTGGCAGGCCTGAAGTGGCAGATTTGTCTGGTATATTTAGATGACGTCGTTGTCTTCGCCTCGAACTTTGAAGAGCACCTCAAAAGACTTCGAACAGTACTAGACGCAATCAAGTCGTCTGGCCTAACCTTGAAAGCAGAGAAATGCCACTTTGCCTACGAAGAGCTGCTGTTTCTAGGCCACATCGTTAGCAAGGAAGGAGTACGCCCAGACCCGCAGAAAACAGCTGCTATTGAACACTTTCAACCGCCGGCCGATAAGAAAGCAGTGCGCAGATTTCTCGAACTATGCGCATATTACCGACAATTTGTGAAAAACTTTTCGCGCATCGCCGAGCCCCTGAACCAACTGACGAAGGCAGACGTGCCGTTTAAATGGGAAGCGCCGCAAGCAGAAGCCTTCAAGGAACTTCAGCGTCGTTTACAGTCCCCACCGATCCTTGCGCATTTTGATGAAAACGCCGATACTGAAGTTCATACCGACGCAAGCAGCGTGGGACTAGGCGCCGTTCTCGTTCAAAAAAGTGACGGGCTGGAGAAGGTCATCGCATACGCTAGCCGTTCCCTTTCCAAGGCCGAGGCTAACTATTCGACCACTGAGAAGGAGTGCCTTGCCATCATCTGGGCTACGTCGAAATTCCGCCCCTACCTCTACGGACGGCCGTTCAAGGTGGTCAGCCACCACCACGCGCTCTGCTGGCTTGCCAATTTGAAGGATCCCTCTGGCCGACTCGCTCGATGGAGTCTGCGTCTCCAGGAGTTTGACGTCACCGTCGTTTACAAGTCCGGACGCAAGCACACTGACGCCGATTGCCTCTCACGAGCCCCTGTAGATGCACCGCCGCTGGACGACGATGAGGACGCCTTCCTGGGACCCATCAGCGCAAGCTCTTTTGCTCAGCAGCAACGCTCGGACCCCAAACTAAAAGGCCTCATCGAGTACCTGGAAGGCAAGGTTTCTTCACCCCCTGCTTCATTCAAGCGAGGACTGTCTTCCTACTGTTTGCAGAATGAGGTTCTTGTGAAGAAGAACTTTACAGCGAACAAAACAGCCTACCTCCTTGTTGTACCTACTTGTCTCCGCGAAGAAGTTCTACAGGCTTCACACGACGAGCCGACAGCTGGACATCTCGGGTTTACTCGCACCCTCCGCCGCATTCAAGACAAGTATTACTGGCCCCGACTGTCTGCCGATGTCGCACACTATGTGAAAACATGCCGAGATTGTCAGCGACGAAAGACTCCTCCCACACGACCAGCAGGATTTCTGAACCCCATTGAACCTCCCTCAAGGCCCTTTCAGCAGATTGGCATGGACTTGCTTGGCCCTTTTCCAACGTCAACATCTGGAAATACGTGGATCATCATAGCGACCGACTACCTGACCCGCTACGCCGAGGCGAAAGCCCTACCGAACGGAACAGCAGCAGAAGTGGCCAAATTTTTCGTGGAGTGCATTCTTCTTCGACACGGTGCCCCCGATGTGCTCATCGCGGACAGAGGAACAGCATTTACGGCGGAACTCACGCAAGCCATCCTGCGCTACAGCCAAACCAGCCACCGGAGGACAACTGCATACCATCCGCAGACCAACGGACTGACCGAGCGCCTGAACAAAACCATCGCCGATATGCTCGCTATGTATGTCGATGCCGAACACAAAACCTGAGATGTCATCCTGCCTTACGTCGTCTTCGCCTACAACACCGCAGTGCAGGAGACCACCCAGATGACGCCTTTTAGGCTCGTCCATGGCAGGGATGCCACGACCACGCTAGACGCCATGCTGCCCAACGTTACAGAAGAAGAGAACGTCGACGTTGCCGCCTACCTTCAACGCGCAGAAGAAGCTCGAAGGCTTGCCCGATTACGGATCAACGATCAGCAGCGGTCCGACGCCAGACGCTACAACCTACGAAGACGCAACGCGGAATACAAGCCAGGAGACCAAGTCTGGGTGTGGACGCCCATTCGCCGCCGTGGATTAAGTGAAAAGCTTTTGCGCCGCTATTTCGGCCCGTACAAGGTTCTTCGTCGGCTGGGTGAACTGGATTACGAAGTCATCCCTGACGCAATGACTGCATCCCAGCGACGCCGCGTACGACCAGAAGTGGTCCATGTAGTCCGTCTGAAGCCATATTATGCGCGCTAAAGGCCGCTGCGTTTCTATGCTCGATTTTCGCAAGATCCGTTTTTTCCCTTACTAGTCGCATTATTTGTTTTAATGCATCGGGTCGATGCTTCTTTGAGAGGGGAGTAATGCCGCGAATATTTGCAGTGTTTGTTCGTTTTTCAAATCTGCCGCGACACCACTTTATCGCTTTGTTTGCGACGCAAGACGCGACTAGATTTATCTCGATTGATCGCAGCCAGGCAAAGCTGATTCTACGTTGTTCCGGAATGTTCTAGTAACTTTGCGCCCTTTATCTCGAATGTTCGCTATCAGCTTTAAATTGAGCACGACCGACAGCGGCGGGCATTCTGTTCGACGACCGCCGAGCACGCTTGTCGCTTCGCCGCCGCCGAGTGATTCAGTCCATTTTGGGTGCAAGTCAGCCCAATAAACAGTTCTTTTACAAGACTCCTTTCGTCCGTCTTCATCGCTGCTTCGACTGCCGTCACCACTACGTGACAATATTACGTCCATGCAGCCGTGGGAATGGGCAAGAACGCACGGACACTATATTCCTCCCATATGTTTCCTGTTAAGCCGTGTATACGTAGTTTTCGTTCCACGCGTTTCCTGTTTTGAACCAGTTGCGTACAGTCCCAGCTAAAAAAAAATAGCACACGTGACGGATCACAGAAGCGCCGGAATGACAACGCGTGGCGCTGCGGGTAACGAAGAGGCTGATAACGCGAGTGCTAGACCGTTCCCTTTCCTCAGTATTAGGGAAGTTCAGCGGGCAGTATTGCTCCTGTAGGCGGCTGGTGAGGATTGGGATAGTGGTTTCTTTTTGTAGCGACAGCTACACTACGCCAGCCACTTTGAGAGGTCAGCGTGGCTGCGCGCTGAACCATGGCAGCACCGCTCCGCCAGCTGTGCGCATGCGCGGAAATGATGGCATAGCCCGCGGCTGGTGTGCGCGCCGCACGCCTCGCCGCTGCGCCGACGGCGGAGCAGACACCGCCCGCCGCGTCAGTTGTGCGCATGCGCGGAGTGACGTCAGAGCACGCAGCTGGTGTGCGCGCCGCCCGCCTACAATACGCTATCATTTGGAGCCTTCAGCGTGGCGGCACCGTACCCACCATGGCAGCTGCCGGCGCCGCGGCGCGCCGGCGAAACCGAGTGGGGGAGGAGTGGCGGTAGGGGGAGGGAATGAATCCACGTCCTGGGACGAAGATTAAGAACGTACGCCCAGCGAAACGAAACGGCGAAAGACTGACTTTGCAGTTCGACTGAGCGAGTTCCACTCGGCCAGCTGTAGCTATCGCGTCACTCCAGGTTTAATCAGAGCTTAACTACAGAAATTTTTTTGCTTGTTTGGCAGTTATTTTAACGAGCAGCCTCAGACACGCAGCGGAAGAATGGCTATTAAGAAAGAGTGCAGAATTGCTTGAAATAAGGCGGTTTATTGGATGTTGCCTAAGCGATAAAGCAAACGAATAAAATCGGTGATATTATTCACTATGCTCGCGATGGCCGAAAACAGGTGTTATAAATTAGACGCGCGCCCTACGAATCTCGCCAGAAGGAAAATAGACATTTCGGGCGTTAACTTAGCTACAAGAGTGGAAATCTTGACATTTTTTCGAAAAGGCAGGTCCCGGCGAAGCATTCCTCGCAAGGTAGGGTGCGCAGTAGGGACCGTAACCCGCACTGTGCGCGTCTGCCTAGAAGAAGAAAGGCTTGGCGATGACGAGCGTAGCAGACTTCCGAAGTGCCATTAACCCTGAGGTCATCATTGTAATCATCATCAAGCCCTCATTTAGGAGGGTGATCGGCTGATAATAGCCTCCACCTTTCTCAGCGCCCATATTACCGCTGCCAAGAGACAGGAGGAACTCTTGTGTCGTTGTCGTTGCGCATATTGCGCTGTTGTGCTATATGAACCCACACCAAATAGCTCAGTTGCCTACTTTTCTGTTATCGTCCTTACTTCTTTTTCTGAATTGACGGCATAGTTATCCTGTTAATTTTTCTACTACACCTCCTCAGCAAACTTGCGTTTAAATTAGTTGCAATGAAATTATAAATTTTATGTCATTTTCGAGCTTGTGTAATACAGGCTAAAAGCAGTTATTACTGAGAAGCCGCGAGTTTCTACTGAAAAGCTATCACGTAGCTAAAAATGAAAGTAGCAGAATCCAACGCTGCGCATGATGTTTGAGCCAAAAGGGTATGCCACATGAACAGTCGCGTAAGGCCGACACTTCGACGCTCGGCCGGTGACACGCTATAGATAAAGATTTTTCCCTGTCGCCCCCCCCCCCCCCCTGCTGTGCTGCAAACGTGGAAACGGCCCGATAGGCAGGTCTGCGAACCGCAGCGCCGCATGGTGAGGTATCACAGCTCCCGTTGCCGGTCATTTGTGCCAATAATTTTTACTCGCGACTGAACACCTTAGGTTTTAATACAGTATGACTGAGCACATGTTATAGTCGTTCCACACGCTTCCTGTTACGTTACTCTCGCGGCGTGTACCCTGTGGAAGAAAGCGCACGAGAAACACCTGGTTTTGCTTATTCCTTTTTATCTAATCTACGAAATGACCACTGGCAGTGTGAGTGGAAGGGCGCCTGTCTTGCTTTCGTTACGAGAGCGAAAGCTCCTGGGTTGTTTGATGTGCAATTTCCGTCAGCTGAAACTTAACGGTCAAGCAGTGCTACACGTGTGGAATGAATGTTCCCGGAGCTTGCGTGTGATGTACTTATTACGCGTGCGCGCGTTCGTGCCTGTTGTGCGCGAACAACATGAGTGGCGACTCGGTGCACAAAAAAATAGTTTCGCGAGAACCTTCTCCGCTCGCACCCAAAGGCTTTAAAAGAGGCCCGCCCCGCACCAGCTACAGTAAGCTCTTCGGATGATAGGAGTGCAACCGAGCACGGCTGGGACCCTAAGCCCCCGACGACACCGCTTTTCCCTCGACAACCCTCCTGCTGCGGCAACCGCTTTCGAGAACAGCTCTTCGTCATCGTGAATAGGCCGTCGATATGCTTCCGGTAATTGCATGTATTTTGAACTCCGTTTCTATTTGAACTTTTCTTTCCCTTTCGGTTCTAAATTTGTTGATGTAAATCTAATCGCTTGTCTGTTCGACGCAATTTCGACGCAATTAATTTCCAGCAAATCACCTTCTTCGTCTGGTCCCCCCCCCCCCCCATCTTGTTAAGTTTGTCATAAAAAAAGATCAGTGACCGAACAGAAAGGTCAAGGCAGTTAACAAATAAACCTGAAAACGTGAGTGGTGCTAATAGAGCAGAGCGATCTCAGCGAGAAATTACGACGTTTTACTCATAAGTGCAAAAAGACTGATATGCACAATCTGATGAAATAAATAAGCAATCTTTTCTCGCAAAGGTGAGAGAAATGGCCGTTCTTCCAGTAAGACAACGAAATCATGAGAAGAGAGCCTGTGCAGAGTATCTCTTCTGGTCACAACCACACGACTAGAAGACAATGCCTGGCAACCACCAGTGCTACCAAACCATGACAATATTTTCGCGGATATGTTAGCAGGATGAGTCTAAAAGAAATACACTTAAACTAGTTTTTCTTAGTCAACGCTGCACATGCAGATTGCAGAGGTGGCCTAGCCAATTCAGCCTCCATGTCTCATGCAGTTGGTGAGGCTTTAAAACCTCTGTGCCACCGGGCACCCAGAAGTTATTCAATGAGTGCAAGCTTTTTCTGGTGTGAAGTGCTTGGAAAATCTTCACTTGGCTTCCCATTAAGTAAAAAATCAGGAACGCAGGCGGGCTTTGGTCCCTCGCGAATAGACTGAAAAATCTTCAAATAGAGCGGCATGTACTTGATAATAAATGTGACATGGTGACATTTCAGGTATAATGAACACAGTGAAATGCACAGGAGAGGACTTGTGCTGTAGAAATAATTAGTGTTGCATTAGGACGACAGAGTTAATTACTAAAAAACTAAAACGCAGCCTGAAGGTGACACGACACCATAGGGAGCTACTACAGCACGAAGGTGGCAAGCTTAAGGCGGTCTTGGTAGGCATTCACTTAGTGGAAATGGCAGAAGAGCGCCTCTGTCCTGACCAATCTGGTGATGCCAACTACGAAGACGCAGAGAACTGCGCGGCGATGGAGCCGCCATCTAGGTGGTGAAAATGAACAGCTGAATGTCTCTTTCTCTTTTACGCACTATTTAACACTGAATTAAATTACATCAATTGGTGAGCCTGCTTTATTCTCACAAAAAACACAAGCGGTACATGACCCACATAAAACCCTTCAAACGCCGTCTCATTCTGCGCCGCTGATTATATCAGCGTGTAAAAAGGCAGAACAGTGATAAATGCTACAAAATGTGTGCCTGTATGTAACCGCCCCTCTAGCGATTAAGCGTAGTAGTCACGCAGAGACAGAAATGCCAAAAAACCTGCATCGGAACTTTTGGCGAATAGTCAGTCCGTTTTATCGTTATACCGGCTGGTAGCATTGCTGTACTTTGAGTAATAAGAACTGGTGCATGTTTTTTGACAAACGCGGTTAAGCTTTCACGTATTTGGAAGACAAAGTTCCTGTAGTGTGAAATTTGTCGCGAAAAGAGGGAATGATAGATTGCGAGTCGCGTTAAGTTCGTTTTTACAAAAGTCATTCCGGAAACTCTTGCGGAAAGAAATTCATAAAGCAGTCTCCATTTAGTTCATACAGGCCGTTTTCTGAAAAGTGTTTGAGAGCTCTTCTTAAGCTGCACGGACAAGCCGTTGCGTGGGGTGCTTTGCAGTACCAAGAACAAATAGTGCGTAGAATGTACCGTTTTCGTAATGTGTAAAATTTATAGAGTCTCCTCGCGCACCACGTTATCTAAAAAACTTCCTCACTCCTTAAACGTGCAAACTTTTTCGTGAGGCAAAAATAAATAAACTGCCATAATTATCCCAAACATAGCCTCCTCCGAACAAAGCTCCACTTATTTTAATGTTGCGGTGCCACGTAGAAGGTTTCGGCAGTGCACCTTAAACTGAATAACTTATGATAAAAAAGGGAGGGGGGAAGAGTCAGTAGTATATATTCCAGCGCAAATAGCGCACCTCCTTCGAGTGTTCATCCGAAGTTTGCTCAGCTCGAAATCTACAGAGTGCCAGATGTGCAATTCCACGCTTTAATATACTGCCATTAGTTTGAGCCGTTATGCACACTCACGCAAATGTGCACGGCAATCCTTCTGTGCGCGTATGCATAACAGCAGGGTATGTCCAGCAACGAAGGGTGAACCTTATAGAGCAGAATTTTTCCACACGAAGACCAGAGTGCATATTAAAGCGGCACTCAGGCGGAATAACAGCCGGCCGCTTGCTTTTCTGCACGGTCCGGGAAAGCGCATATCCACTGCGCAGGAAAGTTCTTGTGCGATGAAAGAGAGCATACGACCTTGATGTGAAGGAAGAACGAAATAATAGAACACCGGGTTGTAACTATTGGTAGAGGGAGAACAGCGGTTTTGGAACACGCAATCAGGTTACCACTTTGCGCAAAAAAAAACAGATGAGCGACGTGTAAAGAGGTAGGAAAATATGCGGCTGCACAGCGCACGTGGGAAAAAGAGGAAAAGCAATATCGGTTTTGAGCTGTAACCCGCCGCGGTGGCTCAGTGGTTAGGGCGCTCGACTACTGATCCGGAGTTCCCGGGTTCGAACCCGACCGCGGCGGCTGCGTTTTTATGGAGGCAAAACGCTAAGGCGCCCGTGTGCTGTGCGATGTCAGTGCACGTTAAAGATCCCCAGGTGGCCGAAATTATTCCGGAGCCCTCCACTACGGCACCTCTCTCTTCCTTTCTTCTTTCACTCCCTCGTTTACCCTTCCCTTACGGCGCGGTTCAGGTGTCCAACGATATATGAGACAGATACTGCGCCATTTCCTTTCCCCAAAAAACCAACCAATTTTGAGCTGTATGGAAACTGGGCTGCGCCAAAATTGAGGCAAAAAAGGCTGGAGAAACAAACCGGGCAGCGCCATGCGCATGATATAACATTTAAATACAGTTTGAAGCAAGCCTGTTCTGGACTACGAGTGTCTGATTTAAATTTATTCCCTATTGCATTTATCAGTGTCCCCGTGTTATTTTCGCATGCGCCCACTTAGGATAGAGAGAGAAAGGTGGTAGAGGTGGTCCCTGCACTGGAGGACAGGGATGAGGGGGGCGTAAAAAAAAAGAATAAGTGAAGGAGGAGGAGGAAAAACATTTATTCAGAGCACAAAAACTGGGTGGGTTCAGTACGAGAACCCATTGGTCGCCATCATAATCCGGCCCCTCTCAACCAGCAATTTCTGGTCGAGTGGGCTGTGGCTATGAAGGGTTGCCTCCCAGCGCTCATGAGTCGGATCGGGATTGCTGTCCAAGTCTGGGTTTTCTTGACATTCCCAAACCGCGTGAAAGAGTGTGCCAACTGCTCCACAGAAGGGGCAGGACGAATTGTAGGTTTCTGGGTACCATTTACTCATTAGGTAAGGATTGGCCAGAGTATTAGTTTGTAGTCGCCTGATTATGTGCTCTTCATATTTACTTAGGGTTTTGTGAGGAAGAGGATATTCCCTTCTTGTGATCTTATAGTACTCCGTAATTTCTGCGTAGCTTAGTAAGGGTGAGGGGTTGTCAACTATGTCAGAGAGAGGCTGCGTGCCAGATGCTCGGAGGAGGAGAGCTCGAGCAGCTGTGTTGGCCGCCTCATTGCCCGTCGTTGAGAGGTGCCCTGGCGTCCAGAAGATCTGGATGTTGGAAGGATTAGACCTTTCCAAAATTTCCCAACACGGAGCGCCAACGCGGCCTCTGAGGTAATTGCGTACCGCTGCTTGTGAGTCGGACATAACCGTTGCCTCGCTGTTCTTTGATATCGCTAGTGCGATAGCTGCTTCTTCAGCCGATGTGGTATCCACCGCTTGGATAAGGCTGCTTGCAATGATATCTCCCCGGGGTGAAACTGCTGCAATTGCCGCGACTCCGTTAGCGGGTCCAGCCGCATCGACGTAGATCGTGTCCTTGTTTCCATCCCAGCGCTTAGAGAGGTGTCTTAGAGAGCGCTTAGAGAGATTAGTTCAGGCTTTCATTCTCTCTAAACCAAAAAAAGAATAAGTGGAGCATTTCGGTCCATAGCAATCGCAAGCAATGACACACTCACTGTAAATCACAGGTCGCCAATGTTTAGCCTGCACAACTTGAGGGCTGCCGAGAGCTGCGGCGTGTGTAGAACAGATTGGCAGTCCTCCATCACTAACAAAACACAAAGCAGTCTGGCAGCGGAGACGCTTCAGTGTGAAGAAAGGGTGCTTGCCGTTGCGGCTTATAAAGTAGATGACAACGCAAGACATCTCGACTTCTGCTCGGTACGATGAGGCTGGAGGATGCATTGTGCCAGCATAAACCCCAACAAGTCCAGCATCTGCTGTACATTCTGTGCAGCTGGCGTGTGCAAGCTGGAAAGTAGCACACGCATGGTTTTCACGATTGTCTTCAACATACCAATTACTTGTTCGTCTGCGACTTTAGCTGCTTCCTGACCCGACCAGCAGTAGGCTCAGCTCAGTGGGTACGCGGTGACTGTTCAATCTTAGAGAGTGTGCAGTGCATTGGGAGAGATAGCGAAGTCACTTGCCTGTCCTGGTCTTATGGTGACTTTGAATCGCAGAGTTGGAGCTCTTCTGGAGCAACTTTTTCTGCTCTTTTCGGAGCAACTGTATTCCAAACGCAGATCTGAGGCGCGGATCGCGTCTTCCAATCGTAGACAGGGAGCGGTTGCCGCGCCGAGATTGCTCCGTGGAGCAGCCGGGACTGCTCCGCCAAAATTGGCGGATCCGGCTGGAAGTTTGCGTGACGTTCTTTTTCAGCGGCGCTAGTGGAGCTCTACATGCTCTGGCCAGAGCAAGTGTACTCCAATCGCAATTTCAGGTCGCGCGCTCTGCGCAACATTCAGGCGCTCTGTCACAGAGCGTGCAGACCGCTGTGGGCCTGCGATTGAAATTCACCATTAGATCGAAGTTGGGCCTTGTGCTCTATTGTCAATAGGCTAGAGACTTTGGGTGCGCAATACCTGCTTGGTCACGGCGGGTGTCTGTATCTCAGGCAGGGATGGCCAAGGCCCGTCTGCGACAACCGTCTTTGCCTCACCAGTCATATTGCTCCCGTTCCGTATAGTGGTATGCGGCAGGAGAGGGAAAGTTGCGGAAACTACTGGACGATCCTTTCCAATGGTCGCTACACTCTTAGAAGGCCTGCGACGAGGGTGACGACATCGCCGCACGTTAGCACCGGCTTCTCTGTGAAAGGAGTATGTGAAAAAATGTGAAGGAAGAAAGTGAAAGGAGTATCTACAAGCCTACGGTAGTACCACAAAGTCCCATCTTCTCGCCTGAGAAAGCAATGCTCATGGTTTTGGTAAAAGTACCTAAACTATTCCACCTTAGAAAACGCACTGCGCAATGACAAATGTCATTAAATGGGCATTTTGAAAAAAAAAACGTAATAAACGGCTTTTTAGCGGCTGAAAAGCGTGTAGAAGAATGATGTCGCTCTAAAACAAATCAAATAATTATAATAACCTAGCCATGCCTGTCAACCGTAATGTAGGTGCCTTTGTTAGTTTCCGTCCATCCACGAAGCTCTTTCGAAGGCTCGGTATTTGTATCTTGCACTTTTACGCTTGCATGACTCTATCAAGGGTTACCGGCATCTTTGTGTCTTGCTTTCCAGCTTCATTCTCCGCTTTGATGGGCATAAAAAAGTTACTTCAAAACAGAAAAGACACCTTCTTTTGTGCGTGTTGAAAAGAAAGGCAAGAAGAAAAAGGAGGGGAAGAATTTTTGTCATGTCCTGCTGTTTTCAGATTCCATTGTCTATATTCCTGCTGCGAAAAATTTGCCGGCATGCTCATTAGGATGAGAGGAGGCCTCATTATGCAAGGCTCATCTATGTAAAGCTGGTTTTCCTGTTACTTTCTCTTCACTGCGACCTTTCCTTTCTCAAAGGGGCGGACCGACCTTGTCGTGTCAAGCAAAAAGCCTCGCAGGAACATCCCTTTGGGCTGTATGCTATCTCTGAGACGCGAGTCTCTTTGTCTTGATACTTAAATGAGTCATACAATGTTATCAAAGAACTTACTGTGCGCACGTCATCAGAAAACACCTGACGTGCACTCATAAAGCCTCGTCTTCCCTGACAGGCTGCCTTTGTCGAAACAGGCGTAGGTGTCTGTCTATGCTTTTGCAGTGAATGGTTTGTGACAAGACGGGGGTGAAGATAAACACTTAAGCACCTTCTTCGTGCGTTCATCGCTATTTTCAAACACAGAAAGCGGACGCCTTTTCCGCATATTTCTTTTTTGTACAACACAAAAAATATATACATAAGTTCTTCTGAACACGGTCGCACTAGTTCACCAGGATCTCAGGTGGTCAGCGATGATTGCTGACGATCTGTGTGCAATATATTCGCCATCGGTATTCGCGTCAGTGCTTCTGGGCTCTACAAAATTACAGAACCCCTTTCCTGGCCCTGCTCACGCTCTGCGCTTGAAAGAATTTTTAGATTCTGTCCTTTGTAGTTGATAAGTTTCCATTTCAGGACTCCTTGAGCTGCCAGATATCCTCTTACGCTGCTAACTGCTCTGATAAATAATAATAATAATAATTGGTTTTTTGGGGAAAGGAAATGCGCAGTATCTGTCTCATATATTGTTGGACACCTGAACCGCACCGTAAGGGAAGGGATAAAGGAGGGAGTGAAAGAAGAAAGGAAGAAGACATGCCGTAGTGGAGGTATCCGGTAAAACTTCGACCACCTGGGGATCTTTAACGTGCACTGACATCGCACAGCACACAAGTTATGTTTTTCATTTCCTCCTTTCATGCCTCATGCATTGCTGCAGTGTGTGAAAAGAGATAAAATATATTAAAATGCCTCTTTTAGAAAAGAAAGGTTCCTGTCATATTAAATTACTTCTAGATGCCATAACAAAAGGCTTTCAACATAGAGGCGTTAGTTGCAGCACAACTCGAGTACAAACCTAGGATAGAATGAAATCACAACTGCAACTGCAACTCTGCCGTATACGTCAGCTACAGTATGCCACACGTGATTCGAGGGTAGGCCGCTATCTCGATGCCGGCGTCGTCGCCTCGGCACGCTCGGCTCGTTATTTTGACATCTTTCTGTTTCGGCCAGTTATGTTTACTATCCTTCCGGTGTTTCCACTGTTGTCTCTTAGGTGTCAGTCGACTGGGCCATGCAAGTCTTATTTGTTTACAAAGGCACTTACTACAGCTACTACGAAGCCAATTGCTGGAAACAACTATGAGGAATAAACTTTGTTGATGTTTTGTCTTTGCCTAGAACGGAGAAGCGTCGCCATTCTGCTTGACCATTAAAAAGTGTATCCTTGCTAAAATAACAAAGGTTTGGAAAAATTCGGCGCATCCAAGGCGATGAACTCAAATAAGTGCTGTAGAGAGTAGCGGGGCCTAGACTGCAGATTCTCTTTTCATTTTGGAAGGTTAATAAATGCAATGAAATTAGCTAGCTTTTAAAATATTCGCTTCAGAAATAATGTGTCGACTCAGAAGATTAGATCATCAAGAGAAATAAATGGCTGGGTTGTTTTCACTGAGTTAGCAATTGCGCAGCATTATTTACTAGTCTTTTTAGCATGCCCGCTAACTGCGACAAGCTTCCATATGGCAATTTTTGTATTTTCCGGACTTCCGTTTGAAGCCGGTGATAGAAAGGCTCTGTAAATAGTATAAGTGCTAACACGGGGCAAGCATTTTAGCCAGCAATATTTAAGACTATCAACTCTTGTATTGAAACTTCATTACTGAACCGAATGTTTGAAAAGTAGCTAGTAGTCTGCGCAGAGTAATTAACTTTAGCGAACAAAATAAATAGACCAGATTAGATCACGCGACCACCAACTTTACTTGCCTAGGACATTAGACAACTTCTTTTAAATATCCGCTATATGAATATTACTCATATATTCAAGGAAGGTTGGGAACGCAGTAGCATTCGCGTTTCTCGTTTCGGTAGGTAACAAATATTCGTTCTACAATCAAGGTCACAAGTCGGCGAGTCCAAGTTATCTAAGGCTATCTTTAGCAACGCACAAAGCAAAAGACAGATGAGAACCTAGAGTGAAAAAATCCCGGCTATGCACGACAATTTGTACAGCTCCCACAGAAATCGTGGAAATGTACCAGCCTGACGCCAAGGAACAGCATGCCCCTAGCTTAGTGAACTAAATGCAATATGGCAAGTGGAGTCATCAATTAATGCATGCATGCAATAAGCCCAGCACAAGCTCCGCCATGACACATTCGCGTGCTGGTTAAAGCTCCACTGACCTCATGTAGAGCTCGAAAATAGCAGAAATGAATTACTCACGCTTCAATGCACGAAATAATGGTCGTATGTATAAAAAAAGAGAACATATTTTCATATATTCTTGATTGATTTCCTTGAAAACTTTACTTTTTTAGAAAATATAACAAATAAATTATGAGTGTCCTCATTGTCTCTTTAAACATACGTGCCGGATTCCTTGCGCCTGCTTTCAGACTAGTTTTTCCGTTGCCGTCTGTCCGCACAACAAGGTATCGAAAAGAAACAGACTCCTCAGTGCTTCTAACAAGAAAAAAAAACATGAATTGAATTGTGGATTTTTATAACGCAAGTGTTTCTGAGGCTAAAGAGCGCCACGGCACAAGGTGTTCATACTAAATAAGCCATGCACCAGGCCAGGGAAAAGCTTGTGCCCATTGTAACATCGGTGGGTACCCGGCGGCACTGGGCATCGAAACCTGCACCTTCCGCATGCGTGGCGGATGCTCAAACTACTGCCACCGCTGCGGTAGCAAAAGAACTGATGTTAGCAATGGGGAGTGTATACCTCAGCACTTTCTAATGAGTTAAGGAGACTGAAGATGAAAGATGAAATCCAACTGAAAGTCACCAATTCAGATTGGGAACTTGAAAACTAAAAGCATAAAAGTTATGAAAAAAGCTTTCTTCACGAATCAGTGGCAGCATTTGTAATAATTGGCAGCCAATTTAGAAGCCTAACTTGTAGATAAGCACGAAACCATTCCGAAATATTTGTGGTGATTACACAACTGGTCATTCGAAAAATCGACTCCAGCTCAGAAACGGCTCTTTGGCCCCACCTTGAAAAGAAGAAACAACCTTGTGCCATGGCCTTCTTCACCCACAGATCCTCTTGAGCCATAAGAATTCATCATCATCATCATCAGCTCCAGCTGGCGGGCGATAATGATTGCGCCCAAATTGATTCAGCGCTTGCTGGCTGCCCGTGCGAGGTTTCTGCCCCTCCCCTGCCTTGTACACCCCTCCGTTTGTCAGGCTCAGCTGACGGAAGCGATATGACTACGAACACAAGCACGCCTTTCCCGCGAACCTTCCGTGAAATAGTTTTGATAAGATCATAGTGAGGCGCATTTCACCGGTTCTCGGTGCGAGATAATCACGTGACAAAATTTTTAACCTACAACTGATTGGGGTAACGTCAGTCATCTGTGCAGGAATAAGAGCATTCAGCATGCATAGTCACAATTACGACAGCTTTGTGGGCATGGACAATATATGAAATTTTCGCTGCAAAACAGTGTGGGCAGAGCAACTATGTACGAGACTAGTATATCTTGCAAAATTTATTTCGCGTTGAAGCACTGTTTTCTGTATACCCCAGAGAGTAGAATCCGATATAGCTTTGAACACTGCTGCAAGTTGATATGCGGCAATATGTGAACTTCAAGTTTGCAAAATAAAAAAAATGCTGCCGACTGGGAGTCAGTAAGCAGTTAATGAAATGGGAATAGCGACTTAACAGTAAAATAAATCTAAACTGCAAGATTATAATCGATTTAACATAAATATCCAGTCAATAAAATCCTAATTTCGATATAGTGAGATTAGTTATGAAACACCAACTTGAAACACGGGGGCCCAATTTTAGATTAAACTTAGCAAAAAATCATCTAGTTCAATAAATCTAAGATATGTTTTCGGGAGGTCAATGAGCCTTAACTTAAACTTAAAAAGAAGCAAGATAAATGTGGACGATAACGCTCATTTCTGAGGAACAGTCGATACTCAAGACAGCACCATTGTCGTTAGGTGATAAGTATTTTACCGCCATAGGAAGCACAAAGCGCTCAGTGGTTTTCCAGCAGTTCCGGCATGAGGAACGCATGATAACAATCTAAAAAAAAAGCTTACCCGATAACAAACGCCAGCAGTTCTAACTCGGCTGTATTCAAGACGCAAATGCAGGCACTTGTCGGCATAAACTATAACAGGAAACGAAAAGGACACAATAAGGACTATTTATTAAAATATTCGGACATCGCGTTAATAAATAAAGACTTCACGAGTACGGTCCGTCGTCACCGGTAGATGACCGTCGTCATCGGTTGTAGTGCCCATGTTCCTATTAACAACTACACTGTAGATGTCAGAAGTTCACGAACTGTCCCCATGGCACGCTGGGCTTGCAAATAAAAGGCCTTCATCCAGCTAGGTGCGTCGATTGAATCTCAGTTCTTGTCTGGTTTGGTGTTCATAATGGCGTCCACAATTCTCCCAACGTAGTCCTTGGCCAAATCGCACGACCTGTACGCCTGGGTGCAGTTCCGCCCGGTCCATCCTTTCGCGAACGCTGCCAAGAACGAATCATGCATCTCGGCTGCTCCCCTGAAAATGTCAGCAAAAAAATAACTGTACGTGAAGGTTCTCGGCCTTCGAGAAAAATGGTCAAGTTGCTCGCCGGACGTTTTCTTTAGGTCTGTCGAAAATACGTTATGCTGAAAACGAGCGGCCATAGATGCAATCGTAATTAAATCGAACAGAGGAAAGTCACATACCTGAGCATGGCACACGCTGAAACAGCGCAGAGCAACACACAGAGGATGACAAAGCCATTCTTGCAGTAGCACAGGTAAAATGCATTTTTTTTAGAACCGGGAATGTAGCGATGAAGGACCCTCTTTAGAGGAACCAGGATGAGGATGAAAGCGCCTACTTCATACAAGGCCAGCCACATATCCAGAGCGACTGAAGTCTTCATTAATAAGTCGGTCGTTTTAGTGCCAAACACGAAGGAAAGACTGTGGAAAGACTGCCATGAAAAGCTATCGAAACCACTACCTCGTGGTTCGCAAAAACTGAGCCACCGCGGCGGGTATGATGTGGGCCTGTTGCCCATGATTCCAAGAGAATTTTTCGGGCACTAATTTAAGACTGTTTTGCGAAAAACAGCAAAGAAATGTTTTCTTTTCCAGACGTCTTGCACAGTGTTAACGAATCAGTCGACAGTGCTAAGCATATTCGCTGAAGAATAATCGAATTTTCTCTTCTTTTTTTTCTGTCACTGCTTGGTCTTGAAGGGAACCTTGCAAGACTATAGGGCGAATAATTTCGCTCATATGCATGAATCGCCGCCGCGGTGGCTGAGTGGTCATGATGCTCGGCTGCTGGCCCGAAAGACGCAATGGTTCGATTCCGGCCGCTGGTGGTCCAATTTCGATGGAGGCGAAATTCTAGAGGCCCGTGTACTGTGCGATGTCAGTGCACGTTAAAGAATCCCCGGTGGTCGAAATTCCCGGAGCCCTTCACTACGGCGTCTCCCATAGCCTGAGTCGCTTTGGGATGTTAAATCCCCATAAACCAAGCCAAACCAATCATATGCATGAATCGAGGTGCAGCATAATTACCCCATGAATCTGGTGATGGCGGACGTTTTCGAGTAGCTTAAACCGAGGGCGCGTGCCGTTTGGCAGAACGACCTCTTGTGACACTCAAGAGCCATCGTCTTCACGGCCGCCTTCAGCTTATGGTAGGCCAAGATCTGGGAGAACTTTTCTTGCGGGGTCCCGTACAGAGTTCTCGGCCTTGGCTCATTCAGCGCAGCGGTCTCGTTGCCTTGATCTACGGAAAGACAAATTAACAACTGAAGAAACCAGCGAAGCGTCTCTTAAATAAAGTGCGCTTCGACCGCTTCACCTGGCAATTCTGCATGGGAATTCTTTCTATTTTGCGTTGCCATTGCACACCGCTATTTAAATGCGATTATCCTGCATGGGAAATTCTGCATGACTATCCTGCGTGCTCTATTCTGGGCTCGGAACAATCAACTTGACAAAGGCAACGCAAGCCTCCGTACTTACGTATTGCGCCGAGAGACCAGCAGAGCGTCGCCGCCGAGCACAAAAGGGCGAGTCGTATTGCCTGTGTTGCCATCTTGCCGCTCATAAGTGCTCCGTGCGACTGACACCAGCTTATACCAGCGTTCTTTGCTGTACGTGAGAAGCCTCGAAGCTTCTCAGCACATGAAACGCGCTGGCTTTGAGTGGCATCGAGTGAAATGATGACATACACAGACTTATCGCCACTTTTGCATGCACAGAGAACGCAGTGCGTGGTAATTTCCAGGCAGAACATAATGCGAGCTTTGTTGCTCAAAGCAGAAACCGCCTGACCTGTCAATGGCCATTCGCATGCGCTTATGTTACAGCTGTTCGGCACGTTGTGCTGTGGTGTTGCCTGTGGCAAACAGCTAAACATCAGCGCTTGTCACTGCAGCATTTCAGTGATCAGTATTCCAGTTTAAACTTTTGGCTCTTCCCTTGTGCATGACGCACTGCGCCATCCCTGTTAGTCCTGCCGGTTGAGTGATATGATAACGCGTCTAAGCGTTATCACACACACGTTAAAGGCCCACACGCCTCTAGTTGCGCCAGCGAAATCTAGCGTTTAAACTTGAATTTTAGATGGCTTAGTCGTCTTTGAGTGCGCAATGAGGATTCTGAATTGCTGTTTCGTAATCCACGTGCCGGCTGGCAGTGGTCTGGGCCGGTCAGGTTTTTCATGGGGCCCTAATGCTGGCCTTGAGTGAACTTCTTCCTCTCGTTTTTCCTCCACTGCAAGCCGTAGTCAATTTTTTAGTTGGGCTGTGTTTTATTCTCAGGAGTTCCTGCCCATACACTTCAACCTCTTGTGCTCTTGCAGCGTGAGGCGTTGCGGCTCTGTCTGGGACTTCCAAAATATGTCGCCAATGCTGTTCTGCACCTTGAGGCGCGAATCCCATCGTTATCAGCTAGGTTTCGCCTTTTGAAGAGTTACAAACATTTATAAAATTGTGCGAATCACCTCTTTACGGCTCCAGTATAATATTTCTTTTATCAACCTTCCGCCTTTTTTAGTGCCGCCTGGTCTCGTTTTCATACTCCTCAGATATGTTTCGTGCAGTCCCTCCTTGATCCCATACATTTCACAGATGTCCGCCAAATGTATAACAACTCATCTTTTGTCCACATTGAATGTGATGGCATATTCCTATCGAATGCAAAGGTGCAGCCCTTTCCTCTTCTTCAGCGTTTTTTGCAGGACCACCTAAGATCATTTCCTTCTCATGTTCTTATTGCTACCGATGCCTCGCAGGATCGCAAAAAGGCAGGTGTTTGAATTTTTTTGCCTTCACTGGGTTGGTCTTTTTCTCTCCGTCTTCCTGACTTCACTCCACTTTATATGGCTTAATTCTTAGCAGTAATCTTAGCCTTACGAAAATTAGAAACTACCGTTTCCCAGGTTGTGGTTAGGACGGATTCTCTGTTCATTAGCTCTTCATTATCCTCACTCACTGAGTCTCGGTGCACTACGCCTCTTTAAGTTCCTGATTCCGCTACAGTTAAATTCGTTAAGACTGCTTTGGGTACCAGGTCACATGGGCATTCACTTAAATGAGGTTGCAGATTCCTTAGCAAGGGCCTCTCTCAGCGGCCCAATTATTGCTGTCCTGCCAACCTGTGGATAAACAGCTGCGGTGAGATTTCGCAGCTACAAAACATTTCAGGAATTCGCGGTCTCGGCTCTTACGTCATCTCCCGATTATCAGCATCTTCTGCATCCTTGGAGTAGCAAAGACTGGCGCTCACGCAGACTGGAGGTCTCTTTCAAGGGCTTGCGTTGCCGGGTTCCCCTTCTAAATTTCTACCTTCACAGATCTGGCCTGGCGGTTTCCCCATTGTGCCCTTTTTGTGCCGAACCTGAGACAATAGATCACTTCCTGCTGTTGTGCCGCCGCTTCTCTCATTTGAGGAAGCGTCTTTTGCAAATGCCATATCATCAACTGGGTTTGCCTGTCTCCTCTGCGGTTGTTCTCTCCATTGGCGCTTCTTTGCTTGGACGAAGCGACAGGAGTGTGCACTCTGCTGTGCAAAATTTCGTTCAAGAAACGCAGCGACTCCCATTTTAATTCCTTTTTTCCGCTCTCTGTCAGTACGACATTGAAACATTACAGGCATTGTATACTATAATGCACATTAAGCCATTGTCCCGACTTCGATCTCCAAGTTACCAGGACCTCTGTCCTTGCGTCTTCCAATCTATCAGCCTTCATGCTATTACCACTCCTTTTCCCGTCAAAACATTCCTGTATCCAGCAATTAACCGCCTGTGTCTTGGCCACTCCCCCGCATTGGGTATGTGCCAGCATTGTTTAATGCCTACCTTCCTACCTACCGTCGTCAATGGAAGGGCCAGTTCGGTGGACAATTGGGCTCAGTTATGGCTTTGCTACATTGGGGGCTCACTACACATAGCGTCCAGACACAGCGGTCAGCAAGCCACATGCACGAGTGGGTCAGGAATTCTTTTTGGGCCTCATTTTTCACCTGTCGATTACGCACTCTCTAG
This sequence comes from Amblyomma americanum, assembly GCA_030143305.2. Taxonomy (NCBI): domain Eukaryota; kingdom Metazoa; phylum Arthropoda; class Arachnida; order Ixodida; family Ixodidae; genus Amblyomma; species Amblyomma americanum. The sequence continues at coordinate 663,312 of JARKHS020000090.1, forward strand.
CACGCAGAAGAAGAGGTGCATCTTCGTGAAAAAGAAGTAAGGACGCTAGCAACGTGGCACCGTTTTCGGCAATCTAAATGTAGATTCGCGTCAGCAAGAACAATTGATTTCCGCATGACGTGCGCCTCAAATCGACACTAACTGCTCTGCCGCCTACTATTAAAACGTTTTGAGGTACTTAGATATCTCTTAAGTGCGGGAAGGCGAAAGCCGTTTGCGACTCATTGCACTGATTTGAATTTGATTTTGCCGCGCTTGAATTCAATTCACGATAGAGGAGAAGAGCGTGGCGAGAGGAAACGGTGATATCAAGCTGCGCATGCGCACCGCGTCGGCAGTTGTTTCTTGGCGGCGAATCGCACTGCTTCGACGTTTGATATGATGTCTCTAGGTCGAATGAAAATATCATTACTATATATAAATCTTAACTAAACCCAAGTGATTAAGATAGCTCAGCATACGTGTGGGAGGTAGCAGGTTGGTTAGAATTTTGTGCAGTGCCAATGCGATGCACTCCAAATTGGCATACCACCCTACCGAAAGGCTGTGACGGTAACTGGACACTGGTTCCCTCGCCGGGTCGCGGGTTGGGTGCCGTCCTCCTCTATTTGAAGCAACCATTATTCAGCTCTTTTAAAGCGAAAGCTTTACTGGCCGCGAACTTTCGATTTCGCCGTGGCGGTGCTCCGAGGAAGCACATGACATCACAACGCGCGCCTCGCCGCGGAGCCGAACCGGTCTGGCCGGGCCGGCGGCGGCTGACGAACTCGGCGCGAAATAGAGACATGCTCCAAATCTCCGCCACGACGGCTCAAGCTTTAAATAAGAATAAGGGCTTATCTAGTGAATGCACTCTTCCGATGCAGAAGTCTCCGCGCTGACCTGTAAACTTGGGATCTTGGCACTTACCGGAAGTTTTAACTCGGGAACTAAAAAGCTTAGGAGAAAACCCGCTGAAGAATGGTTGCTTCAAATAGAGGAGGACCACACCCAACCCGCGACCCGGCGAAGGAGCCAGTGTCGAGTTACCGTCACAGTCTTTCGGTAGGGTGGTATCCCAACCTGGAGTGCATCGCATGTGGCACTGCACAGAATTCCAACCCACCTGGTACCTCCCACGCGTATGCTGAGCTATCTTAATTACTACGTGCACACACAGCTCCGTTGCTGGTACAGGGTTTAGTTAAGATTTATATACAGTAATGATATTTTCATTCGACCTAGAGACGTCACATCAGACGAAAGGACGTCGAAGCAGTGTGATCCGCCGCCAAGCAGCAACTGCCGAGGCGCTGCGCATGCGCAGCGTGACGTCACCGCTTCCTCTAGCCACGCTCTTCCCCTCTGTCGTGAAATGAAGTCTCACGCGGTAAATTCAAATCAGTGCCATGAGTCGCAAACGGTTGTCGCCTTCCCGCACTTAAGAGATATCTGAGTGCCTCCAATATATTTTTTTTTATCATATCACGAGATGCACAGCGCCGATGGCGTGAAGTGTAGCAAGCAGATTGAAGGCTGTCATGGTTGTTCATAACACGAAAACAGCACAACATACAGTAATGCGCTTCCATCCCTTTACGCGTGCGGAATGCAACCAAGAGAAGAAAATAGCAAGAAATGACCAGGCAGCCAGACATCTGATGCGACAATTCTGCGAAAGCAGTTGGGTTTACCCTCGTTCATTGCCTCGATGATTCTATTCCACTGAATACTTTTATTTTATGCCGAGGGTTCACTTACGCGACAGAACTTTTCTGAAGGACAGAAGTGGGCGGAGGGGGCTCGAGGGCAGCTGTAAATGTGTGAGTAGGCAGTTCGTTAGCAAGGAAGTAGAGCAAGTGCTTCTGGAATGCGGCTGACATTCACACAGCGTCTTTGAATTCGATTTTTCAGTCGCTGTTTAGTTCTGCTGCTGCGTGCGCATCTATTAAGTGGAGGCCTTGGGCAGAGAAGTTTGGCAGCTGCAGCGGCAGAAGGCACAAGTGTCACAACGCTCTGTTTCTACTGTTTACAGTGATCAAGACTTCATCCGTATTACAAGGCCTGCGGAAGAATTTTCCTGAGAACCCGTCGACAATCCGTCCTGCGTCCTTTCCGCGGACACGCTCGTCCTGCTTTTCCGTGCTTTGCATCTTCCGCTGCTAGCGTCACCAAACCGTGATTCTTCCAACCAACTCTGCTGTGGTCATTAACGCCCACTTTGCTCACTTTTGCAGATGCAGCGGCAGAAGGCACAGGTGTCACAACGCTCTGTTTCTACTGTTTGCAGGTTGGTCCTTTTGAATTGTACCCGCACTCCTAGCCGTCTCAAATCTGCTGCCGCTCTTTGCCAAAGTGTTGTGTGTTTTAATGCAGTGTTTGTGTCTGTTTTTGAGCTTGGGAAATGACAGATCTGATAAGACATGCCTTACGTGCCTGAAGGAGCTATCTGCGAGCAGCCTGATCATGAACTGCTCGGAATGCGATGGGTCCTATCACGAGGCAAACTTCTCAGGTATAACTGAAGCGGTGGCTGAGAACAAGGCTGCAACGTTCTTTGACACATGAAAATGTCCTCAATGCTACTCCTCACGTTTAAGAGGTTCAAGTAAAGACCGAACCGATGGGGACATGTATGCAATGATACTTGCCGTACATGATGAACTAACGAAGATGGAAGGCCTCCCGGATAAGGTAGACAGCATTGAGAAGTCCATCACGATGATGTCTGACAAATATGATGAGGTGTTAAAGGTCATGTCGCGGCATGACGCAGAATTGAAAGAACTCCAGAAACGTGTTGAGGAAACTAAATCCCGCAAACATGCTGAAGAGGTTAAAGTGCGGAAAATGGCCATCAATGATTTGGAGTACTGAAGCCGGCGACAGAACATAGTGATTCACGGTGTTAAACAATATGAAAATGAGGACTTGCTTTGCAAAGTTATTGAGGTTGCCCAGTCTGTTAGTCTACCTGATCTACGTCCGAAGGGCATTTGCGCTGTACACAGACTTCCTGCCAAGCCAGGCAAAATCCCTGGAATCATAGTACGGCTTCCTCGCCAAGACATGAGAGATCGATGGCTACTGATGAATAAGGACCTGAGAAAGTTAGAATCTAAAAGTAGGAATAACAGAAAACCTGACGCAGTTAAATCGGCAGCCGCTCCAATCCGCCAAGAAATGGGCGGACCATTACTGGTATAAGTATGCGTGGTGTCGAAATGGCAAGGTTCTAGTGATGGAAGGCAACCGAGAGAAACTGCTCATGTAATTCAGAGCTCATCTTTTCTCAATATAAATACCCAGTCTATTCGTGGCAAAATAGATTTTCTCCACGTGTTTTTACGAATATTCACATTTGAGTTCCCGGCTATCATGCTAACTGAAACGTGGCTTTCTGATGATTCTAAGTGTTTCAGCCTGTTCGGCTCCAGTTCGTTCTTTCTGAATTGTAAAAACAGACGTGGACGCGGTGTGTGTTTGTTTGTTCGCTACTGTTTACATTGTGACTATGTTAATCACCTTAGTGTTGTTGCTGCTTATTATGAGGGGCTGTTCTTGTTAAGTAACAAATTATTGTTCATTGTGGTTTATCGGCCGCCCCAGGGATGTGTTGAGACATTCTTGAATTACTTGGAACAAATTTTTCAGTTCGCAAGTGAAAACAATTATCATGTACTACTTGGTGGCGATTTTAATACTGATATCCAGGAGGCGTCCAATAGAAGCCCAGAATTCTTTGTCTTTCTTGAATCGTATCTACTGACTAACGTAGTAAATACACCCACCCGTATAACACCTACATCTGCAACAGTTCTAGATCTTTTGATAACTAGCAATGAATTTGAAGTCCTATCCTGTGCTGTTCTAAACTATGTTATGAATGACCACCTTCCCGTGTTTTTAGTATGTAAAATTCCTGAGCTAAGTATACAACTCGCAAAAAAACTCCCTTCATGATGACTCAACTCATCACCGCCGAGACACTTGACTCATTTAGGGCTGCCATTGTGAACACAAACTGAAATCGCGTATTCCCACAAATAGACGTAGAGGAGGCGTTTAACTCCTTTTTTGAGATATTGAACTTCCACATATTGTGATAAGATTCCATATATTCCTGTCAAATCCCCCAACAAAGCTCGTAAGCCCTGCATAACGTCGACCATCCTTCATATGGTCTCCAAATAAAATAAATTATTTCAACGCTTTTTACACAGTCGGGATCCTGGTGATTTTTCAGTTTTCAAAGTGCACCGCAACCAAGTGACTGCGGTTTTGAAGAAGGCGAATGATAGTTACCACATCTCCATGTTCAATGCTACAACTGATCAAAGTCAAGTGTGGACAAAGCTTAATCATCTACTTAACTGAACTCCGAATAAAACACCCGAAACTTTTGAAATTGATAGAATTCAGTACAGCGGCGCTCAGTTGGCAGACAAATTTAATGAGTATTTTACTACATTAGTTGACAGTGCATATGACCCTAGTGCGCCTCAGTACATTAACAGTTATGTACGCGACTCTATGGCCCTATTACCTTCAAGCAATGAAGAGGTGTTATCAGTATTTAACAACGTGAAAAATATGAAAGTAAAAGTAAAGCCGAAGTAATTGTCATACATAAAAGTGGTCCTAAAAATGTGCTCAGTAATTACCGACCAGTGTCGATCCTTCCAATTTTCTCCAAAGGGCTAGAGAAGATACTTTTCATCCGCCTCAACAGTTTTTTTCAAACACATAATATTCTATCAACTAAGGAGTTCGGGTTTAGAGAGAATTTATCTACTGAAATAGCGCTACTTAAACAAAAAGAATTAATAATAAATGAATATAGAACACAAACTACTGACCCTCGGTATATTCGTAAACTATTAAAAAAATTGCCAGTGGTTTAGCTCTAGTTAAACCTGGAGTGACGCGATAGCTACAGCTGGCCGAGTGGACCTTGGTCACGTCACCAACCACGTTACGAACCACGCGATCAGCCACAGCGCCGCGCCGCCGCCAGCTGCTCCGCACCACGTGACCAACAACGTGACAGCGAGGCGGCGCAGCCAACATTACGGTAGCATTGTGAGCCTTCAGCGTGGCGGCGCAGACACAGGGTGGCTGCGCCACCACGCCGAAGGCTCGAAATGCTACCGTAATGTAGCTTTCGCTAAAAAAGCCTTCGACAGAATGCACCATTTAACTCTGATACAGAAACTCTATATATGGCGTCCGTGGCGTGCCGCTTAAATATTTTCCAGCTGCTTGACTGACCGCACTCAATCTGTTCACTTGGGTAACTTTCGCTCGCAATTTAAATCAGTTAGTCATGGTGTCTCTCAGGGGAGCATATGGGGGCCCCTGCTGGTCAACATCTACATAAATGATTTGGTTCAAATTGATAATGAGGTCGAGTACATCATTTTGCCGATGACACAAGTATATTTATTTCAGGAACGAATGCAGAATATTTAATACGTAGAGGAAACGATGCACTGGCGAAACTGCATGCATGGTCCAGAAGAAATGCGTTCCTCATTAAGACGACAAATCTAAAGCCGTCATATTCACAGCTAAAAATGTGTATCTTGCGACTTACTTCACCTTAACCCTTGGTAATAACACAATAGCAATAGTGAGTGCTGTAAAAACCCTAGGCGTTTATTTTAACGAATTCATGCTGTGAAACAATCATGTGGACCTGATAGCCACTAAGCTAGCTCGTGTTTTACTAGTATAAGGAAAATTTCAGCGCACATTGCCAACTAAAACAAAGATCGCAGTATATCACGCTTTATTCGGGTCTTATATTAACTGCTCTAATTTGGTGTGGGGAACCACGACGTCTACTTGTAAAAATAAACTTCTGAAATTGCACAAGGCTGCGATGAGAGCCATAGTGAATGTATCTTTTATGTCACACGTTAGCTCCCATTTCTCAACATACTACATCATGGTAATCAAAAAATATATGAATTTAGCATTCTTAGGCCCTATAATGTTCTGGTTAAACAAAACAATATGTTATTTAGAGGCATCGCTAAATTACATGAAAATCCCACAAATTACACAACACGATGCCGCGAACACTGGCATGTTCCACATCCGCGCACAAACTATGGCTTTCAAACACTTAACTATGCTTTCCCATGCACATTAAATAAATTTAAAGTTGCACAACAAAGTATTACCAGCTCTTCTTTTTCTTTTAAAAGCATAAAAAACTTTTTTCTAATGCACCTGTATTGTGATTGCAAGAGTATCATTTTAAATTTAACATATAACGATGTCTTGAATTGTTGTATTTGCTCAATTTTTGCTGTACTGTACTGCTTCTGGCTGATTTTTGTTATCTTTTTAGTGTAATCTGTGTTTTCTGTCCTGCACTGCCGAGTATACAGGGATATAGGAGCTCTGTCAAGCTGCTCTTAAGCGGATTTTACTCCCATACGCCTCAAACATATATGTAAACATGCTTGTTTCAAATAAATTCAAATTCAAAGTAGCTGGATAGGGGTTAGGTAGCTTGTTAAGGGTAGATTTCCTTGGGATGGGTGGCGAATGGCGCTTCTGAAGGGTGAAGGTGGGCAGAGGTGCGATGGAGGGGTGGATCGAGAGTGGTGGGGGGTTGGCGGGCAGCCTTATTGCACAGGCGATGGGGAGGTGGTAGATGGATTCTGCTTCTGGAGGAAGATGCTCCTCGCTTAGGCTCCAGGTTTCGCCTCAACATAAATCATATTTCCGGGCCAAAGGGGCGGGTGGGGCGTTCAGTAACACTACGCCGGCTGTAAAACACATAATCACTCGCTGTGAAAAAGCTTATGCAATTCTTTATTGCAAGAATGATAGATCATCCACCTAAAAAACATGCGCTCTATTCTCGACAATGTGAGCGATGCCAAACTTACGTTCTAGTTCCCAGCACGTGCTACCTTCGCCGCCTCGATCATTTCTGGAACTCGCTGATCTCTGTAACGGGTACTAATATCACTCAAAATCAGGCAAGCATCGCCTAGACTGAGTCATGTATTAACGGCAGTGCCGATTAACGTAACCTTAAAAGGGTACAGACAAATGTTTTAGGGTGTCAATTTTTTTTACCTTTAGAGAGGTCAACAGGGCCTAGTAGTCGTGAAAATGAGCTCAAAACACCAGTGCGCAGCGCCAATAATAATTACGAGCGATATTGAAAATTGCAGCTTTGGCATCGGTCAGCGCCACCTCTGGAGTACACCTTGACGTCACGGCCGAACGGCCAACCTAGACTGCCACATTTCTGATGACGTCACAGGCAAGCACTGGTTGTTCTTGTGAACGACCAGCGGTTTAGACTGGACGACACGGGTGGTAATGCCCAGGGGCTCCTCGGACAGCATTCAAGATCGTATTAAAGTACCTTCCACTCATTGTCTGCGAGTAAAACTTGCTGCAATGTTGAAACTTCCTTTCTTCAGTAATTTCATCAGTCAGGCTGAAACTCCATTCACCTAATTTCTCGTGTATTGAATGTTTCCGTTTGCAAAGAAATAGCGAAATCAGTCAGAAATCAGGCACAGTTTAGGTTTAACAGTTGTAGGGAGTAACCGGGTTGTTATCGAATACGAAGGGCTTTAGGTTCGACCCTACAATTGCTCAGGTAATTGTTTACAAAGTAAAAAAAAGATAGGATTAAAAAGAAAGGTTGCAAGCGAAATGTGACCAAACTGCGCGCTGGTCCTGGTCGTGTTGCCGACCGGTATGAGAAGCAAACAGCGCTTACGATGTGCTTGGGAATATTTCAACGTTTAACTAGAGAGAAATTGCTGCTTCCCGGACGTGCCTTGAAGGACATGTCAAAGGAGCACCGGATGTTGGTTATATCCCGATGCGAACGCCGTGAAACACGTATTCAATCGACGCGACAGTGTTGAAAGGTCCAGTGAGCGGCCAGTCCCCTACCCTAGTCCACTTAGCAATTCCGCAACCAGCGGCGCTGCCATTGCTTTTTCTCGGATGCGCCGAGGACGGGAAGCTTAGTAGAAGGCCGCAGCCGGCGCCAATTTTGCGTCAGAGGTCATGAATGCTTCCTTATGCAACGCAATAGATTTCCTGATGCAGAATAAAGCGGAAGTTGTACGAAGTCATCAATTTTCATCACCGGCGACTTCAACTGCGATGTGAGGAAATACAAGTTGTTGGTACATTACATGACATTATGCAAGTTAGTTTTCGACACGAATAAAGACCAGACGACATCATCGAGGGGCACTTGCATAGATCCGATGTTCACGCGGGTGTGCACTGTGAAGACCATGACGAACTCATCAAATCCCTTTTGTTATTATAAGGCCGATTATCATCCTTGACAACGCATGACCTTAATCGTCAATGCATAAATGGAATGTGTTCCCATAGCTAACGTTTTTATCCACATTATCAAGCGTGAAACAGATAATACATATAAGCATGAAACGTTTGGCTGTCATTCTATGCAAATGTGGGCAAAAATTGTCCGGTAATCGCGGCAAACCTGAAGCCAAAGCGTGGTAGCACCGGATCATTACAACAATGCTATATTTTGTTTTAGATAAGCTTTAATGCATTGCTCGTATTCTTATTTTTATAAGGTTTCTCACACGTTGAAAAGTACATGAAGGTCGATGATATATTAACTGGTGTTTGCTGTGATGTTTGCAATTTGTTGCCTTTCTTTAAGCTGGACTGATAGTGGGGACCGTAGCGGTATGTCTTCGATGAGGCCACTTGCTTGGTCACCGTTTCGAAGGGTAGTGGCTGCCAAGGTTATTGCTTCTTCCATATGCACGCATACGGTTACATCGCTGTTTTTGGGGTTCAGTTACTCGGGATGTAGCTCTATCATATGTTTTAAGGTTGCCGCAGTCGTTATTGTTCATTTTTTGATTGTATGCGTTCTGCTATCCTGCCTGCCCACAGTTGGTGCAGCAGAAAATCGCTGAAATCATCCAGGCTGTCTCGAACACTCACATAACAGAGCTGAGTGTTATTGACCCAGCAGACCAGATAAGATGCTAAGCAAAATTCTGTGCTTGTTTTCTTAGTTGGCATCTCCCAGCTTTTATGCGCTCATGAAAAGAGTAGATCGAAATAGCATGACTCAGCTTATGAAGGAAGTTGTACAAGGGGCTTCCTTTGTACTGCTAATGCTTCTGATTTTATGAACAGTATCAAATCATATAAAACTTTGAAACCAGTACTTTACTATGATTACTACATACAAATTCCTTAGATGCCACATAGGAAAACATATTAATTTTACTTTATCCATGGCGAACTGCAAAAAAAAAAACAAAGTGCACTGACTGCGCATATTGTACAAGTCTGCTCATTAACAATGCCGTTATTCAGTAATCATTAGGTGCCAGTCGAAGGCATTTGCCGAGCAGCCGAAGCTTATTTGTAGTTCAATTTTATTCATTCTTCTACTGGCGAATCTACTAACCTGCTTTTCATTTGTCGTACTAATAAAATATTGCATGTTCGAATTTATTCGACCCAAATGAAACGTGCTTAAAACATTAAAATAATTGCCACAAAGTTCGAGTAAGTCACACCATACTTTTCTTCGACGACTGTTTGCTAAAAGTGGCCAACTGTGATCGTGACAACATACCGTGCAGCGTCAGTCTGCGCAGAATGGAGGATTCATTGCCGTGACGCGATCCATTTGAGTCTCAGTATTCATAGCTGTCATAGTAGGATGCGTCGCTAAGGTTTTATTAATAAAGAGCATCAGACAATAGGACAATAACTGTCAAAAGGAAGCAAAGAAAAATTGGAATCTTCTCCTTCGGTAGCACAAATGCAGTGGGAGCATTTTAGTGAAAGCAAAATTTGACTTTCGATTACAGCGTGGGCGCTGAAATTTATTAGGCAAGTAATGCCGGAAATGACGGTAACAAAAGGTGCAAAATTAAACGGTAGTGAGCGCACTGAGGATGACCTAAGAAAAAGAACCGATGCGCGTGCTTTGCTCCGGACAGCCATGTTGTTGGCGGTCGGAAAGAAAAAGGAAAATTGGCCCTTCTTGAAGGGAAGAAAAAAAAGAATGTAAGTACTCCTGATGGTGCAGCAGGAGTTGGTGGACAATCGGCTTTGGGCGTGTTAGAAGGTGATTCGAGAGAGAAAAACTGGAAGCACTTTGCTTCTCACAGTAAAAGCTGACAAGCCCCTAGCTCAAAAACAAAGAAGGTAAGGCGAGAAGGTAGATTGGGTCCTGGATGCTAGGAGCCAGAAAATTGGACGGCAATCATGCTAGCAGCTTTGGAAGATGTCAATTTCCTCTCACTAGACGAGTTGTACGGGCTGTGAAGAAAAATGGAAGGAGTAAATAGGGGCCTAAAGGGGCGCCTTGTTTGTAGTGACAGATGTTCCACCTACTGTACTCTTCCGATCACTTTGTCGGCCATTTAATATCGCAGTGCTGAGCATCTTCGTCTAGCGGGACTTCCGTTTTCTTGCATCCTTTCGTTTCGGACCGCTCACTTTTGCCACAACGTAGTGCAGTTTTTAGAAGACGAATCGCATTTTGGTGCAATTCTCTTTATCTTAAAATTCCACTTTTGGTTGGTATGCCATATCAGTTTATTGATGAGCTATTACAGCAATGCGGTGAGATTGGCTTATAACAACAACATACAAGGCTGAGGAAAGCGCCTTCTCATAACCTGACTGCAAACTGTTCATTACTTCTGCGTCACCAAATTGGTATACTGTACAAAGAGGCTCTAAACACAAGTTTATACAGTTTTACCGGATTATGTCCAACACACCGGAGATACAAGGCTTCGATTCGAATTAAGGCTCCTGATGTGTTAACAAAAACAAAGAAGAATGGAGGAAGTAGACGCAAGCTAGTAAAGTCCAGTCTTATTTGTACTGACTGAGAAGAAAAATGGAATGAGCAAATAGGGGCATAAAAGGCCGCACATTTCAAGCGTACGCCACTCTGCAATATATTTTAAACGCTGACAAATATCATCTGCAGACCCTGCCTTGATCACACGCTGGAGGAGTTTACGCCGATCTTCCTGCGCACGCAGAGCACAGGGTATTTTTTAACCTTTGAAATTTTATTTTTAAAATTGTGGGAAATACGTCGGCGCAGTCTGTCCAGCTGGGCTTTAAAGCTATTCGCACATTATATAGGTCTAATAGATCAATAATTAGGCCATTAATAGCTAATCTAACCAATAAACTTTTTAGAGTTCGCTTTTTAGAGGGAACCGTTTTATTTCAAAATTGATGGCCGTGTAAATCGAACGTGAACCATGTTTTCTAATTTTATTAGTACGGCTATGTAGTTCGATTTAAGGAACGTGAAAAGTACGCATTTGAAAACTTGTTCAGCTGGCTTTCCCGCTTTACACAAATATAAAATGACGTCGCGGTGTGTGGTATCGTCGTCAAAATCAAGTTCACTTCTTTTATACCATGAAATGTATCAACTGCGCCTGTATTTGGTGCATAAGAACTGTTAGAGACGCCATTCTATAAATACACATGGCGAGAAAGCCAATTCAACGAGCTTTAAAATGCATATTTTGGAGGTTCGATATTTGAAACCACAATGCTGATTAATAAAATCTGAAAGCGCACCTCACCTTCGATAACGACGGCCATCAATTTCGCAATATATCCTTGCCTCCTGAAACAAAAACGTATTCGTTATTTTATTTAAATTTGAGTTTAAATATTGGTGCGTCTGAGGTACATAATGTCCTCTTCGCAGTACGATGCAACTCAAGAGGGAGCACCGATGTATTTTGCTCAGTTTTTAAAACAAAACCTCTAAACGTTAAAAAATTATAATATTTTTCTGTGCACGCAAGACTTGACGGATTTTTGGATGGAAAATATTGTTGGGCTGAGATGATGAAACCTTCGTTTTCATTTTCCTTTTTGTTTCTCTATATGGAGACAGACCAGTGGCATTTTCACAAAAATTTAGATATAAAACCTCTTGTGAGTACCTCTTCCAATAATTCGTTCACACAAAACAATTGCCATTTCAAAAAAAGTTGAAGCAACAGTAGCAGATGAACCCCCTAGGAAAAGTGCGTGCTTGACACACATGCCATACAAGAAAACACGCCATTTACGAAATTGCAGGACGACGGCATTGGGACCTGTAAGCTTCACAGTACACTCCAGCAGCAAAACCGAAAATTTTGATCGATTGATTTCATAACACTACTTTGAAATGCGGAAGAAAACAGCCGCTAACTTCGGAATGATCTAGTGCACACATATCATCATTCATTCAATTCGCAAATATCTTTATTTGAAGAAACATTACGCGTTTTCATGCATTGTAATATCCACAGATTTAAACGAATGAGCATCATATTTCGTGTCTGAAGAAATGTCCTGCACTAAATTAAGCAACACCTACATCGCGTTATGTGGGCAACGAACAAACAGCCGTGCCTGAATGAGGGTGTGGATCCTTCTGCAAAGTTCTTGCTTTGTACAAGGTCTCACCTTCATTACTCCACCAGGGATGTAATACTTTCCGCTACTTTTATTTTTCGTCAGATGTAAAGTTTTCTGCTAGTTTTCTTTATGAATAACGTTCCTGTGCTTTTCACGACCGAGATTCTTGCTTGTGATGTTGTAAAAGCGGTCCTGGCATGTGGAAATAGCAAAATGAACACAAGCCACATGTGTCATGCAAAACTTTCCTGTCGTCTTGTCCAGCAGTTTTGTGGTTCTTTCAATGGGCAGCATAACCGCTATTTCAAGTGAATTGAGTAACAAAACATGCTCCGTTAGTAATAAGTTACCTCATGTGCAAGCACAATGTTCATGCTACTAGCTGCGTCAAAAGTTACCCTTTTTTACGAATGTCTGTTGTGTCTGCGCTACAATAAGCTTGGTATGGCAAACATGAGTTCAGCCAAGTTAAAGCCTCATGAAACTACGTCTGAAAAGATAATTGACACCAATGTATCGCTCATTATGCCCTCACGTAATATAAGAGCGCATAAATATCTTGTCCAAGTCAGCGCGTCCAGCCGTGAGGGATCAACATCATCGTATACGAGAGCTGCACCCTATGCCGAACAAGAAAGGAGAAATAACTAGCACGTACTTTATGCACCGCAGAGCAGGGCCTAAGCCAGGGTTATTCGGGTTGGGTGTCGGCCGCGCAACACCATAATTACGTTCGTACAGCTCCAGGACCCGTCTTGCGACAAGCAAGGAGGTCGTTTGCGCTCCCCGGTTCATGGTTGAGTGGAAGCTCCTTGGTAGCCAGGCGTTGCTTAGGAAGGAAACACAAGCCTCTTTCGAAAGTAAGAAAGCTGAAAGCGGCTGCAAATGCGAGAGCTGGAGTGACCAAAGAGCGAACGCTGTCGGGCGCCGGCGCATATATGTTTGATAAATGGCGACTTACTGCGGGGTCATACGAACGAAGTATTTCTTCGCAGCAGCGTACGCAACGGCATTCCGAAAGAGGCGGTAGTTGTGCGTTTAAAATGTGGCGAGTTGCGTCGAGCTTCAAATATGTGCTCGGCAGCTTACATGAGTGCTGATATTGTATGCTTTCGCCCTTTTGGCGTGCAATTATATCTGCCGCGATGCACGCAACCCTTTCTTCTCTGAGCCTCGTTGACTCGCTGTAAATAGAGCCACTATAATTTTTCCTGCCGGCTGGCGCGTTTCGTAGAGATCATATTTAAGCAATAAAAGCTGGGTTCTGTGTCTGAACAGTCGTGTCATGACAGATTACAGAAACGTTAGCACGGTTCAAACAACTCTCTGCGAATTGTTACTGTATTCGAACAAGGAGGAGGAGGAGGGTTAGGAAAGGCTGGGAGGTTATTCGAGAGGAATAATCTAAGAAAAAATTGTTCTGAAAATGCGCGCATGAATATTCCACAAGGATAGCAATCATGTTTACTTAATGAAATTTTGTTATTGAAAGACAACCATTCAGGCTAGTAACGAGATATTTGAAAGCGACTGAAAATTGAACCCATCGGTAGAATAAATTATGGAATTCAGGATAGTTGCTAATGTCTCGCATCCGGAGTGCCTCCATGTTACGGGCGCATTCAACTGCACATTGGGAACTGCTTTTCGAGTTTTGGAAAGTCTTTCTCTAAAAGGCGATTGTCATGAATGGCAGGCAGCTCATGACATGCGATTTTCCCTGCTCACTTCTCGTCTAGTCTAAAACCCATGCACACAACCCATGCAAGCGAATCTAGAAGTAAGCACTCGGCTATCGTGTTTGAGGCCTGTTCAGAGCAAATAGCAGCGTACAACTCAAAGCACTGGCACAGATGTTATTGGAACTCTCTGCTGTATAAGAATATCCTGTATGGTATATTTCCCAAGTGAACCTTGTTTTTTCTAATCGAGCAAATCAGTACAGAATAATAAAAGCACAACCCCTATCTGTAACTTTCGCTTGATTGCTCTTCTTGCAGCTGGCTCTTTTCAAGCGTGTTTCGCGAATCATCAACTTGATTTCTCCGCTGTCCACCTCCCCTAGAAAGTGAGATAATTAAATGCTGATGAAATTAACCAACCAAATATTAATAATGTAAGCTGTTAACAATGTTTTAAAAACTCGACAAGGTTTAGGAAGAACACTTTGTGATTGTCAGTAATGATATGCCGAGCTGGCATGGCAGCGCTTGTGGTTGAAGCCTTGGGTGCATCATGCAAAAAGATACCCGACAACATTGTGGCAGGCGGAAGATGCATCATAGATTAGGCGAAAGAGGTTTAGTAAATATTGTTGGAACGGTCATTGTTGCCACATACGAAGCTTTGTGAAAAGTAGGTCATGGCATGACTGCCTCATTTTGTCTGTTTTGAAAGTGCCTTCCACGGAATTCGAAAACAAAGGGTGCTTATTTATGTCAGTATCATAGCCATATTTACAGAATATAAAGAAAATTCGTAAAATAAAATGCATTTCGCAGCTAATCTGGTCGTAAATAAATTATTATTACAGGTCCCAAGTTCTAATTTATACGACAATCACTTCCGGCAATTTTGCTTGCCGGAAGTGTTGTGCAGAACTAATTGACATGGATAGTTCGTTTTCTGTTGCGCTAGAAATTTAGAAGGCAGAAGATGAGCTTCTAAATCTTGCGGTGGTAGTAAGTATTCCTTAGATTGCGAAATTACTGTTCTTGTTTTTTTAACGCGAACATGGCGGCAAAAACCAAATATCGCTCTTCGCTCTTTGCGGTCAATTGGATTTGGCGCGCATGCTGCTTTTCCAGATTGCGGATGATTTATTCGAGAACATTGGTTGTAGAAAAGATCTTTTCGTCCTTGCATGCTATGAATGTACGCGCCCCTTTGGGCGCAGTTCTCCCAGAGTTATATTGTGTTATCACTGTGCAGAACTATATTCTTTTCTATTTTATGAAGTGCTCAATATGCCACACAGAGCTCGATCTCACAAGAGTAGGTCATGCTACATATTTTTCGTCCGCTTGAAACCACCAGAATTACGCTTTGCAGCTGTGGAAGGAAAATTTCGTAAACACCACATTAGTCAAGAACAGAACAGGAACACTGCTGCACCAAAGGCGCACGGTATCCTGAATAGGCTCTGAGGACATGTAAAAACTTGAGTACGCTTCAAAACTACAAAATGCGAGTGGCCGACAATGGCACCCGTCTGCTACTCTGAAAATGGTTACTCCTCTTCTGATTTAGAGGAAGCTCCAGCTCCTGAAACTGCCTCTTCGAACTTCCTTTTCTGTCTGGGTGGAAGCGTCAAAACTAAATGGTAGAGTGTTCACTGCTGCGCCTAAAGGGAACTAGAGGAGAATCTTTATTGAATTATCCATTTGAAGTATCCGCAGACGTAACCCATTAGGTTTTTTCTTACCTGACCTAAAAGACAATGGATGGATGGATGGATGGATGGATGGATGGATGGATGGATGGATGGATGGATGGATGGATGAATGGATGGATGGATGGATGGATGGATGGATGGGTAGGAGCGTCTCTTTTGAAACAGGGCAGTGGTAGTCTGCCACTATGCTCAGTTTTTTCCTTTATTTTTGTTTAACTCTGCTTTAAGTTGTTAATAAAATTCGCCATTTTCTTTAAAATACGTCTTCCTACACTTTAAAACTTATGTCACCTCTCTGCTTTAAGCCACAAATGCTCCAATCGCTTTTTGCTAATCTCCACCGCAGATTTATTTACATGACTAATGTTATCTCTAAACTCTAAGGCCTCCGGAAGAGTGACAGTGCCTGCATCGACATCGGGATGAATACCATCATATTTTAGAATGAGGTGTTCTACTGTTTCTACAGATTTACCACACACACCACGTGTGTCATCTTCTTCGTTAAATTTCTTTTTGTAGCTGCGCGTTCTCAGACACCCTGACCTAGCTTCAAAGAGGAGGGCACTGCCTCTTGAGTTATCATAAAACGTTTCCTTCCTGATCTGCCTTTTCCAGCATCGAGATAGTTCTACTCTATGCTTCTTTTTCATTGAATCTATCCAATTTTTACCTTCGACGTTCTTAACCTGTCGTTTAATGCTCTTTCTTTCTCCTTCCTCGTGTCTGGCAAACTTACTGGACAGCTTTCTAGTTCGTTTCCGCAACAGTGTGTCAATGCTCTTTCTGTACAGGTATTTAAATACCTTAGCTGCCCAACTGTTATCGTCCAATTTCCTCAGGCGTTCTTCGTATAGTACTTTACTCTGAGCTTCCCGTGCTCCGAATATGCGCAAAGCGCGGCGTCATCTCTCAGCGCTCCGAGAACTAGGCCCTTCATTTGGCTAGGTAGAGAAAACGAAACAGCTGCCCAGCGTGGGGTTGAAATGGTTGCGTTCGGTTTGTAACGTAAAGCGCCGATGCATTGTTGCGCTACGCTGTGCATTATGCGAAGACCCAACGATGCGTGCGGGAACGAGGTATACATTTCAGCTTCTTGTTTTTATTTTTATTTTGCTCCGTGGCGTTGTTTTAATAACACAAAATGGCGCGCGAGGTATCATGTGTTGGCAGGCCAGCCAGTGCACAGCTTTCGCTTTCTGCGCTTACTTTTCACAAAGCATTTCAGGTGATCTGCCTTTAAATTAAAATACGCGTCAGGGTCTTTGTTCCCTGTGATCAAAATTAGGAACGGATTTTGTGCATCTACTAACTCTAGGATAGCGCATAGTCTGTAGGACGTGAAAATATCGACGCATACTTGAAAAACGTAATGTAGGAGGCAAAGCTTTTGAGCCGGTCTGCGTATGTGCTGCTCAAGCGTGTAGTCGTGTCACGAAGAGGCGTGTTAATTGACTTGCATGAAAATCGTGGCAATGAGCACTAAGCGCGCTTCATCTACAAACCTTCATCCCTCGTGCCGTGGCGAATTAAGTGCATTCAAAGAACCATACGCCGATTACTGCACAGCTTTCTGCGTGTTCAGTTGAGTTTTTCCTTGTTCACGCACTGTTTTCCTTTAATATCGTGCGATAGCACCTTCATATGTTGTGCGTGTTAATGCGCCTTGTGGATGTAATACACACTGTGTGTAAAAACTGAAGTGTTAGCGTTTTATTTTTTCAGGATTTCTACAATCGATATTCCCCGCGAAGAAAGCCTGTTCAAAAAGTGGATAATGTAGCTATATTATATTGAAGGAGAGACGATTTCTAAGCTACAAAGAGCGTATTACAGTCTCTCTGAAAACACTTCAGGCCGTCTGATTTTATTATGTTTGTGGCAAGCTGCAGCAGCTTGCTCAGCAAGAAAATCATTTGGCCTTCTTTGGGAGCAAGCCACTAAACTGCCGGCAGCAACCAAACATGCGAATCCCAAACCTGCACACACGGCTTCACCAGCGTATCGAGCCCGAGCATGCACCTACTGCTTTAGGCTCTTCCTCTAACAAATGAGCTCTTCATGGCAGCAGGGAAGAATCTGCGCTACCGTCAATGCTGTTGTGCAAAGAGGTTTTCAGGATCTCTCAAGGTTTATACAGCTTTTTTCCTGGCTTTCTTTCCACAATATTGTGGCAAAATAAAGATGAAATTCGATGTATTATTGCAAGTTCAAAATCTTTAAAAAAACTGTGCACTGTCTTGCAATATTTTGACTTAGTTATGCCCACTTTCCTCTTCGTAATATGGACTGCTAACATCGCAATATTCACTCCAACTACGCCTTACGTAAGACGCGGTATCAACGAGGCCTGGACCTCGCTAAAAACGTTGCGAAAATTAACCGTTAGCGAAACGTTAGCGATGAAAACAGCGAATGTGCATTGCACATTACGGTTAAAGGAACGGCATTGCGCAGTTGGCGGGGAGTCTTGTGTAATTTTACTACAATGCACACAGCTGCTAGCGTCGGTGCGCACGAAGGTTCGCACTGCCAGAGAAGTTGGTCAAAACATCTGCGTACTCAGCGCGAGATAAGCGCTCGCTACCCTACCAGACCAATTTGCGTCCACTTGAAAATAAAATAGCGATGATAATGCGCTATGCTTGAACCGGTGCCTAAATGCGCGCATTAAAATGACAGCGGCACAGGGTTCGACTTTCCAACCAACTTCCCAGTGTCGACTGTTGCCGTAATCAGCGCCAAACTTCAGGCGACGCTGAGGACGCGGCATGGCCATGCTGGCGCTTACTGCAAAGACCTACATTTAGTAAATGATTAGCAGCGCAAGCCGCGCAGCAGATGAAGCTTGGCTTTTGAAATTCCACCCGCAAGATACTTGAGATAATTGGATGAACGGGGACGCTAGGTGGGGGGGGGGGGGGAGAAATTTTGGGAGTTGCGCAACCCTATAATATGCCTCCTAAACAAAAGGGGCCACCGCAACGGGGGTTACGCAGGGAAAGGGAGGGAAAGAATAGGAGACAGGAGACGGGTGGGGAAGAGAGAGGGGCAAGGGAGATGACAAAGATGGCAGGAATCAGACGCGTCAATTAGAGGCGAGGACGCAAGTTAGCTGCTTGAAATAACTCGAGCAGCCGTTTGAGGGCACTTGCTTCATGACAGCTACACCGGTATCAAAAAAGTACGCACAGCAAATGACGTATCTGATCGATGAGCTCGACCGAACAAAGATGGAAACATCAAGCTATGGGCGCGGTGTTGCCAGACCAGAAAGCAGTTTCGCATTGCCTACTATCATTGCTCTTATGTGTACAGTCGCTCTGCTTAAATAGAAGTCGATACAGACGACAGGAAAAAACAGCTAAATTGAAAATAGACCCGCAAGATAATTTATAACATGCTACAATGCTTTTATGAATGACTGAAAAACAGTGATAAAAATGAAAAAGTGGAGACCCTTGATAGCGTTAGGCAATGAAGTTCGAACAATACAAAAATACTTATTGCAGTTGACATATTTTTTTATTCACAAATCCTGAAATCAGTGAATTTTCAAAGAAAGTAATTTTCAAGCTAAGAAAATATAGCCCCTCAATACCTTTCGTTTTTCTCAGACCAAAAATGCAGGCAAAAACCCAAGCCAAGATTGAGATTGACCTTTAAGTTCGTGGCTAAAATATTTAGGGCTCAAAATAGAAGCCCGGGAATATAATAATCGCGATTCTCTTTCAGGATGGTGTTGATCGTTTTTACTTCAAAAAAAAAAGGAGGCCAAAGCAGAGAACCCATGCGAGACTCACCAGCGCAGTTCGTGTCGTATATATTGCGTGTCGTGTGTTTTCCCTCGCTTCGTCCTGGTCTTCTACGCTCAGTAAAAATGAACCATCATAATGATCCAAGTAGGCCGACAAGTATCGTTGTTGATTTTACTTTATTTCTATTTTTTCGCCGTGATCTGCAGAGCTTCTGCTCTGTCTTGCCTGAATAATTCAGTTTTCTTCCTCGACTACGTCGGGGGACATACTAGTGAGTTTTTAGTGGGCCATGTCTTCACAATGAACTTTTCGAGTAACCGATGTAATAGTAGGCTGACACTGAATTCCTAAAGGAATGGGGTGTTCTCCGTGTGCCTTAAGCTACACAGCTGCCCTGCACTTCATTATTTACATGCAGTGGCAGCAAGCCTCTTTTTTTTCTTTCATGCATAAATGCGCGAATAGACTCATACTCCTCATATTTGTGCAATTTTTCCGTCTTTAAGTTAAATTGAAGTGTGTCATGGAACTCGAAAAAAATTGTCTTTGTTTCACAAGGTTAATTGTTTCATTATGACACTGACGGCACAGTTTAAAGACACTGGGGCAACTGTGCAAGAGATCGAACTTGGAGGCTTTTGGGCTCTGACGAAGGAAGCATTTGTGATTACTTTTATGCAACAAACAAACATGTATATTTCAAAACATTTAAACAAATACACGAGGTAAATTCAAGAAATAAATATGAAAAAACACTCTTCACTTTTGCAAGACTTCTATATAATTTCCTTCCGAATGTCAGCTTCAGGCTTTTTCCTCACTAATATAGGACTTCGCTTCTGCATTGGAGTGAGACTGAGAACGCACCATGTTATTAACTTACACATGGAAGAAAGCACAGGTTCGAAGCCGTACAGCGCCTCCTGCATTCTGTTCCATTCGCTTCAGTTCAATTTCTACTTAGGAAAAAAGTTGCGGGGTGCTGCTGCTTCCCGAATTTCTTTTCTGTAGCAATAAATTTGTGCTTAGTTCTTTCTAATTCTTCATACAGTGGTAATATATAAGCAAAATGGATAAAGTCTCAAAACTGTTCCTCAAGAACACATCATCGCCCGTCTTTCCAGTCTCCTTATCCGCTTCTTTTCCCGTTGAAGTTTCAAGGCTCAACCTGCCAATAATTCAAAGCAGCTGCCAACAAACTGTAGGAAAGCAAAAACAAACTTTTACTGTTCCCTTGAAAAAAAAATGACCCGGAACATGCACTCAACTAGAACTATGAAATAAAAAACACTCCATTTCCTCCTATTCTTTTCTCATTTTCTATGCCCCGCGCAGCCGATCCTTGAATGCCGCGGGGAGGGTGACAAAAAAACAAACATAAACAAGCAGTAAATCGCATTTAATTCCCTCCCGTACACGTGCTTCCGTTTCTGGCCGTGTCCTCGTATCGAGTTTTATTTCTCCAGCCACCTGAGATGATGATCTTTGAAGAGTCTCAGGCGTTGGGAAAGCTTAAGCCGGGACGATGTTCACACGCGCCGACGCATGAGCGGCTTAGCGTGCCGGCAGTCAAGGCGATTGTCTCCACACGTTGTCGGTAATAGCGTCTGTCTTGAGCCGCGCAAATTTAGAAATGAGAGAAGCCAGCTCGGAAGCGAGAATTTTTTTCTTGCGATCGATAGAAGCGCTTTATTGCGACCGGCCGCGGCTGTTGCTTTTTGCTTCCTTTTTTTGAGATCGCAGACTCTATAAGCGCTCCTGACGCAGTTGTTGTTCAGCCTCTAACACTATTCGGCCAAAAAACACGTGCAAAAAAACATCACATACCAACCTGAGTAAAGTATCACTCCAATTTTCGAATAGCGGCCAACCTTTCTTAACCCGAAGGTCTGCAATAAACCAACAGTAGGGTTATTTCCCATTATCATCATACAGCAAGTGAAAACAACTATTTCAAGACCGATGTATTTTGAAAAAAAAAATTTAAAAAATGAGTTTCATATGTTCCAAGTTTGGAGAATTGGCAAGTAGAAGGCCAATGTAACGTATTTAATTAAGCAGTAACCTTCACAACACCGTTTTATTTATTCTTATTTTTAGCAGTTGAGAAAAATTCTGCACAGTTTGTAAGGGAAGAAATCTCCTCTGTCAGCTGTTTACCTCCTTGACGGGTGATAGCACCGAAAGGCTTGAGTAAACTGGGTGCTTCTGAAGAAAATATTCCACATCTACAGGCTGCACTGTGCAGCGTTATTTACATGCATCACATGCAGTTTCGGGTCAAGAACAATAGTTTTACATGATCCATGACTCATTCTTGCTGCGCCACAAAAGAAATGATGTGCACATCCCCGGGCTCTGAATAAGGCAGAACTGAGAAAATAGGTGGTGCTCAAATGACCGCGCTTTCAGGTGTGGAAGCAAAATATGAAGAACGAGAGCGCCCTGATTGCTGTGTTGACAGCGCTACCGCTTTTCATTTACTGCGCCAAGCCTCTCGTTCTTTGCTAGTGTTTTGGGAAAGCATTTCTGATTGTTTCATTAGGACTGCCCTCTTGCTTACGTATCTGATGCCTACTCTTCCGCCTAGGGCCACCTTTTTTTATGCTTCGTCTTCTATATTTGCTCTAAAGGAGGCAAATGTTTAATTTTATGAACCTAGGCTGAGCTCGTTGTCAGATTTCTCCGCACCGGTAGATTAATGGCTGAAGATTGGTGCAGATAAGCTTAAGTTATCTCGTGTCGCTGCAATATGAACGGCTGCGTTTTCTGAGAGAGAGATTGCAAAAAAAAGAAGTCTTTCTGCTGAGACACGATTTGACGTTAAAAACTTTATATTATTGAAATTAATTCACAGTACTTCAATACGGCTTGGGTGACAGTCACATTGCTGCGTCGGTATGTAGAGTCCCTTCAATCTAACAATGAAGCCCTTTTCCGAGTGCCACCCGTGCTTCTGGAAGCAATAAAATCATGCTTTTGTCTCGCCGCGGGCTACCTCACAGCGACAGAAGACAATTTTCGCGGCCTTATTTTCAGTGCCACTGAGACTTGTAATTGTAGGAAGGAGGCAAGACGCAACTCTCAATTTGAAAATATTATTTGAAGTAAGTACATAGTCCACTTTCCACCTAATCTTATTGTTTTCGCATAGTAAAGAAAAAATTGAACATTTAGCACTGCGCAAATAGCTTTCCCCAAGAAGCATAAAGAGTTATGCTGAAACAAACAAAAAAACTTGAATGGTGTGCAAATTGATATTTTTGGCAATAAAACATGCAGCAAAAATAGATAATTTATTTGTGCGCCCTTAGCAACATTGTACTCCAAGGACATATAAAGTCTCTATGGGCTTCACATGCTACGTTATCCAATATACGGAGCGCATCAGCAGTCTGTCTTCTGTGTTCTTTCTTTGGCGCACATTGCTACATTGGTGCTGCACTGCACTACGCCAACTTTGCCTTCCGTGCACTACACAGCTCAGTGTAATGTATACTGTGCTCATTTTTTTCTCTGCAATTCAACACCACTGGCCACGCCCGTGGTTCCAGCACAGCCACTCCATTTCCCTCTTTGCGGCGCTTGCCGCGCATGCCTTTTCCCAGGCCGCAAATCGCTCACGTCACGGGTGATGTGGTTGCCAAGCGGCGCCCATGTCACGGGCTTCTGGCGGCGCTCAGTTAGCTCGAGCTTTCCCAAAGGGGGACGGCAACATTGCTTCCGCTGTCCTAAAGCATTCCCCTTCGGGAATGTGGGGCTTCTGTTCCATACTGATAAGGACCGCGGTGGTCCTAAACATTAGCTGTCCCGCTTTCTCCTCCTCGCCTTCTTACCAACACATGGCGCAGCGCGCGCGTTCCCCTAGATAACCATTGCGTCGAATTCTGCCACCATTATTTCAATCCTGCTAACAATTTGATGCTGTAACTGGCCCGTGGTTTCCTCGTGAAGTTCTGGACGGTAACACATCCGGGCGTTCTACTAGATCGGAATTTTTACAGTGTCATTGAGTTTGAAGAGGTGCAACCTGGTCGTATTGTTGGGGACACTTGGTCCCGGTGACGACTTAGAACGGCCCAATGAATATTGTTAATGTGGTGGAATTGTCTCCTATTTAACTTCTCTCATATGCTTCATATTCTCTCATATTTAAGAAGAAGAAGAAGAAGAAAGAATTTTAATGAAAGAAAGCCGGAGAGGTCGGCCGGTGGTAACAGGGCCCTGGCCTGCTACTCCACACAGGGGAAAGGGAAGAGGAGGAAAAGGAAAGTGTGAATGAAGGCTGATGATGGCATAATACAATGAGTTTCACGGGTGATGTCTATGCACACGCACACACACACACACACAACACTGGCTGGCGCTCGCATCGCGGTTACTGGACACACATAAAACTCAAAACTGGTGTCTGCAACACAACACCGACACATGTCATTAACCATGTAGGTTGTGCACAGGCGGTCACAAACGAGTATCCAGGCCTGTTTCACACAAAAAGTTGAGCAGGGCTTTTGTCACACGCCACCAATCAGAACGTCTCGTCCTTGCGCCCAGAAGAGTTTCCTCAGAGAGAGGGCGAGAGTCCAGGTTTTTCACGGTTGCCTCCAATGTTGTTCTTTCAGAAGTATAGTTCGGGCACGCGCAAAGAAGGTGTCCAATACTCTCTGGTGTGTTGCACTGTGCGCAATTTGGGTTACTTTCGATGCCGATCTTGTGAAGATAGTGTTGGAGGCAACGCCAAGCCGTAGCCGGTGGAGTAAAGTCCCATGACGTCGCACCATCACAGATGGGAAATGTAATCGTGAGCCAGCGTCAAGCTTACACACGCGGTCCTGTTGATGACTCGGATCATGCCAGTGCGACTGCATTGCCGCCTGCATTAAATGCGCCAACAAGGCTCCAATGTCTGATCTTGAAAAGGCTATCTCAATGAAAGCACCATCACTATGTGCCATCCGAGCCTCGGCGTCAGCACGCTCGTTTCCCGCTATGCCGCAATGGCTCGGTATCCATTGAAAATTTATGATATGGCCGCGGTGGAAAGCCTCGGCTAACAAAAGCACAATCTGTTGAACCAGCTGCTCGCGTGCTCTTGGTTTTAGATAAGTTTGTACGACCTGTAATGCCGATCTCGAGTCGCAGAATATAGTCCATTGCTGCGCTGGCTGGTGACCAATATAAAGGACGGCTTCTCGTATGGCTGCCAATTCGGTTGCCGTAGAGGACGTTTTGTGCATGAGCCTGAAACGGTGACATGAGGCATTTCCTGGCACTATCACCGCTGCAGCTGAAGAAGTGGTCGTAACGGATCCGTCCACGAAAACATGCTGGGTGTTAGTATACATAGATGTAATGTATGACAGCGCCAGCTGTTTCAGTCCGACTGTTGGAATGTGCGTTTTCTTTGTTATCCCTGGGATTGTTGTCCGTATAGATGGTTTTGGGACTGCCCAAAGTGGCACCTCCGCAATCTGGTGTGGCGCATAGTTCGAAGGCAGCGCATTGCGCTGCATCCAAAGGGCTCTGGAAAAGGCTGCATCTGGACGCACCGCACTAATGTTAGTCAGGGGGTGATGACGATGCCTGGTCAGATGCCGCAAATGCACACGAAGTGGCTCCTGTTGAAAATAAATTCGTGCTGGGCAGGCGCGGGCCTCATAAAATGTGCCCCATGTAGAAGTTTTACATGGCAAACCCAAGCATACTCTTAAAGCACGAGCCTGCGCGCTTTCAAGCACACGCAGGCCTGATAGTCTGACCCCCGAGAGAACGGGTGCACTGTATCTGAGAAGGCCGACTACCAGCGCCAGGTACACGTGTAGTAAAGATCGCTCAGAGGGACCCCAACATTTTCCTGCCATACACCGCACAATGCTTGCAAAGCTGTCGAGCTTTTTCTTGAGCACAGAAATGTGCTTCGTCCAGGACAGGTCACGGTCTATCGTAACACCTAAGAATTTGTGATGTGTTACGTATGGAACAATTTGCCCGTCGATTGTGACCGGATACCACGCCATTATCTTGCGTGTGAAAGCCAATGTTACGCTTTTAGTTGGCGAAAGTTCAAGCCCCTGACGGCGCAAGTACGCAGACGTAATGGACACCGAACGCTGCAATCTTGCTTGCACTTGGGGACGCGTGACACTTGATGTCCAGATGCAAATATCGTCTGCGTAGGCGGATATTGAAACAGTCTTCGGTAGTTGTTTGAAAAGGCCAATGAGCACGAGATTGAACAACGTTGGACTGAGCACTCCTCCCTGAGGAACACCACAAGCAACATGATGATCTGCAGAGTCTCCATGTAGACTGTCCGGTTTGTCAAATAGCTTGTAATCCAATTGTGTAGACGTCCGCCTATACCACATTCTTCGAGTGCATTTAGTACTGCATCATGCTGAACATTATCGAATGCGCCCTTTATGTCGAGGAAAAGAGCAGCAGTCAACCTGTGACGGCGTTTTTCATGTTCTACCGTTGACACGAGATCAATTACACTGTCGATGGTAGACCGGCCTTTGCGGAAACCCGTCATTGTGGAAGGGTATAGCCCATGTTTTTCAAGGAACCATTCTAGACGGGTTAGCACCATACGCTCCATCGTCTTGCCAATACAACTTGCCAGAGCTACTGGTCTGTAGGATGTTAATGTGAGTGGCGATTTCCCTGGTTTGAGCAAGGCCACAATGCGGCTTCTTTTCCACTGCTGTGGTACAGTGGCAGAGGCCCAAGAGTGGTTGAACAATGTTAAGAGGGCTTCCATTACCTGTGGGCCTAGATGACGAAGCGCATTGTATGTTATTCCATCAGGTCCTGGGGATGAAGGATGCGTGCAAGCAGAAAGAGCTGCTTTCAGTTCTTGAATTGTGAATGGGATGTCCAGTCGATCGTCCATCGTGGGGGGAGCACATCGATGCTGCCGAGGTAAAGAAGCGCTTCCGGCAATTCTCGAGCAGAAATCCTCCGCCACCTCTAGTTCTTGCCGTCTATCATGAAGTGCCAATGCACGGAAAGGGTGTTTCTGCTGGGGAAATGTCGACAGTGCTCGAACAACGTGCCAGATTGTGGAGAGTGGTTTGCGGGGATCCAATCTGCTGCAAAATGACCGCCACCGTTGTTTGCCTAGGTTCTCCAAATAGCGCTGTATTTGCTTCTGGGCACGTCGAGAGGCCCGGAGATCCGAGACATCCTTTGTCCTCCGGTATTTTCTTTCTGCGCGCCGACGAATCGCCCGAAGCTGCGCGTAGATCACATCCACTGGTGCTGTGGAATTTGGCGCTGAGATATTGCGTGCTGCATCGTGCATGGCCGAAATAATACGCTGTTCCACATCTGTTGGATCAGCGAGTTTCCCACAGGTTTTTTCTAGAACAATGCGGAAAGCACTCCAGTCGGTGCAACGTATTTTGGCATTTGGAAGACGGTGAAACCACCGTAGCTGCACATACGTCGGTATGTGGTCACTTCCATAACTTTCAATATCAGCACACCACGTTGCGAACGATGACAGGCGCCTGGATACAAATGCAAGGTCCAGGCAGCTGTTGTAGGTAGTCCCGCGTAGAAATGTCGGCGTGCCATCATTGAGCAAAACGAGACCTGCATTGTTCATGAACGTGGCGATATCCCGTCCTCGAACGTTCGTAACGGCGCTTCCCCAGCCGTGGTGATGCGCATTGAAATCTCCTACTATTATATGGGTTCCGAAACGCTGTCAAGTAGCGATTGTAGTCGTAGGGCATCAAATCGACCCCGTGGTGGTATGTAGCCACCGATAATAGAGATTGTGCGCCCATTCAAAGTCACAGTGATTGCTACATACTCGTTGCTACTGCCCCCAGGAATTTGATGCCGAACGTAAGTGAGGTCACGACGGACGCATAGTAGTACCTTGCTCAAATGCCCAGCCGCTTCAGAGAGGAAACTTTCATAACCGGACAGTTGAAAAGGAGATGTGATATTAGGCTCACATATTACAAGCACCGGAAATCGGTATTTGAAGATCCTCTGCCTGAGATCTGCTAGGCGGCCTCGCAGACCTCGAGCATTCCATTGTAATACTGCCGATCGAGAGATTCTCTCCTGCAGTGAGGGTACTGACGACGGTAGAGCCATAATTTTGACTGCTATTAAAGGGTGGCAAGCACCGGTTCAATAGCGTCTAAAATTTGGACAGCAGCCTTAGCAATTGGCGTGTCCACTCCAGCAATTATCAGCCGTAAGGTGCCTATCAGCTGTGTCAGCATCGCCCTGATGTGATCATCTGTTGTCGACACAGCCGGCGGACGCACAGGCGGACGTGTCACAGAGCTTACAGTACGCGATGGTAGAATTGGCCACTCTGCGGGGTCCTCCTGGGGGGTTGTCAGTCTTGGCTCTTGCGGAGCTGGAGGCAGTGGCTTTTGCGCGGCAGAGCGGTCGCGGTCCTCCTGATGTGTTGACACGTCATTTACTGAGCTCAATTTCTTCTGCCGACTTCGTGTCCTCCTCCTGGAGCGAAGTACTGCGATTGCTGCTTCTCGGTGAGTAGAATGGTCTCTCACCATTTTCTTCAAGATCTTCATCTCTGTTTTCACCTTCGGACATTCCCTAGATGTTGCCTCATGAGGACCTTTGCAGTTGGCACAAACTGGAGACTCAATCGTACATGTAGGTCCATCGTGCACGCCACCACAACGCGGACATGTTTTCGTGCTCGTACACGCAGCACTTACATGTCCAATCTTCTGGCATTTTCGGCACTGCACCGGTCGGGGCACATAAGGACGCACTGCGTGCCTAACAAAACCCACTTTCACATGCGATGGTAAAGTAGTACCCTCAAACACTAGTTTGACACACCGTGATTTGCCGAAACGATGGATGTCAGTTATGCGAACAGAACTTGATAGCAGTTGCACCAAGTCCATATCCGTGATCTGTATGTCCACGTCAGAAATCACACCAGCAGTAGTGTTAAGTCCATGAGCGAAGAACGAGCGGACTCGTATGTTGCCAAGGACAGACACGGTCTTCAACTTATCCAGGGTTGCCCGGGTAGAGACATCAACAGAGAGGATATTCCTTCTTGCGTTAATACGCACTTCTTGGACTTGGCCCGGAACCAGTCGTTCAAGAAGAAGAGTCAAAGTCTGCCTGTTGATGGAGTTGAGATTCTCTTCCTCAACAGGCATGTATGAAATTGTGTAAGTGAGAGATTGCTCACTTACATTGGCCTCGTTGGTTGTTTTCTTGCTCACACTGGATTGGTGAGGCATCTTCGCTGGCACAATGGACTTGTTAGCCCGCTTCGTACACACACTGGGCCCACACTCAGTCGGGGTTTTGGAAAGCTTCCTCTTCAGGCGCCGACTCACAATCTCGGTGTAGCCTCCGTCGAACTCCATGTCATCCGAGTCAGAGAAACTGGACGATCCCGGGAGCTCTGAGGGGAGATCCATACTGCATCCAGGCTGATCTGTGCAGTTCACACTGCTAGCCACAGAAGGCAGCAAAGGCGGCGGGTCATCCGCCATCGCCTGGGACGGCGAGGTTGCCTTGAAGGCTACAGAAGCACAAAGTATTTCAAAAAAACAGGAGCTCGATCAAGAGATGCTGCCGGTCGCAGCGCTCTTCTTCTTCCTTCTCCCTCTCATATATTTTCGCGACGTATCTCTCTACTGCATTCTAAGTGAAGCCTCCTTGGTCACTTTTAAACGCGGGTTTAATCACTGGACAAATTCCACGGCTATAAGTAGGTCAATCTAAAAAGAAACTAGGAGGGGCACTGAAGGGTATGACGGAATATCCTTAATTAGTTAATGCCCATTAATGTAGAATTGGTTCTTCACAGCTTTACATTTCTAGATCCCTGGGAATCGTCATACCACTCCCAGCGCAGCGGTGCAGCGGTCAACGGATGGACCACTGCCTTGCGATAGCAGACGTTGGCGCAGGTAGGGCTTGCTCGAGCCAGGTTGCTCTTCTCGAGCCACCTCACGCGACCAATCATTAATTTAACTGCTACGTTCCACAAATGGTCAGTTTTCTCACAGTCCGGTGGGTAGGTTGTGATAACGCTATAAGGTCACGTGACCTAGGTGGCCCATGTAGGTTGCTCCTCATGGTAGTTTTCGCTCACAAAGCCGGAGACAACGACGACGCTGAATTTTCTGCAGAACGCAAGCCTTAAAGCTATCGCGTAAGAACTACCAGAAAAAAGACAGTAAAAAGCACATTTGGCAGTCATGTCTGCAGCAAGATTGTTAAGATTGCTAGCACGTTGACTATAGAACAAAAATTAGCGTTACATGTGAAAAATTCTCGCTTCTTCGCGGTGCTGCAATGACTGCCGAGCCATTTCATACTTTGTGCGCTCTGCTTCATACAGACTTTTGTAGAGGCACTCTGCAAAAACACATTCTTCAGCAGGACGTAAAATTCATTACAGTGCTTAAGAGGCATATGTGAAATAAAAAGGCAGCTTAATTCCGATTGTAAGAACTATTAAGGCCGCTTCTAGGAACCGAATTCTACACTGTGTGATTGCTCCGCCTGGTTCTGTCGAAGCCCTATATGTGGTAGTTCAAGACCGCTACCGTTGATACAGCTTCTTATGCGCACTCAGCTGTGAAGCACGAAGACACAGGATGAAATTCAGCCCTCCGCTAGTCACGGCGTTCACCTGCTGGTAGTAAGGATGCTAGATTAAATCTCTGACGCGGAGCCCGTGCTTCGATGGGGGAGGAATACAAAAGACTCCCGTTGGCTGTGCCACTGCGGCATGCAAAAGGAAAAAGCACGAAACGCAGACAGCTACCACTGATCATCTGCATTATCAAGAATGCTATCGGCTTGTAACTTTTATTTCCTCTCTTTTTTTGGTCGCTCTTTTCCTGTTCATTTCTCTGCCCGGGGTACCACCGCACCCGGTATGACATGCCTTGCGTGTGGCTGTGCTGTGTAGCGGCCGGATGCCGCACAGTACAGACACCCGAGCATGCCCTTAGGCTTACTATGAATCGTACTCTATAGCTTGCAATAATGAGTCCGTCGGTCCTCGCTCATCGTATTTTTGCAGTGAGACGAATACAAGGCAGAGAAAGAAATTCATTATATAAGAATTCGTTGCATGAAAACTTTATTATGTGCAAAAAGAATGGCTGCATCTAATCTATCTCTTCACAGCCGGGAATCAACGAAATGCGTAAGATGCACATCCTCACAGAATTTTAAAAATGCTACGATCGCGTTCAAATATAGTAACGTTATTTGCAGAAAGACCAGGGAGGCATAGTCTCAGGACATTCTGCTGCAACACCTTCGCTTGCATGAGAGGCAAAGAGGCTGGCTGCTTGTTGGATAAGCGCCTAGCGCTTTGAAGTACCTACTGATATTTCTTGTGCTATATCATGCATGCGCGCATTTTCTTTTGCACCTATACTTACATTTTTCTTCCAAAAACAACCAGTTGATTGTCAACGCCTGTATCACCTTTCTTTCTGTCCGTTTTCTTCGTCGTACTGGAGCAATATGATAATTTAGAAATTGACAATTTTCCATTGAGGGTGTCAAACATAAGGAAGAAGTTGAGGGAGTGCTGGAAGCCAAGTAGAGATGAGAAGGAGAAGGCTTCTTTGTTCTTCGACAAGGTCCATGCGAGACACGAAATGTTTACCTGGGATGAGTGTAAAATTGAAAGAAAAACTCACAGGGGCGGTTACGACTATATAATGCGACACTCAACGATAGCTGTAGAGGCATTTAGTTTTGGGGATATTTTGATGTAGAAAAGATACAGTGACCTCATGTCGCAGTGGTGTAGTGGTCTTTTGATGCACGCCTGCATTGACAGTGAATGCTTGTCTTCTCCTGCAGGCACAAGCATTCCTGTAAGGTTTCGGATAGGTTGCGCCGGCTGGATGTGCAGTGGCCCAGATGTGGGCATCTCTAGCGGATGGTGTGAATGAGGGAGAGTCTGGCTCAGTCAGTGGAACACGCTGGGTCTGTAGGATAAGCAGGCCTCTGTGATAGGACTAGGATTGTCTCTACAACCGGTCTATGATATGGCCGCTTGTACATGTACGGATTTAAGGGGGGGGGGAGGGATGAGTGTAAAATTGAAAGAAAATCTCACAGGGGCGTTACGACTACATAACGCGACACTAAGCGATAGCTGTAGAGGCAATTAGTTTTGGGGATATTTTGAGGTAGAAAAGATAGAATGACCTCATGTCACAGTCGTGTAGTGGTCTTTTGATGCACACTTGCATTGGCAGGCGGCTGTTCTAAACAGAGCCACCAGCAGGCTTATGGGACCCAGGTTGACAATGAAATAATGAGTGTGTTAATGACCTCTGGGTGCGCTAACGACACCATTAACACACCCACTGGTTATGCCTGCGCCGACAGCGACGACGCCGGTCGATTACGATGCGAAAGCCAGGGATGGATGCCTAACAGCTCACGCTGTAAAATTTCTCAGAACAAAAAAGTCTAAGCGAGAATTAAGATTGATACAACCTGATAGAGTGATGAACTGAGTAGAAGCAAATACAGATGCTTGCAGCATTGTAATCGAAGCTGTGGATTTTGAGGCGTTCGTTCTTGAACACGATCCAGATGTTAATACCGTCACGAGGCTTTCTTCACAAATTTGAAACGAACAAATATATCGGCGAGTTTTGTAGTCTGATCCGAAGACAGGTTTACACGCGTCGTTTGTGTGGGAATTTTAGTGAAAAATAACCTATGCCCTGTTACACCACTACATTTTGGCGGTATAGAAGCGTTTTGGTGCAAGATAACGTTCAGCCAAACGACCACCTTTGCTGATACTTTGTACGTGCCGCCTGACTCCGGCGGAGACACTGAATATTTTAACACGAAATATGTAAGGTCCTGTTCCTATATTAAAACAAAAATTTATCCTGGCTGACGACTGGAACTTTGGCGGCATGTTTTCGGAGCCGCTAGACTGTAGGAAAGCAAAGCTGAAGCCCTTTTTGACATCTTGTTTATCTTTTAGTTCAACCTTGCACGTGAGCCCACAAGAGTTACGCCGACAAGCAGCAGCGTCCATTGTCTAACATTCACAAGTGCTGCCATTCTAACAGATAGCTTTTCTTGCTAAATATACTAATGGAATCTCGGACCACGTAGCAATGATATTCTCGGTCAAACTTTGCGAACGCCGAGAATGGAGACAATCAACAGCACTAGTTAACTGGTTATCTGTTCGACCGTGAAAAATTGTTGATTTTGAAGGGCACTGCATAAAACGTAAAAGTTGCTCCAAAATTTCCCAAGAAGAAGTATTCGCGCGGACACTGTTTTCAGTCTACATGAATGATGTAACGAACGGTACAGGCACTACAGTCCACTTTTCCGGTGGCCATGTATAACACTAAAAGTATTAACAGTCAAGAAGATGGAAGTTGAAATAAGTAAGGCACTTGAAAAATAGTAAACTGCTGGCAAGAATCAAAAGTGACAGCAAATTTAGAGAAAAGTTTCAATCACACTGTCAAAGAAAATAATTTCACTGAGTTTTGGGAAATTAACGAGGGATACTGATGGCTGTGCACGAATAAAAGGACTTCGTGATTATTTAGTGGTCGTAGGCGATCCACGCCGAGTATGTGATCCATGTGTAGTAATAGCCGACACTGTGGGTAACTGGTTATATTTCTCGGCTGCTGAACCAAATAACGCGGGGTGCTTTCCGACGGCGGTAGTCTCATTTCGATTCAAGCAAAATGTCAGAAGCTTGTGTACTGTGCGATGTCAATGCGCGTTAAAGAACTCTAGGTGGTCGAAATTATTCGGAGCCCTTCACTACAGTGCCCGTCACATACTGAGTATTTTTAGAAGTTAAACCCCATAAACCTCATAAAGTAGTGTCTTAGGCAACACTGTAAAGAAGAAAACACGCAACCGAAGTCTTGTGCCTGTAAACCTATACGGTACTGACTCTGCTCATGATATAACCTAAGGCCTGAAATATAGATCAATAAATTTGCACACGGGCAAAACATGTTTGTAAATCAATGAAAAGCATTGATCCGGAACCACGGATACGCATAGAATGTCAGGACGTGCTTAGCCCCTCGGGATCACATTTAACGCTTTAGATTGCTGTGCGATTTTCTTTCTGTGTTATGTCTATGCAAATATGTTTCTTCTTTTGCCTTCGCCACATTTCTTCATCCGCTGACAGGAGATATCTCGGAAGAATGTTTGAACGGTACAATGTTTAAATGATTTTATTACGTTACCACAACAGGCGTATATTTGTGAGCGCCATTGATATCATATGAAAGCATTGCTTTGCTGGTAGTTTTGTTATTTGCACGTATTACTTATAACAGTTTTTCGTATGCTGGGATGTTGGCTCAGTAGCCATGGCATGAGCAGATAAACGTTTTTGCGCCCGGCTGTGCTTTTGTACCCAATCTGCGCCGAGTTAGTGGAAGAGGGAAACGATGTGGAGGCGCGACATTACCATAATTCATCGCAGCGCGCCCAAGACTACGTACCGGAGAGCTACACCATTCGTTACCCTGGATGCATCCAAGGCCAAAGGAAGTACACGGCACGGAGGTTGTTGGCAGAGCGTACGCTTCTTTTCGCAGCATCCCGTCCTTATCGAGATAATTTAGTTGGTGTTGATGTTTTGGTTGGTGTTAAGCTTGTTGGGGACATAATGCTTCAGCCCAGGCTTCATGATCGGATGTGGCTACACGTTTTTTCAGTGCATCTACTAGGAGGAAATGTGAGCGTGAGCTATTACACTTTAGCGCATTTCTTCGGCTTATTTCTCGTAGGCGAACGTCGGTCATTAGACGTTTGTTCCTTATTGGGCGATAGGAGTGAATCCTTGTTTTTTCTTATATAGCGGAAAGCACTGTAAATTATAACCAGTCTCCATTCAACACGCGACTGAAAAAACAAAAGACAAAACAACCTTCACTGCCACTAAATTTTTTGGTCCGAAGGGTGTAGTTTCAATGACAGTGCCATATGAGCTCGTTGGTACAGCTTCTTCAAAAGGCAGGCTCTCTTTCCTGAGACTGATGTCATTTTTCGCTGTTTTTTATCAAGAGTGTGTACTTCTGCTACGTGCTGTAAAGCGGGCAATCATGATGTTCCCGTATTTTCTTGTGAACGACTCTTCATAAAAGTATTTTTCTGAATATTGAGCACACGAAAGAAGTGATGCAGAAGATAAGTGAATATGCGCAAAAAAATTTACGACTATGCATATATTGATTACATTTAGTAGACTGTCAGAACATTGCAAAGTTGGATTCAAAGGTTGTAGCCCTCATACGCAGCTCCTATGAAAAAACGAAAAGTTGCATAACCATGTATTTCCTTTTTCGCCAGAGCTGTATTGATTATGACGTGCAACTGGCGTAGAGAGTTGTATTAGCGAGTGAAACGACAGATCCTCCTGACAGTCCTAATTTTCTGCTCATGAAGAAACTATCTGAAGGAAATTAACCACAAGATAACTGTGAACCAGCCCCATGTGTTGAAAAAGTGAGTTGAAAAACATAGCAGAAACTTTCAATGCATGCGTTAAAAATATCTCAGGCACATTCATACATCATCATTATGTGCTGAGCAGGAGGCATTAGTGGGAAAGACGATTCCTATCGCTAAGATGGAGATCAGTTGCACAATACAGACGTATCAACCGACAACGAAAGAGGACCATACCACGCCAGCGCGGTGGCAGTGTACATATAATAAACCTCAATTTTAAGTTGCAAACTTCTACTAAACCTCATTTGTAAGTTCTCATCCACAGCATATCGTTCTCTCTGGTGCACATCCGTGCTGCGCTACCCTTTTACATTTAACCTTTAGGTGTTTCTAGTGACTCAACAGAGCAACAAGGACGGGACGAAACGGGAACAGTGACAAGCGCTGCCTATTAACTGATTTATTAAAAGAACAATACGAAGTATATATGCGTCGAAACATAAAAACCAAACAAAGCCGTAACAATCATGCCGGTGATATTTGCCAGGAGAGAAATCTCACTTCCTTGTCTGAAAAGCCCACGAAAGGATTTCGATGCACGTTGTACCTTGGTTGTGAGTATAAAAAGCATCCATCAGTTCTCGCGTGAGCCTAACGTTGTGGCGGAATAGAATGCGTGTGTTCCCCTAAGCTGACCCTGCATTCGTACTTCAATGGAGCATTCCGCGGGGAGGCGGATCATCTTTCTGTCACTTTCTTTCGGTCTCTTTTTCTGCTGACATTCGAATATGTGCTCACATTGCATTTGCATGCACATGTGAGCGATAAAAAGAGTGTAAACAAAGAGTGAAACGGTGGTCCGCCTTCACACAGAACAGTGCATTTCAAAGAGTACGATTGCATGCCGGTTTACAGGAACACACGCATGCTGTTTCGATAGATCATCATGTAAATCATGTAGTCTTTTTATGTTACCAACCAAGGTGCAACGTGCACCAGCAGCCCTTCCGTCGCTTTGTCAGACAAGGAAGTGGTATATCTCGCCTCCTACGTAGGTAAATAAGTATGTCCGTTTTTTGCTGATTGTAAACTCTGCTATGTATGAAAACGTTCAATTTTGTCTTAATAAACTTGTTACGTACCTACTTACACCACAACGCCCATATAAAATGTAGCAGTAATGCAGAGAACAAAAATATTAAACAGCAATTCATCTCAGCTATCCTTACGGGATTTTGATTTGAAAAAATGAGCGAAAATTACGGCAAAGTCTGATAAAGGGCAAAAAACATGGTGCAGGCATTTGCTATTGCATGGCTTTGCAGCTTCTGGCCAATAGCACGAAACATTAGGTAACAATGACACTGCTATGAAAGTCCAGGCATCGTTTCGTCGCAGCAACTTTCAGATTGCACGTTTGCTATCGGGGAAGTCTGCATTTCATGAAGGGGCAAAGAAAGCTAGCACTGAGAAAGAACAGAACTACTAAAAAACAGAGCTGCTACTTCTAACGAACAAAAGCCAACTGCCCGCTTCAAGGTGAAAGAGTTTCTTTCCAGTAAGAGGAAACAAAGAAGCATCGCTGCGACATGCTTACAAGACCACAAAACAACAAACGGCATCAGAGAAAACAGGGCTCATCGCTGTCGTGTCCTTAACTCAGATTCTATGGAGACAGCGTGTCACCCTGCTTTGCTTCGTCATCAGGATGTGAAAACAAGATGGAAACATCATCTGTTTGGGCGCCAAGCACTTTCTCTCTATTTACAAGCTTCTGACATAAGCATTTTTATTTCTGTAAAACGACCAGATATATTTGTACATCATCCCCGTGAAGAAATGCATACTGAGAGGGTATTACATATTATATAAAAGAGGTGCGGCTCTTGCCATTGCGCCTCCACTCAAAGGTGATTTAAAACAGCATGAAAGAAAGGCACCAAAACAAGGTGCGTAGATTACTAGGCGGTCAATCTATTTCTTTTAGTTGGGGCTTGTTACATAGTAAATGAGCAGAAACAAAACTAGTTGATGGATCGGAAATCATGAAATACCGGATATGAATTAATGAAATTGTGATACCGCAAATACGCCGATTGGCTGTTGATGTAAACAACTAAGCAACTGCAGCTACCACTCACGATATCACGTTTCCTAGCATGTTAGTCAAAATAGCAACCGGCTGGGAGCTGGAAGTATCTCAGTTATACTATCAAACCAACTGCTGCTCGAGCACGCCTACAGATACGCAGTTCTCAAAAAGCGAGCACAGTGAGTACTCTCTGATTTCCGATCGCATTTACTGTCTAGTGCGTTTGGGTGGTCGTTTAAAACACCTTGAAAGAGAGCGGTATTCATAAAATAGACGAGGTTTTACTGCAGTGTACGTTTGCGAGCGAGTAGAAGAAACCAATGTGGCTGTAGTCATGAGTATTTCATTTCGTGAATTATCACGACAGCATTGTCCTTGTATGTTACCTGGCTGAGAATCTCTGGAGTCGAAGAATTGCACCTGCGAAAAATAGACTAATAAGGAAGCTTACTTGTGTAGTACCTTTCGCGTAATGTACGGAAGCATTCCTCTATCTGTGTTAACGTTCCTTATGTAATCATCATCACAAGCGTAAGTATGACCACTGCAGTGCAAAGGCCTCTCTCACATGCTTCCACTTAACCATCTGTGCCATCTGCGGCCATCTTATTCCTGCAAACTTCCGCATCTGGTCCGCCCATCTGACTTTTTGCCAGCTGCTGGTATGCTTGCCTTCTTTTTAAATTTACTCTGTTCCTCTTAACGGCAATCAGTGATCTTGCATTCACATAAAAGGTCCATTTTGCTTCAATGTTTACTAGGACGTCATAACTCGCGTTTCTCTCCTGATGAACTCAGCTCTCTTTCAGTCTCTTAACGTTACACCTATTATTTTCCTTTCGCAGCTCGCTGCTTTTTCCTTAGTTTAACTTCATGCGCCTCGGTGGTTCAGTGATTATAGTGCTTGGCTGCCGAGGCGAAAGATGCGGGTTCGGTCCCGACCGCTGCTGGCGCATTTCGATGGATGCCAAATGAAAGAGGGCCGTGTACTGTACCATGTACTGTGTAAAGATCCCCATGGGGTCGAAATTGTCTTAAGCCCTTCACTACGGCGTTCCTCATAGCCTAAGTCGCTTTGATTAGTTCAGCAGCATAAACCAATCAAGTTCAGCCCTTTCCGTTATCCTCCACATTTGTGCCCCTTGGGCGAGTACGGGCGAGATGAAGGTGCCATATACTTTACTCTTGAGTGATATTGGTAAACTGCTATTCATCACCTTTGGGCGCCTGCGAAATCATCCTCATCATCGTTGTCGTCATAATCATCAGCATCACTACACCCACTACAGGTTATTCCGTTACCAAATGCAATGCTTCGCTACACACCTTAAATCCCTGTTCCGTTTCAAAACTGCTGAGTACAACTCTAATTTCCTGCATATTAGCTTTTAGACCTACCATTCTGCTCTTCCTGGCTACGTAGTCGGTCATGCTTTCGGGTTCTTTCCCTGAGCAAGGTGATGCCATCAGCGAACTGTTCACCTTCGCTCATTAAATATTATAACTACTTCTTCCCAGTATAGTTATCTGAATGCTTACGGTAACCACGCTGTGAACAGAAACAGAGAGATTGTCTCTTCTTGCCTGACAACTTTACGTAATGGTATTTTATCACTTTCTTCTGGAAGGATTATATTCGCTGCGCAATCTCTATATATATTTTCCAGAAACATCACAACACCTCTTACACACCCTGGTTACGCTATGCTTGCAAGACAGCGGAGGTTTCGACCTGTCAAAGAATTTCTTGTAATCAATCAAGGCTATCTATACAAAATGGTTATATTCTGTGCTTTTCTTTTTCACCGGATTGGTTGTATGCAAACAGTCCAACGTGCAGTAACCTTTCCGAACGCCAGCCTAGTCCTCTGTTTGACTGAAGTATAAGCTTGATGTAATGCGATTAGGGATTTCTCTTATAAAGCCTTGTATGCATGGACTGATTCATTTGTAATGTATGAGGTGATTGGCGCCTGATTTCACGTGAATTACAATTGCTACCGTTTTTCAGATATTTCGGCACGATGGATGTCACCAGACGCAACATATTACTGGTGGAAAGTTTTTCTAGCACAACTTTCCCCTTCCCTCAACAAATGTGCAGTTACCCATCTTCACCAGCCTCACCAGGCGCTTTTTTTCTTTGCTTTGCATGTAAGGCTTTAAGGCCGCCCGGCCAGCGCGTGCTTATCTAGCGGCACATGGAAGGCAGATATGCGGGACATGCGTAGAAGCGACCGAGGGGGGAGTCACCCTCGCTTTTAAAAGCGCGCGTAAAGGAAGGTACGGGGCCACTTGCCGGGAGAGGACAATTTACATGGGGCCCGCTGGCTGGGATCCTTCGCATGTGAGTGTTTTTCCGGGCCTTCAGGGCCAATTTCTTGATGCCTTCCGGGAGTGGTTGCGTTTCCTTGCTTACCTTGTTTTGTGGCGCTCGCGCAGGTACGAACGCTTGTTTTAGATTTTATTTGCATTTCTGCAATAAATGCATCTTTATTGTCGAATCTGCGTCACTTCGCGGATGGTTTGTCGTTCCTAAACCCATTTGATCAGAAGGCATAGCCTTCAGGCTTTCTTCACTTCCTCTTTCGTTGCGCACTGAATGTCAGTCTTCCACAACACTGTATACATCATTAAAATCTTGATTATTGCGGCTAATGCCGAGTTCTGTGTAGAATTTTTTTTATAGCGTTGTTTATTGCCTGTGGGCATAAGGGGGTTAGGAAGAAAAGAGAAAAGAAAGTAAAGAGTGGGTGGGTGTTAAATAAAGCAGGAAAGATGTGCCGATCTAATGAAGGCGGAGGGAGCGGTGATGTGGCCCCGGCGTCCAATCAATATATGAGGACGGGTTGTCTGGGTGGAGACCCGCTGCTGCCAGGTGGCGAATTCTAGTTGGCTTCAGTGCCGGGCAATCCCACAACAAGAGGTGAATGTCAGCCTCAGTGTCTTGTGAGTTGCAGACTGGACATCCTGGGCGGGGATGTAAGTGGCGAAATTGAGGCCACGTCCGAGTTACGGCAGGAGTGACAGCAACTCCGACCCGGATCCTCCGGAGCACAACCTCCTCTGCACGAGTAAGACCGCGGGGGAGGGTTACCGCACACGGAGGGACGAGAGCACGTGTGCGGCGCCGGATTTGTTCGGCTATTCTTCGGCTTTTTTAACTGCTTTACCCATATTCCTAAACGCACTGCCCTCGATGTCTCTAAAGGCGTATATAAAATTTTTTGAAAGATTAAATTCTTCTAGACTGCTTTTAGGATCTCTGTTTTAGAGCTTGCTCGATCCGACTCATGCTATACTTCTTCGTGTCATTTGCCTTAGGCTTATTGATTAGATTTGTTACTTCTACAATCTGTAACCTATCTATGAGCTTATAAGCTTTCATACTTTGCCGGTTCTTAATCGTAGTTTTGTTCTCCTGGGAAAGGTGGCTAGTATCCTGGCCAGCTACCATACCTCCGAATGTTATTACGTACCCTGTAATGGTACTCGTTGGATTACAGTTCTTTTGCTGAACACTAATGTATTCATTCACACCTAAAGCGGAATATCTCGTCTTCAGCGAGATCATCAAATCTTTTGTTTAGCCTCTCAACTCTAGCTCGTTTAAAGGTTTTATGTGCACAGACTATTTTCGACCCTCAACTTTCGAACCCTCAAGCATAAAGATAGAATTTATGATGCAGCCGGTTTGACGTCGGAGATCAAGCTGCGCTTCATGAAAAGATTTCATGGTACAATCTACCACTAAGAGAAGAAAGGAAGAAAGTGGGAAAAAAGAAAAGTTGAAAAAAGAGAAAGAGGAGAGGAAAACAAGAAGGAAATAGAGAAGGAAAAAAGAGAGAAAAGAGGAATGAAAGAGTTAAGAATTAAAAGAGAAAGAAAAGTTGGGAAAAATTAACTTCTCAAGTCTATGTCTTGGGTTTCGAAACAGCCGGCAACGGGGCATTTTTGCGAGAAATACGAGTCGGAATTGTTTGCATCCTGCATTATGTATGAGAAACGTGTTCAAAAACTGGTGCGGCGTAGCCCGGGCGCGCCGCATTATTACTGATGCGCCGCAGTATTAGTGATGCACACTGACGCACGCACAGTTATTCCTGAGCCTATGAAAATCATGTGCGTCGGCAAGCCTAGCGCCGCGCTCGCAACGAGCTGTAGCGAATAGTAGGGATTGAGGCTAAGAAGGTGCACTTCGACA
This sequence comes from Amblyomma americanum, assembly GCA_030143305.2. Taxonomy (NCBI): domain Eukaryota; kingdom Metazoa; phylum Arthropoda; class Arachnida; order Ixodida; family Ixodidae; genus Amblyomma; species Amblyomma americanum. The sequence continues at coordinate 704,660 of JARKHS020000090.1, forward strand.
GTTCTGCTACAGAAGCTTACAACCCACTGCTACAAGTAGGACCCTGACTTTCTGCAGAATTTTGGGTGCCGTTAAAGAGGCAATCAACGCAGATTAACGCGCTATGAACAGTGTCACGCGTCGTTGGGGCTGCCTGCATTTCCTCCCCCGTACAATATCTGCCCTAGTTTTATAATCAGGCGATTAAATGGCCAGTTTTTGGCAACAGCTGCGTGGACAATTTGCATAATCACCGAATGGCTCTTGTAAACAGCTGCCTGAGTCATTTACTCGTCTTTATGCTTTTATCTAACAGACCGCGTGTCCACTTTTAGGAGACCTTCCAATCTGCGGTGTGCTAGACTTTATGCTTCGGAATGAGAAGCGACTGGTGAAATGGGAGAAAATCAGGCGGGAAAGCTCGTGTACCGAATTACCTAAAGTTGGAGGGAGCCCAGTTTGGTCCAGTTTACTTGTTTTGCATGCCATTCTCGCCACTAAGAGTGTATTGCCTTTCTGGAAAATGCTTATAACGAACACGTTTAATGCAGAGACTGCAGGATGTTGGTTTAAAACTACCCATAGGCGAACAAGAGCTGGCGCTGGTACCAGAGTACCCCGACGAATTAAGAAGATCGACGACTCTGGCTAGCTTTTGTTACGTAGATCAAGAAACGGTCACCTCATTTCATTTTCGAGGTAGGAAATAATGTGGACGTGTTATGCATATTGAGCTCTAAGAGAGCTCAGTCACAAGCCAGACAAACCATGGCGTCTAAATTGTTAATAGTGCCGCAGGAAAATACGAAAAGCAATGATATGATTTTTACTTACCGTCTGCAAACTGCCGCTGGAGGGCAGCAGATTTGATTGCAGAAATAGACCGTGGCTTCTACCACTCGTTTAAAAGCCGCAGTGACTAAAAATAGCTCTCGTATGCTGAGCCTCACGTGCCGTGTTTAATTCAGGCTGCCTGGCTATCTTTTCAGGCAGGCGAAATAAGAAATCTCGCGCGAGCTATGCCATGTTTGTGCGCATTAAGCAGCCACAAACTATCGAAATGAATATGAGGCTTTCCACTGCATAGAATTTATCATAGCCTAAACTGTACCTAAAACTCCAGTACTGACGTTGACTTACCATGCATCCAAACCTGCGACAAAAGTTTACGTCCGATATTACATGATGCTAAAAATCTGCATCTCACAGGCGCCCGCTACATCTTGCACACACATCTTCCCTTCGTCGATGTTCGGTTGCGTTCGGCAAAGGTCTGTTGGCAAATAATTTAACTGTCTTGAAATTCAGCATTCCTGCGCAGTCAGCTGACACACTGAATGGCAAAGAAACCTGTAGTTTTATTTCTTTGCTTGTGTAAGCATTTGTGTCATTTGCTTGAAGTATGATAAAGTAAAAGCGTGGAATTGGCTGAAATCGCCTTTTCTATCCCTTCTCCACCTTTGTGAAGAGTGGTTAATAAATTAGCTTTTAGTAAAGGATCCCTGAAAAGAGGGAGCCTTTGCAGATACGCTTGTGCGTTTAAGTTGTAATTCGGTTCGCACAGGTTAGAGGAACTCTCAACCTGACCCCTCTGAACGGAGCAAAATCTTATCTCAAGAAATAACGCCCGCTTATGTGGTCTGAAGAAAGATGCCTTGTAACTACTGTTACTATTTTAACACTAATAAGTTGGCCAAACGGTGACACGTAGGCGCCATAATATGGCAGCTTTGTTAGTCACTGCTGGCTCCATCACGCATCTTTATGTTCTCCTCTCCTACGCTTAAACTTGCCTGCCGATTCGCCGCCTCGGGTACAACCAAATTCATGACATTCCTGAAAATTCATTACTGAGGTGAGAGCGTCTTCTTAAGGCTTCATCCCTGCACCAGCGCGTAGCTGATTTTGTTTTGAATGTTGCCGCGGTTGAAAGCGACAAAGAGATAGTTCCTACTCAGATTAAATTTTTGGCTCATTTATTTCGCTGCCTGAATTCGTCAAATAATGTTGCTTAAGCTTGTGCCCGCATAATGGGAGCTGCGCTGTAGTATAGGGTAATTTTCATGACTCTATGCATCATTCCTGACCAAAAAGGAGTGTCATTTAAACAGGGATGGCTTCTTTGGCTGTACACACGAGAATGCACACAAAATTGGCTTTGAATTCTTTTCTGTGTAGGTCTGACTATAGTACCCACCGATAAGAACTAACTTTCCTGATTTATCAATGATGTCGCGCCCTGCCCAAACAACCATCGAGTGCCTGGAGATTATTGGGGCGACACTAGGCAAACCATGTTTAACATATGGATAGTGTCCTCACACCGATCCCGCTAGCCATCACTAGACAATCGGAAAGAAGAGAGGCTGTAAAAATGCATAGTTATTTAATGGTCATGCTAGTTTAGATAGAGAAGAAAGAAGCTGGGTAACTGCGCTGCCTTGAACGCGTAACGGCAAGTTGCAAGCAGAAAGATTGTCCTGGAATCTCATTCAGTGCTTTGCATTTTTCTTTTAGAGGAATCAGGCAGATAATAAAAGCAATTTTCGAGTAGTTCTCTCACAGCCACTGAAATTTGGTGCGTCATCAGAATTGCTTCCCACAAACGAAGACAATTGCAATCAATTCGACCATGTAGATTGGATGATAGCACCCTCAAAATAGTTTACTGAGCAGCATACTTGCATCTCTGTTTTACAAAGAACTTTGGCAACGCTACCATCAAACACTGTGTATCTGGTCGCTTAATTAAGGTTCATTAAATAGATGCAAGGACACCGTGTGTAGGCGCCTTCGTTCCCAGTGGTGAACGTGAACGAGGGACGGTCTAAGGTTTGTAGTACTGTGAATACTATAATGAACGGTGACTAAAGGTGATGGCGCCATAAACCGCCTCAGTCCCAACGGTATGCCATGCAAGTCACAACGGTATGCGTTATCAACCATTGCAGGAAGAGCTAAGTCGCAGTTCTAAGTAGGTAACATACCTCATAGACATGGTAGGGCCATCCTATTTAGGTATCTTGAAACCTGGTCATAATCATTTCTCATTGCTTCATCGCGACCTTAACTATATAATCTTAAGGTGCTAGTTTCTCTATTCTAGGCGGAACTGAAAAGTATTCTTTTTATATATTATTAGAAAATTCCCCTAGCTGGTTGTAGAACTCAGCACTTCTGCATGTTCCTTGCAATGTCCTCCTGCAACTGGTACTCAATGCGAATCCACAAATAGATTAATTGCATCATAAGGATAAAATGTTAAAAGCCAGGGCTTAATTTTCCAGCAAGCATTCTTTCGTTGATGCAGACTTAGCTTGGTGCATACTGTAAGACATGGAAAGTTGTCTTCATGGCAGGGCATTCAAAGTGATTACAACATACATATATCAGCCGACAGAGAGTCTAGATTCCTGCACAGTAAATATGGAGGTCATGTCTCCATGCATGTGCAACATAACGTCACTCCGCTTCAGCTGAGATTCATCCGCGTTCGTGGATTGGCGGTGCCTTCCTAATTATTTCTCGACATGCATCAGGAGCCAGCTTCATTTTGTAAAAAGTACAAGAACTTTGTTCTTTTAGACATGATTGACACCTGAGATATATGCCAAAAAGCTCTCCATTTTCTTCTTCTTTGTGAGAGAGCGCGAATCATGCCGTAATTTTGATCCTTTGAGCCACAATTTACCTTCCCTCACAACCAAAGAAATGAGTTCCTGCTCTTCTACTTAATTTTTCTCGGTAAAAGTTTATCTTCTCTGTATTTTAAGCCAATTGTATTTTATGGTGAGCAATAACACGCTTGCGAGTCCAGAAGTAACGACAGTAACGCTTGTTGCATGTTGTAATGAGTGATACACGGTGCTATAAAAGTCCCTGATTCTCAATTCGACGTAATAAATTAGTTTTCTGGAAAAATAAATCTCGTCTTTCTCTCTGAACTCCAAACACCTGCAGTCCTAAGAAGGTTAAAAAATAAATTATATAAATATCGAAGCAAGATAGTGAAGCGCTATAGCGCGGAGATATCGATCGGAAGTCTAACAGCCGAGGATGTATCACAAATATTTTTCCTGCAAAAATCTACCGACAGTCAGGTATTCAGTCGTGATATTCGGGGTTGCTTCAGGTGTTATTCATAGACGCGCTTCACAGAAAACTGACATTTTTGTGAATTTTACGAAGTGCTGCTATCGTTCGGAATATAGACATATCGGAGCGCACTGCTGTCCGTTTGTGCAACGCGTAACCTTCTACCTAAACTCTTCATAGGGGGCGATGAAAGAAATAAAAGAAGTCCCTTGAGTTACATACAAAACCCCTAGTTGATATAGAGGGTACTAAAATCCTTCGAAGACAAAGCAAAGATGAAGGAGAAACTCATTTCTAGGTGGCAGCCTACAGATCGAAGCCCATCTGTTTGCGGTACAGCTGCCTGGGCGTTTACACCGTGCGCACATCTTTCATGTCTTGACTGGGTATGATACGTCTTCTAGGTGCTCCTGTAATCCTTCTACGGTTGAATTTATTTGCTCTCACTTTTTTGCTGCTGCATTTCTTAATACTGCCGCTTTGTACCCGCCAGCCCAAGGATACAGTTATTGCTGAGATCAATCACAAATAGAAATGGCGCTCTCTCTGCGGCAGCGGCGGGTCGGACTGAACCGTGTTCTAAGAATACAGCATTGCAGGTGGGGGGAAGTCATCGTTCAAGGCATGCCCTTCTGTAGGTCGCCCGCTGTTCCCTTGTGCAAACTCGGCGAAGTTTTTCTATAACTGTTTCGTTGCATTTCGGTTACCCATCACGATCCAGCAGGCACGAAGTATGCTTAGGCTTCAGATATTCAAACGTGTATTAAACACCACAAAGAGACAATTAGAACCTAGATTCAGAAATTGTATTGGCATTCACAGGCACTATGATCATGCATATTTTTGCAAGGTAAGAAGCACATGACGTATCCAAGCCAATAGATATTTAGTTTTCACTCCATTTCGAGAAATACAGGAAGCATACGGGGCAGCCGTCTGTTGGCCTCCCAAGACGAAGTGGGTACATGAGAGACATAAAGCCACGGTCACTTCGAGGTACAGTCTAGTCACATAATTCCAGGTCCTGCTCAAGATACAGTTGTTAAGCCTAATGTATCCGCATGCTTGTGGGCAGGGTGCAATCGACACCTTCTATATGAACGCGCGGGTATGGCAAGTCACACGGCCAAATCAAAGACCTTGTAGTACGTACTATTTATTCACATTGCTCCGGAAGAAAGGCGTTTCTGACACGCAACCGCTAGGAGACCAACTATTTCCCGACAATAACAGTCGCAATAGCAGTAGTGAGGGCTATGTGAAAATTCCATGTTCAACAGTATTTTCCATACATAACTCGTAAGGAAGTAGAACATCTGCGCTTGTTACATATCGGCGAAATGATGGTTTTACGCTTTTACAATTGTTGCATTATGTAGATTTTCACCTGCATGCCGCGCTGCGCTGGAACAGCAGGTGTCGAGCGTTTACTAACTTCATCCACTAACGAGCGCTCGGTTTCCGGTTCGCTTTCTCTCTTTCCGCACTCGCTACTTGCCTAGAGAAATAACTCAGCCCTCCTCTCCACTTCTGCGAATGAAGCTTTTCTCTCTCGCCTCTCATCTGCGGGTGGTTGTTCCGCTCTATCAACACCACCTGAACTACCTGGACTTGATCCTTCAGTTAAGGTTAACTCGAACTCGGCCTGCCGTAGGCACCAGTAGCTTCACTTGGTGGCGAAGCATAGGCACACGCCGGCGTTTACGCATAGTGACGCTCGAACTGATTCTGTAGTAAAATGTCCCTCGCATTGCGAAGTTGAAGAATTAAGTGTACGACTGATACTAGATGGAGCCAGCGTTACCCTTTTGTCGTATCAGTATTAGCTATCGCATTTCTGAATGCACCAATGCTGCACGAGACTTTCTACCCGCAGATTTCTTTGAAAACTGATTTCCGTACCTCACTACAGTTTACGCTTGCTTATATACACCACTACATATCAGAAACCACTTCGCTTCGGCGAGTTAGATTGCTTTACGCTTTTGTTATTAAAGGAAACCGCAGTAAGCGTAAACAGCAAAAACTATAAGGGTTTAGCTCTGGTTAAGCCTACTGTGTACGCGAAAGCTTTGCTCTTGGTCCAGCGCACGCGCCTTTGTTTATGTCCCCAGCTCTGCAACCGGTGAAAGATCACGGCGCATGCACAGTAACGAGGCGCATAACCGAGGGATGACGCCACGTGCAGCGGCGATGCAGAGGAGATCGGCGCAGGTGCGACGCGCGCGGCCAACGTGCCGGCTGAACACCTCTTAACACCTCTGGCAGTAGCAGCCTGCACCCTGCACCGTAACCTTGGCGTAGTGAAGCTTTCGCTTTAATAAGAAATGTCAGAAAAAGCGTACAGTACAAATAAGAATCACGAACACTCGCTTACAGCGGATGATATGAGCGTTCGTGTTTGTTGTCTCGTTGTGTGCATACCTAAGTTGTTTTTACTTTATTCACATAGCGCAGCGAAACGCGCAATGTGAACAAAATAGTGTGCAGAATAGAAACATGAATAGTAGGATGTGGTAGTACGAAGCAGGAAGATGGCTGTGGACGGGCATATAATAGGTCAATATAATTGCCACGGGGAGATAGAAGTGAGTTGAAAAGTTTGTGAGAAACATGTTGCACCGAAGCGTCGACGGCGGATGAGTCGAACAGAAATACTACACATGACAGGCAAAATTATGACTTGTTTCGATTGTGAGGTGAGAGCTAAGGAGCCATGAGCTCTGAAGCATACATGAACGCCTTCATGGTAAAGAAGCGCGGCTAAAAACAGGAACAAATGCAGCAAAGTCAACTGCAGCAAAGCAACCGTCTTCACGCAGCGGCCGTTGCAGGAAAAGCAAGGAACGTCTTTTGCAATCGAGTCTTAAGCATGCGGTGGCGCAGAGCTTTCACGAAGCTCTTCTACACTCAGCGGTAGAGGAAGCTTCACTGCTGGGCAAAAATTTAATTGAAATTGACTTTGTTCACTTGTCGCTGTCCTGAGTGACATTAAATACAAACTTTATGCATCGCAAAAAAAAAACACAGCGCACTTGGTAGTCTATGCATAGCACTGACTAGGCCGCAATGTTTTCCTAATATTTGTTTTTCTATTATGCCGCTGTAACTGTACACAACAGATCTAGCTCCAGCATGAGCATATTAAATCAAGGTGATGACGAGCGCTCATTTGCTATCAGTGTGTAAAAAAAAGTTATGTGCCTCCTGCTAGACAGCTAAAAAATGGTACTAAAACTAAGCGCACTTCGAGGGTGGGTCCTCTGAGGTTCACTTACGACGCGTTTAAAGAACCTCTAGTATTCCTTGTGACGCGCAGACACGTACAGGGGTGATGGAAAGAAATGCGAACAAAGCCAAGCCTAGGTGCTACGCCGCTCGCATTTCTTTTCACCATGCTTTTCCTTCGGTTTTAGCGAAATCACGCTAGGGTCGTACATGGCACATTCCCGGACGGCACTAACGTCTTTTTCTTACCCCCCATGTAACAGCGCGATGGAATGAAAGACGAACAACGGAGCGCGTAGCGCCGCATTGTTCGCGTTTCCTTCCATTGCGATATTGCCTTCTTGATCCAAGCGCATAGCATATTCTGTTCAGAAAAACATTTGCTGTTAAAGTTGCGATGAATTTCCTTTCTAAGTAGCCGTTGCGGCAAATATCAGTAGTGGTTTTTCGACAACCTGTGCACCGCTCATTGTTCGTCGAAAAAAGATGTCGTCAAGATCCTTTGAACTGCGCTAGTGACCTGAAAGGAGTTCCGACGCCCGTCGCTGCTATTTAGAACTGCCAGACCCATTGTTGCTCCTGGAAACACAAACTTAGGGCAACCCTCAACAAGCCGTGATGCCTTTGTTGGGCCTCCGGCTTTTTTGGTCTTTGCTCTTCAAAGACTGAAGCTTACCGAGATTTCTCCCGAGGAGCTTTCAAGGTCATAATGCTATCTTTTGTACATATCCATACAGCGTGACTGGCGCCTATGGTGTGCGAAAAGCCATCTTCTTTTGAACAAAAACCCGATCATAATATTGCGAACAATGAACCGGTCGTAGTTGGAAGAAGCAGCCAAATAAAACCACAACGAAGAAATCATCAAAGACTTTTGTGGACACCTCCCATTTTTTATGTGCACTTTCCTTCTTTGGACAACTGCGTTCACGTTCATTTTAAAACTAGTACCACCGTCAAAATACAATAGTGCGCTATTTCGTAGTAGCGCAATATCTCAGAGTGGCTCCAAAATTTGTGCTAGGCTTGATGTTTCACCGGCCTCAGTTTCAATTGTCGAACAGCTAAGATTTCGAATTGATTAGGCGTTACTGGGCCCAAAAGTAAAGAACTGCTCAAACATCACCACAGGACTTTTCAAATGAGTGATATTAAAAATCGTGGAGCAAAAGAGCGGAATGAAGCGACACTCGGCAAGGTGTTCCTCGCTTGCTTATTATTTTGTCTTTACCGCTTTCTAACACTAAAACCAGGGGCTGTATTCTGTAAGTTCATTTTCTATCTTTCATCTCGCGTCTATCCAATCTTCCCTTATTGGTTACTAATATATACCCCCGAGCCTTTCAATCGTCTGTGTAAAGCGACCCGGCCATTGAGTGGTTGGCGAGCGCACCTCACTGTTGACTGCCATTGACTACGATATGAAGCTAATGGAGAGGTGCATCGCAGAGCTCTGTCAGCAGCATGCTAATGGACCTGACCACTGGTTGACGTTAGCTGCGCTATGCAGCCAATGGTGAGGTCCAGTCGGCAGCTACTAAATGGCAGAGTTGTTTCCCACAAACGCTTGAAAGACGCAGGTATACCCGAGTTGCCTACGGTAGAAGACCAAGTGGACTAGAAATAGACAATAGAAAATGGACAGCTTATAGAATAAGATCCTAGAGACCGCAATCGGTAAATATCTTTTAAATGTATTTTATTTCTGATCCCACGGGCATCTTGCATTGGTAACTTTTTTCGGTGACGTAGCGGTTGCTTTCAAGTGTCCTTTAGAAGCGACCGGAAAGTTGGTGAGCCGGTGCGTGCGGCGGGTGGCGAACTCTATCGGCGACATGGGAATCCGCTACCATGTGAATACTGTAACTAGCCACTTGCTGCTGTCGCTTGCTGCGGCCGTCAACGCTCAGGTCACTCCAAACGAAATGAAAAAAAGATAATGGCTCCTTGTAGAATAAGGCCGTATAATGATAAAAACATTCTTACGGTAAACTGAGTATTCGAACCAAAAATCAAATCGGTCTATCTGTCATGGGGCGTTTTGCCTCCATAAAAACTCCCCATAAAAACACATGATACGCAGCGTTCGCATATGCTTTGCAGTTGCTGTCGCAGCGCTTCTCCGCTTGAGTGTGGTTAAACAGTCCGCTTGAAAAAGTAGCAAAATATTGTTGAAATCAAGAACATTTCCCATTATTAACAATTATAATATTAAATGGCTCTCGAGGACACTTTTTATATTCATTTGTATTAATATGCGTTTTAAGTGTGGGAAGAAAAATAATACTGTGAGCCTGGTTATCCCATTGATGAAGAGGAGAAATCTGGCACAGTAAGTAAAAGAAGTATAATCGAGATGTCGGCTTTCAATGCATTGCCGATAAGCCCAAGTTGCGAAGTATAGTAAGGCCATAGAGCTTAAAAATTTGGACGACACGAGCTTTACCAGTGCAATGCAAGAGTATTAGAGATTCACTCCGCACATGTTGTTCTTTACTTTAGTTTTCTTTAGTCTACACAGATGGGAGGTATGAGGTGGACGCATAAGGCCTCGAAACTATCACACTGGGTATGGCTGAATGTGCATAGAATGTCTCCCTGGTACTCAGCTACACATTTATGTTATCCCTGCCAACTACTAGAAAATGAAAAAAAAAATTGCATTGGAGTCGAAAATGCACACCTGCTCGTGACATCTGTGTGGGCGTGATGGTCCATCACAGTCACGACGGACTGAACATGTTTAGGTTCGCTTGCCGCCGACGGCCGGACAGCATTGTGCAATGACATTCGCAAACAGATAGCACGAGCTTCGCTCAGAGCACAGCGATTGTCAGGCTGTTATTTATACTTCAGTGCACGCTGTAGCCATAAAGTGTTGCCAATATCTGATGAGGTAGTTCCATCAACTTTTTAGTGCAAAGCTCGGAATAAACTTTGCGCTTCCAGGAAAAGTGAGCAGCGCCTATGCAGACATGGCAGATCCCTTCGTTAGAAGGGTTTGAAACAGCAAGAATGACTTAGCTCATTAAGCAGCCTCAACTGCAATCGCATATTTGGCCTAATTGTATTAATGAACAACTTGCGCCTATCCGCAGAACTGCCCTCTCCAGGCGGGCCTTTCACTATGAATGTGACGGGACGAGGAAGATTGTTGAAAACAGAGCTCACGGCCAGTCGCACTGGCGATAGCTGGCTTCTTCTGTGTACCAGACAGGATGCCCCGCGCTTGGTCTTTTAAGAACTAGGATTACAATGTGGCTTTTGTTTCTTTTTCGTGCGTCGCGACATATCGACGGTTCTTAGTTACTTTTCTAACACACCCATTCAAGTACATTTGTAAGCGATTTTGTTTACTTCTGCGGATATTTTATGACTGGTAATTTAGTATCCAGTGCCAGGAAGTAGAACCCTAAAATATTTAATTTATTTCTTGCCTCGGGGTCTATCTCTTGTTATGTACTTAACCCTCAGTACGATTTGTATGAGTTTTTGTTGGCGCGCTTTCATGTTAAAATGGTGTGGTTGCGAATCTGGGTTTCAGAAAGAAAAGAAATCAAAGAATAAATAAAGAACAAGAAAAAAGTTTTTCAGAAAGAAAGGCATCTACTTAGAGTCCCAAAAACAAAATTGCTGTAGACCCGCCGCGGTGGCTCAGTGGTTAGGGCGCTCGACTACTGATCCAGAGTTCCCGGGTTCGTACCCGGCCGCGGCGGCTGCCTCTCGTTCGCCACTTTCTTGCGCTTGTACTATCTCTTTTTACAGGCGAAAGCCGACGCTCATAAACGCTTTTCTGCGCTCAGAGCTGTTATGAAGTGTAAGAAAAAAAATATACTTCTGGCTAAAGTTTTTAGGACAAATGGAATTGGCAAAGTATGCTGTAGCTAAATCTCGGACAGAAAAACGAAGTTGTCAAGTGCTGTTAAGCAGTGCCGCATATAGCTTTCTTATTTCGCCAATTAAAGAAAGTGCGCTAAACCACCGGTTTTATTTTCAGCAAGTGCAGCAACGTACTTCGGTTAGGTTCCTTAACCTGCGTTTTGTGTGGTGCCTATTAATTCTTCGATAAATTAGTCTCCATTCCATCTGACTGAAAGCAGCATGGGCTGCCACTGAGGTGGCGTAGCATTTCGCTAGCTCCACACATTTTTCCTGGCATCACGGTCCTATTGGAGGTCTTCGACACGGACATAGGGAATTCTACATAAAACATCCGAATTGCATTCTCTCAACTATTCGTCAACGTCAGGGGAATTGGGCACAGACAGCATGGTCTGGCCGTAATGTGATGATGTGCCCTTAGGGAAAGTTCATTTTGTGGGTATGTAAGCACGCTCAAAACATTGTGGCGAACAGGGATGCTCGCGGATTCTGCCACACAACACTGTCGTTTTGCATTAAGATCTTTGCTTTCTCTAGAAGATCCGACGACGAAGATGATTTTGCTTCAATGCGCAAAACAATAACCCTTTAAATGCGGAGAACGAGAAGATCCTCGTCCATATAGGCAACTAATCAACAGCATTGTTTGCTTGCCGAGTTCATCTTTTGCTCACTGTGCACTGCCAGCACACGAATAAATGCAGTATCGATTTTCGCAGAGCAGAATGAAAGTGCTTGCGGAGCAGATTAGATACTTCGATTTTATGCGGAAAAATACATCTAAAAATTTAACAAAACTTTTTTATTAGAAGCTGTATGGGACGGTCCTCAGGAAATACGGCTGCACATGATGTAGCCTCGTAAGACGACGGTGTTGTCGTTAGTCATGTTAGTATTTATGATATCTTTCTAGCTTACTACTTTTCACATTTTTGGTTGCTATCTTCAGTTTCGGGCACTTGGCGCCAAAAAAACGCTCGCTTTAGAGAAGCGCGCCTTGTCGGCGAGCGCGAACTGATGTCGATGCTTCCAACGCAGCTGACCTCTTAAGGTAGTTCTAGTAACCTTCTATGTCCCGCCCACGTTGGTTGCTTGCTGTTGCGCGCTGCTGCAGTCCACAGGAGAGCGAAAACTTCACGTGAGAGGTGCGCCATGGAGTGACGTGTAGTGGGGGTGCCATGCTCACCAAGGGCTCGCTTTCTGAAAGCGCCCGTCTTTTAACACGACATGAACAGGAATCGTCGAGCCACATCGCCCATAGCAACCACGCTTTCAAGATTGCGAAAACTGATGCGGTTGATGCTAACGCTCTTATACAGATTTTAAATTGGAACTAGGGGCCTAAATGGAATAGTATAAGGGTTTAAATATTAAACATTTATTAAAAAATTGGCAGTCGCTTAGCTAACCTACGCCAGGATATATGTACCGAGAACTGTAGCTCCCTAAGTGGAATAGTATAAGGGTTTAACATTTCAAAATTTATTTTAAAAAGTGGCAGTCGCTTAGCTCACCTACGCCAGGATACTCGTGCCGAGAACTGTAGTTTCCCGCTGGTTACGCATGCTGTCAAGTTTCATGTTGTGACTGAAATGTTAAGCTTTGAAGAAGTATTCGGGGAGACACATTGTTTATTTATTCAATTGTTTTGACAGAGATAAACACTGCCCGATGATCTGTAAAGTAACACGCAGTTGTCTCAATGCTGCCTACACAGTATTTAGACTGGTTGCTTTCTCTCTGATACACAAGGTCAGTCCTTGCGGTCCAGGATCCGGAGTACCCAGGTTCGAACCCGACCGCGGCGGCTGTGTTTCGATGGAGGCGAAACGCTAAGGCGGCCGTGCGCTGTGCGATGTCAGTGCACGGTAAAGATCCCCAGGTGGTCGAAATTATTTCGGAGCCCTCCACTACGGCACCTCTTTCTTCCTTTCTTCTCTCAGTCCCTCCTTTATCACCCCGGTGCACTTTGATGCGTTCAGGGGAACGGTAGGTGTGATCCATGCGACGTCTGCCGTGGAGACCGACACCGCCGACCGCTGCCGTAAGGTTAAATTGGGCTTTGGGGAAAGGAAATGGCGCAGTATCTGTCTCACGTACCGGCGGGCACCTGAACCGCGCCATGAGGGAAGGGATAAAGGAGGGACTTCGGAAGAAAGAGGTGACGAAGAGCGCGGCACTCCTACTCCCCCTCCCCGGTCGCCATGATAGCGGAGCATGCGCAAAACTGGCCTCCCCCACGTGCCATGGTAAGAGCGCATGCGCACAACTTTTCTCTCGCGTGTTCCGCGAAATGCTCGACTGGTAGCCTAGTTTAGCTCCCGCTACAAAATGTTACAAGTTAGCATGATTAACATTTCTGCTGATGTCCAATGAGAGTGGTAATACTATGTCGCATGAGTGTTGTTTATACCTGACAAAGCAGGTTTTAAAAATGAGAGGGTAGAATTCGTTGATACATCAATAATATTTCTCCTCGTTCACACGTCTCCTCATTGTAAAGGCGAAGAAAATAAGTCGTATGTACTGCATTTGAAAAAGATTTGAACTCCACGAGAGCTCGTTCTGAAAAGCGATTTCTGCTCAACCTGCCATCTACCTGCCTGGCGTCAACTTTCCTCCAGCGATATAATTTTCCTGTCTTTTCTTATTCGCCAGAGTGGAGATTTTCTGGCTTCTGTGATGAAAAGCAAAGCAGTTAGAAATTTTTTTCCTGATTATTCGAAACAGGTGTCGTCGTTATGCTACTGCTGTCGCAAGGAAAAATGAGCTGACCTAAGAAGGAGCAGCGTTGTACGGCGACTGTAGCATAAGTGACGCCGTGCATTTGCTCAGTAAACAGGAAGAGACGCTCCCTGTCCCTCTATACAGTAGTCGAAAGTGCTGTGAAAGAAAATTCAAAAGCCGACAGCGTGGTACAAACAAGACACTGAAATGAAAGAAAAAAACAGAATGTTTGCATTGTCTCCAAACAATGCTCCGCCCTCTCGTAGCCCTGAGTATTTGTCAAAATGGCAGTGCAATCATTGCGAAAGCGTTGATCTTTTTGTTTCCCTAAATCGCTGACTAGGAATTCGCTAGAAACAAGGAAGCTATAACTTATGAGAGCAAGAAAAAACGTGCGTGTGCGAGTCATGATCTTAGTGGCAGGTAGTGTAGGTGACCTGGCGCAGCGATTTATATTTTACGCTCTTCCCATTGGTACAAAAATTGTAGCTTCAAGTGTGCATTCATGGCTATCAATACCACCCTATCCTTGACCGTGAGCGACGATTTCAGCGCGGTTAAGCTCCCCCCTGTGTAACACTTATGATTGAGGGCTGTAAAGCGTGTGGTGAGGGACGGTTTAAATTTCGAGATCGTAAAAACAAAATATCGGAAATCAACTTGTGTGGTAAAAATTATGAGACCCGATCTCTTTTCACGACAGCGGGTTTTTTCTTTACACCGAAAAAGTTGTTATCGAGAAACTCTACTATGGTACAACAAGCAACAGACGTCACAAGAAATATGAAGTTGTCCACTGCTGAACACTGAAATGAAAATATGAAAGTTGGGCCTTTTACAATATGCCTAAACTTTTATCACTGAATTAGTGGCAAAGCTGTTTTCTTTTCAAACGTTACATGAGTGTGGGCATTCCGAATTAACAATGCCAATGTGAGGCGCCCTTGTGCTGTGCGATGTCAGTGCACGTTAGAGATTCCCAGGTGGTCGAAATTATTTCGGAGCCCTCCACTAAGGCACCCCTTTCTTCCTTTCTTTTTTCACTCCCTCCTTTATCCCTTCCCTTACGGCGCAGTTCAGGTGTCCAACGATATATGAGACAGATGCTGCGCCATTTCCTTTCCCCAAAGACCAATTATTATTTTTATTATTTGAGTTTACGTGACCGACAGCATTTCGTGCTGACCATCACTGTCGTTCTTCATAATCATTCCAGGAATTAAATTAGGAAGTAGTTGCAAAGCAATCGACTGAATGGGGTATGAAAATATTGCTTACATCAGATGATTTTCAGAATTGGTTTCAACAAACTATTTAAATGAAAGCATAAATGAAATTAAAGAACTTATTGCACCCCAATACATGTTATGTGCTACGACACGACAGAGTAGCACTTCTGTCAGCTTCTTTCACATGAATGTTCCTCGCTTTCTACTGCGCAACTGAATCACTCGATATCATCCACCTGGCCCCGTAGATAATGCGTTCTGCTACGAGCACTAAGTCATGGGTACAACTGAACACGCGGTGTCAGCTGTAGTGCCACATATCGCAATGAAAACGCGTACATGCTCTCATATTGCAGAGGAAGGCTTGAGGGGAAGACAGACTAAGGCGTGCCTCTGCGCAAATGTGCCGCATGTGGCATGTAAAAATTTGATGAGGTGTATCTTTCCTCACACCGATTGAGAGCTCAGCTTCACACGCAATTTTTGCAGCATCTTTATAAGTCCACTTTTAAATATGTTTTCTTGGTTTCCGGGGGAACTTGCATCACAAAATTTATTCATTCTCTGAATCATTGAATGGAAACGGCATGATTACTATGTTTTACGTCTCAGGAAGATCACAGTCGAATAGCTGAATGACACTTCGACCCGTCAATCAACAAGATGAACATCCCAGAGAAAGCAGGAATTGTATTCATTTTTAAAGCTTCTGAATATAAAGCTAACATCAAGTCTAATCAACTCAAAAGGTTCTTGATGACCACTTCTCACCTACCAGTGCTCTTGCAATACCACTCTCCCTCGATGATGGTTGAATACCTCCACTTTGTGTAAGTGAGTAATTAATTATTTATTGATCGAAAAGTCAGCGCATTGGCTCTCGCATTTCTGCGTATTCGCTCTGACAAAAATTGAACTTTAATGCTATTACTCTAGTTGCCAGTTCCTGAGAAGACAAGCCTCCTCAGTTAGATCACCTACAGCGCAGTACCTAAACGTCTCAATCCTCTCAAACTCAGTGGACAGTAGAGGCATCCTGCCACAGGGAACGTCCTTTAAGAAAGTATGCCTGTAGAGAGTAGGAACCACTTAACAGAATCATGGAAGCTCAAAAAGAATTCTCGGTCAGAATTGAATTTCACAATGTAACATACACAAGCTATTAGATAATCAGCTTGTGTATATTGCCTCTCCCCCTATCCTCTCTTCCTGTCCGCTCACCTACTTCATTTCATTTCTCCATTCTGCCTGTAATCCTTATTTCCGCTGCCTCAGCTCAGGTGCTTCAGTATCGATGGCAAATGCTGGGGCTAGCAAAAATATTTTCCTTCCTTTTTATTATTATTTTAATAAAACCACTTACTATTACGTCATTCTACCAAGAATAAAATTGCAGGGTCGATGCGATAAAGAGAGAAGTGTTGGAACTAGAAAGTTAAGTGCAGAAAATAACATAAAGGCATGGAACGCAACTCATGGTCGCAGAATAAAGCGGAAATATTTTTTTTCGTTCTGCCGTCTCTTCAGTCGAGTGCGGGTTCGCCTTTCTTGGCGTCAAAGATTCGTGACCTACTTTGTTCGAAATTTCCGTGCTGTGGCGTAGAAAGCATGTTGAGGAACTGAGGGAAAAGAAAAAACAAACCAATCACGTGTCAAGGCAATGAAATCGACACTCTGCACATTAAACCTAGCTGCTGCGAAAGGAAACGAAAAAAAGGAAAAGAACCGTGGTGCGGCTACATGAGAATAGAAGTGCGAGAGTGAAGCTGTGAATTGCCGTGAAATGTAAGTTGAGAGGCCCGGAAATGTAAGGACAGTTCGCTTAGGAGAAGGTTCTTTATCAGTGCACTTACGACGAAACTCGTACCACGGAGGACTCGCGCCAGAAAGTTGGGACACCGAATTCCTCAGCACAGGAATTCGCCGCGACAATCTGCGCGATGGAATGCCAATCTTTTCGAGGGATCGCCATTGATTTTTGGGCAACATAACCCCAGTACTCCTTCCCACTTGTAAATCTTTCCAAATGGACAAGCTCAGGATTGCTAGCTGCAGAGAATGCAAGAACGCATCTTCCACTGTGCGCTGTAGTCACTGGAAACAAGTTCAGCACGGATAACCGGCCGCTGGCTTTCCAACTCAGTTTCGTAGGATGTTTCTTCACAACGGATTGTTACGTTTCCATTTTGTCTTCTTTTGTGTTCTTCTAATCGGCTGTTGCGTTTTTTGAATGTCTTCCACTTAGCATTTAAAACCTACCGTGGGCGCTGAAGATTAGTTTTTTTTCCTCTTGAGCATACCTTAGGTGAAGTTGCCCTGATCGGTCCATCACGTTTGCTTTCAGCAACACATGAATCATTCTCGTTCGCATATCTAGTTTCTTTATGAACATGCTACCAAATTTCAGGAAAACGCACGTTGCACTAACTCCTAGCCTCGTTTAGCGAACTAATCTCGCAATCAACATATCGCTTGCTACTTTGTTGCCAGAAGTTTACTGAATGGTTATAGCCCGCCTTGGCCACTGATGTTTTTTTTTTATTGAGACACTAGGATATCTCGAAGAAAACCGGTTTTTTATCGCCCATCAGTGAATGCTTAAGGCTCTTCCTGGCTTATTGTCTTGCGCTGACATGATAATTCCGGTACACTATTCAAAGGGCACACTGCAAAAAGCCGATCACGGAATGCTGAGCCTGCTGCTAACTGCCGGCTTCACTTGCCCTCTTCTGGCTGTTGGTATAACGAGTATGTCAAGCAGCGCAGAAGCCAAAAAAAAAAAGTATCCGGAAAGGGTGTGGTGGAGGGCGGGGGGTTACCCGCAGATTTGGAAACAGCATAAAAAAACAGTAGTCGCCCTTGCCTGCGCTTCGTGCGAATACGGCAACTGACGCCGAGTTTGTCAGTTCGCGCCGTTGTAGGCAGATGATCAAGTTAAAGCTCGCCGCCAGCGTGAAATTGTTAAAAACTTAAAAATGTGCAGCGCCTTCATGCGTCCGCTTATATTTCTACTATGTATCAGAATAGGCACAGAAAGGGCTTCCGATTGCTCTTCTGGAAAAGTTACATTAAGGCTGGCCTGCATCTGAGTTCGTGTGTGAACTGATGCACGGTTCGAAACCTTTGAGCTAATGAGAATTGTTACTGCGAGCTGCAACTTGAAATCCTTCGCAAGGCCTTCATCTGGAGTTCTTCCCATTCATAGTGTGCAGGGCACACGACTGGAAAAAAAAATTCGCATGCCTAATTACCTTACGATCATTTTTGTGAGCATGTTTTAATCTCATCTTAGAAAGCACGAAATTATAGAATTACATAACAGAAAGAACGGCTGAAGTGCACTTTAGTACGGTCTCAAGTTTTGTTTCTTTTTGATGCCATTTCTTCTCATAAACGTTAACGAGGTAGCTGTCAGTGCACTGTGCTGACAGGCAGCCAGAGGCATCGAATATTGTTGCTCGGGAGAAAACCAATAAATGGGAGGAAGAACGATCGAATTTCTGCCTCGTGGGTGCAGCAAGCAAATGAAGCAGTGAAAATATAACTCGAAAGATCGCTACCCTGTTGTTATCGCCTCTTCCGTGTATGACGTCGCATATCGGGAATCGATCATCGATCCATGTTGTCAGAGCTTCACCTTTACGGCAGAGTTTTTTTTAGTATTTGTTTTACAAAACGACCTGCCCTTGTCCTGCTCTGAGTGCTGAAGAGGACGTTAAAACTATCGAATAAATAAACAAGCCCACGCAAATGAGATACCATAGTCCATAGTCGACCAGTGCTTGGCCTTTTATAGTCTGTCGTTGTGCTATCTGCATTAATATTGTGCGTATTTTAAGGAGAAAACAAAGGTAAAACATAAGAAGAGCCAAATGGCGGCTTTATTCTCGTATCATACAGTCGAGCGCACTTATAAGGACCATGGCGTTTGTGTGAATTGCGTTCGCTGTATTCGAGGTTCGTACTAAGCGGATTTCCATGTTACAGCCAAACATATAAAGTTAACAGTGTAAACCTCTTATGCATCCGTGTTTATTCAAACTATTTCTTATTGCAGCACTTTTCAAGCTCCCTAGAGTAGTTGCATTCCCCTCAGCGACAGTGCCCTGCCCACAAGTTACTTTAGGGACGCCCCATATATAAGGTATCGCGCTGGAAGCCTCCATGGCAGTCGTTAATAGGTGGGCCTCTTCGTCCTCTTCAGCAGATTCATGGCAATGGAAGAGTGTTCGTATTTCCCGAGCTACTATTTTCGTAAGTGTACGGCTCTCTGATGTCGGCGTCCTCACGTACACCAACAAGGTCTTCCAAGGCGGCATCAGATTGGGCTAGCTGCGCATTGAAGGAGCGTTGCCACGAATAAGCATGCGCTCGGTAATATGGGTGTTCGAAAGCATTCTTTATTGTTCCTTGGATTACAAATTCTGCCTTACGGAAGCGACTGCTGATGCACGCCGCAGTCAGTTCTATCAACTTGAACTTATTCCATGGCGGGGGAACAGTTACCTGAAGTGAGACGTCGGTACCTTGTCCGTCATTTGCTATAATTGCTCTCAGGATGCACTGGTGACAAACATACGAAGGAAGAGCCAACAGCCACCGAAACGAAGTTGCATAGGAGAATCTCTTACTTATAATCTATAGTGCAGAACAATGGCAGAGTAATACTTCGATTATTCTGTCGTTTAAAGAAAACTGATAAAGCAGCAGAAAAAACAACCATGTTTCCGGGGGGATCCGAACCCAGTACATTCGAATTTCGCGTCCCGTGCTCTAACAAATGAGTTACGGCGATGGCTGTCCAAGCTGCTGCTCTCTTGGGTATTTATATTTTTGCGTGTAAGCCAACCTTGAGGGTGTCGCTGGTGAACACTCTTAAGGTTGGATACATGTGTGTGTCGGTACACACGCGCGCGCGCGCCAACACACACACACGCGCGCACGCGCACGCGCACGCACACACGCACACGCACACACGCACACACGCACACACGCACACACGCACACAAGCACACACGCACGCACGCGCGCGTGTGTACCTTGATAAACACAGCACCTTGTGTACCTTGATAGAAACAGCACTGCTTACGGTTTTTTGAGACGATCTACAACCTTTACATTTACTCTTTGTTCATGAAAAAAAATTTAAATTTAGCTAGCTGCACTTAACTAATTAATTACCTTTTAAGAACGAAAAATACTACAGACTAGGCCAAGCGACTCTGAACAACCCTCAGTTTGTTTCACTGGGGCTAGGACAATTCATCTTTTAAAAAACCTTTTTACATTTAGCTGGGAGACCTGGAATGAAAGCCACTAAAAGCAAATACTAAGGACGAAACAAACCTGCGGCTTCCAAATTAAGAAAGCTGTTTCACAGCGGGCAAGCCAACAACGAAGATAAGTTTCAGTTGTCATCTTCTAAGAAAAAAGCTTGAGAACGAAACACGCTGTGGTGTGTTATAAGCTCCTCTAATTGATCGCTGTTAAGCCTGTCGACGAGAGCCGCGGAATCATCACTCATGAGCCGCGAAGTGTCTCACGTGTGGGCAGGCCTAACAGCTATACCTGAGTTTCGCGCATTACAAAGCACGTCATCTTCTGTAGCTTGCAGCGGGGCGCCTCAGCAAGGAAAGCACGGTGAAGGCGAGTGAGGGGGGAAGTGACGGGAGAGCGAGAGGAACGGGATGCTGCTTTTCGCGCACAACGAGCAGGTGACGCGGAAAGAAGCACATCAGGGCCCGCTGAGAAGGGGAAGAGGGTAAAAACTTGTGCAAAGCTTGAACGAGCGATTAAGCCATATCGACGAACACTTACGCTCTTTGGTTACAAGTCCAGCCACACAGCACAATCGTAGAACAAGACAAACTAGACTCTTGAAGAAAATACTAAGTTAAGGGCTGCACGTCCCTGCAGCGCAAAGCAAGCAGAGGAAGTATAAAACTTGTAATAAGCGCTCCAGACAAAAACGCGAAACAATTCAACCATCTGTGCACGTACCTATAGCCCATCTGTGAGGTGCTGGATGCAACATAAAACGCGATAAAGGCATATACAACATGCTCATGCAACAAATCTGTTGGTCATGCACCCGTGACTTCATTTACATACAGTGACTTCCTGAATACTTCCCGCAGATTTTCTAAAGGGTTCAGTTGAAGAACGGCTAGTTTCTAGATTTATAAAGGCGGGTGTTTGATATGTTTCTCTCGAGATTGATAGATATTTTGTCAGCGTATTCTGTTCATGCGACAATTGTTTCAGGCAGTGTGAACGCCCTGTGGACGTGCTGTTTTTTCGGAGGAGCGGATTACTTATCGCAAAACGTCACCTTCTGGGCAAGTCTGAAATAACTTAGAAATGCGAAATTCCCTATGATGTTGTTTTTATCACACTGAGTTTTTTTTAAATTTGGCGGCAGAGATAACGCAACAGCAATAGATGAAGTATTTGACACTGTCAGCAATACGGTAATGACCAATTTTAAAAAAAATTCTTTCAAGCATCAGCTGCACATTTGCCGGTTTTCTTTGCAGAATGCCTGTTGAGTTTGAATAAAACAAAGCGCTTAGCTCCCAGTTTCGTGGGGCAGCGCCCTACACAATGCGGATAATGCCACAGCAGTATTCTGTCTCCGATTAGCTGCTATTCGAGGCGCGCGCATGTTTCTGATGATAAAACAGCTCAGCACTCGTCGGCACGACGCACGGCATGTTCGCATACACTCATAAGAATGAAGGAATGCTGAAAACGCCTTTCGATTATTTATACGCTTCTCCCACATCCCACTCTTTCTGTTGGAATCACCGCATTCGCGCAAAGATCATGCCTCTGAAAAACTGGATATACAGCTCTATAGAAAAAAAAACATAATTCAGCCCACGGGGGAATAAAACCGGGGAACTGTTTGTTATACGACCCGGGCGCTCTACCTCTTGACTACCACAGGAACAAGCGGTAAGCATCAGTGCTTTTGATCACATACACATGCTTCACTTTGAGTACTGTACGGCTTCCTGCGTACATTTTCGAATTTCTGTTGTTCAACTCTATAGATCGCTGCCGCCATAGAGTTCGCACCGCGCAGTAAATGATGAAACAGCCCAGGGGAACAACTGCATGCAAAGACAATATTCGCTTGGAAGCAATTTCATAGCGCGTGGTGCGTTGAAGACTCGCCCCTCGTTAACGAGGTAACTGGCGTCCTGTTGCATAAATCTTCGCATTAAAAATGATCCGTAGCTGCATTTGATCTCTCGTAGAAAATTCACATCGTGGTAGCACTGCATCATGAACTATTCAGACTGATGTTTCGCGGCGCATCGCGAAGGCTTACAACAGCTGATCGAAGTGTTTTCCTTGCACCGAATTCACGTCGTTTTTTCCAAGCGTTTCGCTTCGGAAGGTCGCTGTTTCGAAACAGATGTACGCAAATTTGAATGACGGCTCCAGAACATAAAATATTCGCAGTGAGCAATAGAGCTACGTTTCAGCGAAACTGCGAGAGTTAGGAAACAGTCTCTTCTAATACTAATGCACGCAAATACATGTATTCGCTGAATGTAACATGTAAAGCCTTGGTCAAAAATCATGAAGCCAAAAACTTCTCGCTTCAGACGCGTAGCAGAGCCATTACGGCACTGTTAAATACCGAGTGACGGTGAATTGCTAGCAGAAGGCTTCTTCTTGCGGTAGAAAAGCGTCCTGCTTAACATGTGTTTTGAATGACACGATACACAGATTATTCTAGGAACATTCATTTCGCTGCAACTGAAGGCTGTGACCTGAAGACTTTTGACCAAGACTCTACATAAACATTGCTCAGGCATATCACTTCTTTTCCGCCACTCAAACAGAAAGGTATTAGTGCGCTAGCACTTACAGTGGCCATTCTCCACATTCAGTCATTGCCTGCCTGCCCGCCGTAAGACGTGATTCGCTTAACACTTCAGCTGCGAACAATCCTTACTTACTCGCAGGCTCTGTATTTACTGGTAAATTAAAGTGAAAATTTCGCATCGACATTACCGGCGTAACTCTACGTGGCCACTACAGGAAGTGAAATATATTTATTGCAATTCAACCAATGATATACGACCCTAGTCATGTTTACATTGGCTACACACTGCATTCATAGTATCAATACTGCTGCCTTCAAAAGAGGACTAGCAAGTAATACTGAATCACCGAAGCTCTAGACGTGCAGCATTTATCAAATGTTTAGAGTCTAAGGAAGTTTGTTCATAAGCTGGCTAGTTGCATTTTTGCACCGTCCTTAGATGTAACTTTTGGTAGGAGGAACACGAACTTACCGCTAACTTCCAGGGATTTTGAAGACTTCAGAAACATAACCAGCCACAGATGCACGGCATAAAACAAAGCCCCCTCGACTCTCAGCATTTCAAACAGAGTGTACGTCGCATGCAAAGCTTTTCTGTCGGCGCACTATCCTAAACTCCCTCAAACAGACGCGTAAATATGTTTTCGACCGCATCTTATTCCGTAATTAGGCAAATATTTGATCAATCATGCGTGTTTGCTTAAACCCCGTTATAGTGAGCCAGATGAGGCGGGAATAAGATTTCTAGCATTGCCTCAATTCTTTGATTTTAAGCGCAGCCGGTGACAACTTCGTCAGAATAGAACGTTTCTGTGTCATTACCCCGGATCTTATCCGTCTTAAAACATGAGCCACAGTGAATTTAATGTGTCAGTGACGCAGAGAAGTACCAAAGCTTTTGCAGTGGGGCCCACAGCATGTTATCATTTTTCATATGCATGAACTTGGAGCATCCTACGCACAAGTGAAAACACATTCCTTGCATTTTATACACCATGGGGCTTCAAGGTCAACGTTTCGCGGTACTCCGAGACACAAACCTGCCACTGTGCAGGCTTTTTTGTATTTGCAGCCGCCGCGGTGGCTGAGTGGTTATGGCGCTCGGCTGCTGGTCCGAAAAACGCGGGTTCGATACCGGCCGCGGCGGTCGAATTTCGATGGAGGCGAAATTCTAGAGGCTCGTGTGCTGTGCGATGTCAGTGCACGTTAAAGGACCCCAGGTGGTCGAAATTTCCGGAGCCCTTCACTACGGCGTCCCTCATAGCCTGAGTCGCTTTGGGACGTTAAACCCTCATAAACCAAACCTTTTTTTATTTGCAATAATGCTTCTCTCTGTTTTCTTCTGTCAATTACCTGGGGCCATATTTCCAGAAACCTCTCTGAACGAGCCAAGGTTATAAAAACAAGAACATTGGAGCTGTTCCCGGGCCACGTTATATTGACCTCGGTCTCTTCTTTCCACCGTGTTGTCAAATCACTTAGCGGTCTTAAATCGCAACTATGAATAACGCACCGCTTAGCCGTACAATGTGCTCGGTATGAGTCGTAAAGAGAAGCTTTATCAGAAACCAGAGTTTAGAGCCCGGAATAAACCGCTTCCTGACTTACTGCGAACGACTGCGGGATGCGGTAGCCAGGGACGCGCAGCAACTGCATGCTGGCTGCGCTGCACAGTTTAGGCAAGAAAAGGTATACAGGGAAAGTAACGTCCAGCTTTCTGCTGACGGCTCACGCAGGTTCACCGCAGTCTCTAATTCTGACTAGTCAGGTGCTAGCAACCAAAATGAGATAGAAGTAATTACAGCCGTGCCTACGACTTCTATTTTCTGAGCCGTTGGTCACGTACTACGCTATATTCATGGTCTGCGTGCAAACATCAACGCGACTGTACCCTGGCACAGCGGTGAACGGCGTAGTAAATGAGTTAGGGAAAAGTTGGATAGAGCTTCTGCTGCGAGGGCACTTTGCCAACTTCGGCGGCGGGCGTGGAAGCTTTTTGTTTTTGTTTTTACACAGACTGTTAACGTACGCGGTATGCGGTAGTTATTTGACTGTCATCAATTTTTTGCTAGATTTTTATGATTTCCTTTTTCTTATGAAATTATTCCCTGTTCCCACGGTTTGTTATGTGAAGCTGTAATTAGTGTAAGAGACCAGCTACCTAGCATTGTATAAACTTAAACCCATCTTTTGTCATACCTTCTATACTTATTCAAACAGGTATATTCGTTTAATCTGATAAATATTACTCATACTCTCATTTCGATGCACATTCATAATTTAACATATAAGTCTCCTTTTATACTCAGGTAAGTAAGAGTTCTTAAAAAATCCTGAAAAATAAGCGGGAGGACCAGGGCTTGAATAATCACTGTCGTGCAACGCTAGCAGTGACTTCTCGGGGCAACAACTGATTCCTTAAAAAAAGTACTCTTTTCGCTGCTGTATTCAATGAGAATCATCTTCGTTAATGTGCGTCCTTGATGTGCACCTTCTACGCGGTAGGCTTGTTTCGAAGAATAGGCTGCACAGTCTCTTTATCATTTTTGCCTGTACCAAAGTAGCGCCCTAAAAAATTTAATTGCAGCAAAACTGTCTTACCTACAGCGTAATGCTCACCTATGAAGGTGCAGGCATTTAAAATTTTGTCTTTGCTATCTAGAATTTTTTATACAGAAAGTGCCTCGTCTTAACAATTTTCTAGAACTGCAAACTTTTCAGTGTCGTGTTGTCTGCCGCTTTTATATAAAAATTCTACACTGCAGCTGAAAACGTTGCGTATTCTTTTGTGTAATATTCGTTTTTAGAAAAGGTTGATCTCTTAGGACAAAAGCATTCCGCCTCGCTAGCCTCACTAGGAGCCAAGCGTCTACTACAGGACCCAAAACGACGAATCGGTGAAGTGGCAGGCAGTGCTCGAGTGGCCTAAGCAGCGCCTGGAGTTAGAGCGTGAAACGTCCAGACGGTTTCGTGCCTGAAGTTAGAGGCCCACAGAAACGCGTCTGCAATGGACAGCGTACAGAGCCGCGCATGCATGGTAGTGATGCGCGGTGCTTGGGGAGTTTACAAATTTCGGGACGCCGGAAGCAGGGACCCTGAGCAGACGCCTTTTGATGGAACGTCC
Source organism: Amblyomma americanum (assembly GCA_030143305.2). Classification (NCBI taxonomy): domain Eukaryota; kingdom Metazoa; phylum Arthropoda; class Arachnida; order Ixodida; family Ixodidae; genus Amblyomma; species Amblyomma americanum. Next base: position 730,764 of record JARKHS020000090.1, read on the forward strand.
TCCCCTGGGGTCAATCAATTCCCCTTGATCGGCCATAAATCTTTCCTAGGCAGTGGTGTGAGATCGGGACTGAGCTACCATTTTTTTCGCCTGTGGAGAATTGAAGGCTTTTGAGAGATATGTGAGGGGCGAATCTCACTAATTCGGTGTGGTCTAATCGGGGCAATACAGCGAAAATTTCTTGGTGGAATTGACGGTCTTAAAAAATTGTGGAACTTCATATCTGCCAGAAGAGAAGGCAGGCTGTGTAGTCTTGCTCGTCAGCTCAGCTTCGCCCGTTACATGTATAAAGTTAAAACTAGGTGCGCAAATTGAAGGTGGTATTACTGTCTCCACTAATATCCTAGCAAGTTCGTTATCAGTACATTCATTAGAGTCAATATATTCTTGTTCCTGTGCAACACCTTCAGTGACTTAAACAAAATTGCGATATATCTACGCATACTAGAAAAAAAATGGACTTGAAAATTCCACCCACTAAATTATAGTATTACCAAGTCCTGCTGTCTCGGGCAAAAATTTTGAAAATTGCACAAATGAATACACTTTAACGGTAATATTGAAGGTAGTTATCCATTATATTGATATATAGCAAATTATTTCTTTTGAAGTGTTTCCATCAATCGCATCGAACAGTTAAGACTGTCATAGAAAACCAAAGGGGAATGCTTTTGATTTTAGAAAAAATGGTAACAGAAAAAAAATTCAAGAGTGCCGTCGGGTGATCTGAGGATATATTGATTGTTATAGTGAGAGCTTACATTAAATGAAAAATTTACGTTCATTAGCGGTTTCGTGCTCAAAAATGCTGTTGTGGAGAATTGCTGGCTATGCAGTATGTTTTTTTTTTTGGCGCCCGAAAACATTTATTCCTCTAGCGTATTCGCGCTTTGAGAAGTGCTGAGAATTAGGTTGGAGTGCCACAGATGGTGCGAAATTACACTGGCCTTAGAAATTCAGCCGAGATGAGAAGCAGGGTTTCAGTACAAAGGCCCTAAAATGATTTTTCAGTTTTTTATAATGAGTGTTCCGACTGTGACAATGGCGATGCTATAGACTAGAAAGGAAGTCTCATGCGGAGCTATGTCTTTAAAAAATAATTTGTAAGAAACCTTTAGACTCATAAGCTATGTAATCAGAGAAGCCAATGCGGACTCTGCGTATGGCGCACATGAGTGTCGTATTTGGAGCCCAAATGATGAAGGATTCTGTATAGGGCTTATCATTATTGCGTCTTAACATAGGCTATGAGCGTCTTGTATCAACGAACTCCATTTCTCCACTTTTTCCTAAGCGTCATGGTAACGTATACCAATGTCTGTCGTTCTACATGTGCCACAAGGCTGTAGACACCGCATTTTGTTTCCTTCAACTTACAGCTAGGCACCAAGAGCTACATAACGCTGTAGTGGACACAGAGGAATCAGTGATGCAGCCACCAGAATGACTATCTGGCCGTTTTTGTACACAGGTTCACAATGGAGCTCACAGCTTCTCTCTTCAATGGTATGAGACCTGCAATACTCTGGATACCTCCATTGAAGCATCTCATCAAAGAACATCACACCACCGGCAATGGAAAATTTCAATCACCAAAGAATTTTTTGTGTAAAAATAATAAGGGAAAAAAATCGAACGTTTTTATTCGTTGCAGCCTGTTGAAATTAATAGCTCTAGAGAACTTTAATGCTGCAAGGCCGAACGGCCTCAATCCATTTTTTGTTTAATATGCCGTGTTCACTGCACCTAAACACATTAGAGCTCCAACCTTGAAACATGTATTATCAACCCAAAGTCTATTATCAGCCCTGCCCACCGCGTCTCCAGCCGCACGAACCACCATGAGGCTGTTTACCCTCCCCCTGAGCGGACTAGTGCTCACCTGTCATCATTTTTTGACCGCACTGCAAACGACTGGAATGATTAGCCCAACACCGTCGTACTTCACTCCGACCCATTATCATTAAAAAAATTCATCGAATCAAACATGTGCCCTGAATTCCACTCCCTCATGTAACACGCCTTTAATGGGGCCTTCGAGGTTGTAATAAATAAATAAATAAATAAACATTTATGGCCAACTTAAGTTTCAAAATAAAATTTTACTCATAAACAAGAGTGGACAAAAATGCGTGAAACCTTTAACACTTTTTTCTTTCCATCTTAATGTACTGAAACTAAAAAAAAAAAACCTTCTTAATTTGCTTCCAAAGGCGAAGGCGGCCGCTCAGTACAGGGCACCTGTGAAACACAAGATGACCCTGACTCCAAAACTAAAACAGTAAGAGCATCGCCCTCGAAAGGCTGCTCTTCGCTGAAGGCCATCCTATTAGAAACTTGTTCTCTTTTATCGAATAAGCCGCCCGCCCATTGTTTTTTAATGTTTTGTCTGAAATATTTTTCTTCGGAAAAAAAGTGATGCCGTACGCTTGCATTTTATTGCGCTTCATTGCGAAGTGCTTATTTTAAATTTTATTTTTATCGGCTGCCGTCTTTCGCTCATGTCACTACGCCCAAAGCATCTGGTGTTTGCGAGAGTATCGTTAATAAGGCACTACAAAAATTCTGAGAATACATTCTTTTGCCTCTAGAGTAGGCTTTTGTTATTGGTAAATCTTCAGACGCTTTGCATGAAAAGGGCACCAATGCCTGTCATCGACCAAAACTTTAGGGTATACGAAAATAGACCTTTAACAGCGCGACTTCCTATTGTATGTACTGAAAGTTTCCATTTGACGAGTTCTATAATTCCATACGTTCTCATTAGAGATTTTATGGAGTTTGTATGAAGCATATGGAGCCTGTGTAAACTATATTAAAGCACGTATAGATATTTGCGGAATCCACATGACGTGATTTGCATTGTATGGAAATAATATCGAAGCTATGTGGAATGCTTATATACTCTGTACGGACAATATGTCGATTATAGTATATTTTTCGTACATTATCGACTCCATATTCCAGTAATTTCATATGAGCGGCTGATATGGATTGTTTCAGTAAGGATGGGATGCAGAAGAGTGCGGTGGATGGCTACCTTGCACAACATTCCTGATACAAAAACTGCGCAATAGACGGGACACAGAAAACAAGCACATGTGTGGTGCACAAGCTAGCAACTGGTTTATTACATGAAAGCCTCCTTTCTTGTTCAGCAACAAAATGTGTACGCACCAAACAGACCATACAATGAAATTCGCCGTCGCCTTGTCGAGCCATGAAAATGCAGTTCCTTAATTTGCAAACGGATGAAAGATGAAACCCTCGCCTACCGATTGTTCAGGTCCAAACCTCGCTATTCAGTATCATCAAAAATCTTGCACTTTTTTCGTTCCCTCGCACCACCGATAATCTTTGTTTGTTCGAAAAAAACGAGAGAATGCTTCTCCCTCATGCCTATAGCACATGCTATGTTAGGGCAGAGGCTGGTCACGTGCTGCATCTAAAGTGTTGGTACACTATAGAAATCGTTTTTAATGAAGTGGCCCTCCTGGTCGACATACACATTAATACAGCTGAGTGAAGTGTCACTGATGAAGATCTATTTGCTCGTTTTGAATGAATCAATAAAACAGGTTTGTGCCTTGGAGAACAAAACATCGTCTATGAGATTTCGTGCAACATTGTCAGGTTTAGGTCGCCCAGACGGGCCCCTGCACTCACTGACGATTACTAGACCATGCCATCTCCTTAAATACAGCATGTGGGCGACATCTGCCTATACATTTCTAGTTGTGCAGGCAAGATGGCGAAGCGTACACTCCACTTTTTGGCCAAAGAAATATTATCCTTGTTGCGAGGGAACGAAAAGAACGTGAAATTTTTTGAAGCGTTGCAGTACCGAGATTTGAACCTGAAAAATGCGTAAGTGCGGCTTACATCTACTTCTACAGTAAGTAACAGGATTTCTTTGGCCCAACAAGGTTATTTGGCGTTCGGTGGCGTTGGGAGTTTCGTGCGCACGTGCGTTGTTGTTCCAAAAGAAAGAAGGCGTTGGCGTAATAACCAAGTTTTTAGTGTTTTTTTTTTAATTTTAAGAATAATATCGAAGCCAATTGGTTGATAACTAAGAAGTAGCAACAGGTCTGCGGTGTTGCGTTTCTGAGTAAATAAAGAGATGTAACAATTTTGGAGCGTTTTTTTAACTGTGAATACTGCCTATGCTCTTTTCACAAAAAGCGGATATTTTATTCCCAAGAAGTGGCTAAAAGATCATTGTCTTCTTGTTATGAATCTGCTGACATTGAAATACTTTTTCCCTTTTAGACGAGCCGGAGGTATAGAATGTCTAATAGTTAATCCACGATAGATGAGCGAGAATGAAAAGCTGTAACGCTTATAAATGTAGTTTCAAGCTAGCATTAGGGTTTTGGAATTGGTTTACCCATTAATATTTCTCGGACCGGATATTAGCACCCACTGCGCAGGCTTTCTGTGTAAAATAACCGCAATATAACAAATATCTTTGGCCGTTAATTTGGTGTTAAATTTTCTTCTCGCGTCAACTTGTTTGTGTCGGCGTAAATTAACTTAAGAGTGACTGCAAGAGTGGTTCGAAGTGAATTTACAATGCAATATCAAGAACAAAGTACGCATCCAAAATGCCGCTAACGAGAACGCAGCCTTACGCATTGTGTTGTGACGCCACGGTTGTTCGAATTTCCTTAGTAAAAAGAGGGTTTTTGACAAATCCTGAATACTGGCATCGCTTTTTCTACTGCCAAAAATTTAACTCTCTGTGCGGCACCGGGACACAGGTATCCCACCTGCTTCATGTGCCGGATAACGCAAAAAGACACACCTACGAACCATAGCTTTGCATGCGGAATACTGCTGAACTATCAAACCATCGATTCAGTGTTTTATATGTCGCTAATAGAGTTCCTTCGGGTTTTGTGTGTTTCTGAGTGTGTGTGCAGGTGTAGAATAAACCGGTGAGTTCGAACTGTACAGATTTACGAGACCGATCTTGGCGGGAAAAAAAATCAAAAATTGTTGAGCCCTCTCCATCAGTCAAGTGTCTAATACTACTTACTCAGGCATGTGACAATTCCAAATCAATTTTTCTAACAAGTCCAAAAGACAGATGTAAGGACAGCTGCCAAATTTGAAGTCATCTTGCGAGGTCACCGGTATTACTGTGTATTTAATTTTTTTTTCTACAACAGAAGCAGTCAAAACGGCTTCAAAGTGATATCTTTAAATTCCTAGAGCCATTCTGAGAGTCATTTTGCCATCTGTATTCATGTGAGACATGTGCACAGTTTGCTGCTTTTAAAGTGTTAAAGACGTCAAAACGGCAGGATGCTGCTATAAAATCTCGCGCATTTTATTCTTTCCTCGATGCTACACATATGGTTCTTCTTTCTGCATTTTTCGTTATCTGTTACTTGCGCTTTAGATGATATATCCATCATGCATACAGTCAAGGTCACAGCCACACGCTTGACTTGTACTCATGTAGCCTTCACCTCACGCACAATCCTTTGATGGAGATGTGCTAGTGTGGCACGGTGGAGACTGGATTCGAAAACTACCTCAAATCTTGATTTAATACTTCGAACTTCACACGCGCAGCTGTGGAATGCACTGCCCGCTGATCTATGAAGATCCTTTTGGGTCCATCCTCTTTTCAGGCCGCGCATGGCTTGGCCGTAGTATGCAGACTGTAACACGTTTTCTGACCAACCCTGGTAAGCCGGCGTCGCTACGCATCCCACAGGCATAATTTAAAATGGTGACAGGTGTTTTACCATCTTCTTTCAGCGAGAACACTTCTTTTCATATTCTAAAAGGCCTGAAGAAGGTTTAAAAAATTTATTGTGTATAACAGGACGCATTCAGGTTGTTCTCCCAACTGTCTCCTCGAACTTGATTCCTAATGCGTTGTTCTTTCCAGTTGCATGCTGATCACACATACATTATTACACACTGTTGCGCTTTTTCAATGTAGCTTCCAAAGCTTCTTTATTCTCTTCCGCGGCTAGCCAGTTGTTCAGTTGTCAGCAGAGGATATTTCCTGCAATACAACAAAAATCGAGAGACACTATTTTTTCAGCCGCGTTACGAATATATCTGCCTGTAAAACAGTACAGAACTAGTCTCTTGTCGAAGAAGATGCACTCATTGATACCGTAACGTGCAAGACTGCCTGGCGTCATTTTCTTCTTTGTAAGGAGATACTGGATGCGTTTTCAACTGGATAGTTATTCTGCACTACAGGGCGAGCAAAACGAGAGAATTCGCGTCTGGCAACCTAATCAATTCATTTATGCAGATAAATATTCCCTTTGATTTGAATTCCGCTGAGTAAACTGCTTGTCCGCAATAGCAGGCTTTGGTTATGTTCTTGTGGTTGCACATTGCGGCATATTAGAAAGCAAGAAAACGGATGAAACGACCTAAAAAGAACTTCATTATCACGATATGGCAGAAAATATTTTTACACAATGCCGCCACGCGGTAATGGCAAAGATGAAAACCTATTATCAAAGGCCTCTCTTACGAAGATTACGATTTCTTATGTATGGATTCCATCGTCCATTGAAAGCACCTCTAATCAAGGCTCCCTCACCGGTTGCATCAGCTTGTGAAAGCTTTCTGCTATCGGCCCGGTTTCAATGCTACTTGTAGGAAAAGTTCTCGACAACTCTGTAGAGGTACTGAGGAACAGCGCATTCGTTTCGAATCTCTGGCAGATCATGCCGGGATAAATTACGTAACAAGAAACTGTTATAAAATAGAGACATTTCGCCTCTGGGCCGATGCGAATGACATATTGGAACTTTTTGCGCACTCCTCAGACTTGTATAATGCATGCCGTTTTTGCTTGCGTCTCTTGAAGGCACTGGCCATTCAGAAGAGCATTGAAACTATTTTTTTTCACGTCTAAATGTTGTTACCTAAATTTAAAGCCCCAAATTTCTTTTTTAGTTTCTCTTTTCTTCCATTTTCTGCGCTCCCCTCCACTTCTTTTTCTCTTCCATTATCAATACCTAAGCAGGAGTAGCCTATGATCTGGTTGGACGCCCTTAAATAGCTGGTTAAGAGCATTTCTTTCCTTTCTGTCCATTAAGCTCGGAGAGGCTATTGAAACTGGCATCACCGCGTAGCAGGATATAAGAAACAGTAAAGGCTGAGAAACAATACATTTCAAGCAGCGAGGGTATGTCTTCTCCAAACTACCACATCAGGATACTGCTTGCAATACAGCTGGGAAATGCAAATATACACAATTATTTGTTTAAGGAGCCACACGCAGCCTTGCTCTGCCTGTTTGGTTTTGATCCAGCTCCCTACCCTCGACAGCCTTAACCAGACGATGACACAAAAGCAGAGCAAACGAAAGAAACATTCTAGCTGTGCATCAAAATTCTGCAGGTGAAGACGAGATCTGCTGTTGCTTAAGCGGGACTTGCGCTTGTACCTGTACGTCATTTCTGCGAACGATTCCACAATGGTATGGGACTGAGAGCGCCATCGATTCTTTCACGCCACGTGCATGAATAACAATGCAGCAGATGCACTTGATAAAGCAAAAAATTAAACAGGAGATGCTTGGAAGGGCCTGCGGCATGGTGCACGTGTACGCCTTGCGAAAATGCTAGCTGCTCTCCCAACACATTTCTTCTGTTAAGATGCTTTAGAAATTATATGTGTCAACTGAAGCGTTAAGCCTTAAATTTAATACACACGTGCCTGCCCGGCACCAATTTCACTTATTCATTTGCGTGTGTGGAAGCGGAATTTGTTTGGATCTCTCACATGAGACCCATACAATTTCGACGAAATTGCAAATCAAGAGTGCCGCTTCTATTGCATGCCTGCTGCGATGAAGCGAAGTGATTTCATTCTTTATCAAGAGAATTTGATGCAGCAGCTTTGCAGAAAATGAAAAGAGGGGCACTTTTTTGGTTGCTTTCTTCCGTGTTCCGCCTAGATTGTTTCGCAAAGATACCACGAAAAATATGCAATTGCTAGATTCTTAGTACTCAGCGGGGCTGATTTGATTTAAAAACTTTTTCTTCCGAGGTTCCTGAGGCATTCATTAGAGAATGGTGCTGAGCTAGCTATGCCTTAACGGGCACTTGTTTCAGAGAGTTTTGTCGTGAGGTAAAGTTTTCGCCTGGGATCAAAGATAGAGATAGGAAAAGTTTCTCAGCAACTCTTATCAAAGATTGAAAGTTCTTCATTAGAAGGTAATATTCAGGTCACATGTGCATGGCGTCTTAATCTACTCTGTTCAAAATTTTGCTAGATTGTGCTTCGTAACATCTGGCTTCTTCCATAGAATAATTCGAAGACCCCCATCAGAAGCAGCCCCGAGGAATTCTTCCTTTTTATATTTATAAAAAACCCTGGATATCATCAGAAACTGACATTATTTAATATTAGTGCTTTGCTTCCCGGCTTGCATCCCTTTCCTATCCAGTTTCAGGAGATTCTGGAGATTCGAAGACGACTATAAAGCTGGAACGTTCTCTGGGCAAGGAGTTAGTATTAACAAAAACGCTATTCAATTGGCAGATTTAGTGTTATTGTTTTGCTTCCGCGCAAGAAAGCTTTCCTGCTCACGCCAGAATGGGCCCCAAAGCAGTGCGCAGTTCGGGTGTCAAGAAATCAACTTTTGCCAGTAGCAAATTTGCCGAATCACTGTCATTCAACTTCAAATGAGCGTTTTCGTTACGGAAGCAGCACAAGCGTTGAATGCAGCCGCGAATTTTCACACAGGCCTGCATATATGTTCAGTACTATTTGGCTTCTGTCTGCAGCTCTTAATAACGCAGGTTTTCAATTCAGTGTTCAAAACTGTAGCCATTTCTCGATATGAAGGCAAAAGAGTTTATCGTATTTTGCGAAGAAAAATTAATAGACGACTTTACCCACTCTATAAAAGCAATGTCCTCACAGTGGGTCAGAAGTCGAAACTAATATTTTTACCTCATCCTTAAAGACAATTTTTCAAAGCAATACTTTGTTCGTCAAGTTTTCCAACAAGAGTCAGCTCTGTCGACCATGTAGTCTCAGGGCCACATCTTGCTATGTGTTGAAGACTGGCCTGGTAGTTTTCACCAGGAAAGCACGGTGCATGGTTGTCTAAGCTCTCATACCCTGTTCGCACAGCGTAAGGCAGAAAATTCTGACAACTAGAAAAAAAATATCTTCATTATCAACTTTTGCATCGCAGAACAGTTCCACCTTCATCGTCGACAAATAATGATCATGTTAGGCTTCGGATTATTATCAAACCTAAATATTTCGAAAATCCAATACCGTTGCTAGGGTTTCTGTGTGGATTACTTAAAAATTTTAAAAGCTGGTGTTTGTGCGTTACAAACATAGCTACCGTTTTGTTTGGACTGAAATACATACGCGATTATGAACACCCGACATCGATTGTGGAAAAACACTAATATAAAATTACTTGAACGTAAAAATTGAAAATTGGTTTTTGGGTAAAGGAAAAAGGCGTAGTATCTGTCTCACATCTCCGCGGACACCTGAACTGCGCCGTAAGGTAAGGGATAAAAAGGGGCTGAGGAAAGAAAGGAAGAAAGGTGCTGTAGTGGATGGCTCCGGAATATTTTCGACCACCTGGAGATTTGTAACGTGCACTGACATCGCACAGCACACCGGCGCCTTTGCGTTTCGCCTCCATCAAAACGCGGCCGCCGCGGTCCGGTTCGAACCCGGGTACTCCGGACCAGTAGCCGAGCGCCCTAACCACTGGGCCACCGCGGCGGGTCTGCAGATTTCACGTTCGTATGCATGTACAACATTCTGTGAAAAAAGTTTGAATATTAGAAAATTGTAAGGTAATGTAATGGAAATTTTGAAGGTAATGTTCTTTTGTTCCGACATATAGCCAAATCTTTTAAATTGTTTCCACAGCTGGCATCAAGCAGTTAAGACTGCCATAGAAAATCAATGAGAAACGCTTTTGACAATATCAAAAACGCTAATTGCAAAAAGAAAACAAAGCTGCCGTCGGGAGATCTGCGGAAGCCTGGTAACAAAAGTTAACAGAAGTGTACTACGCAATTTTCTCTGGAGCTGCAGAGGGAACGGGCCCCAACCCGGGCTGGGCTTCAGCCAGAACTCACACCGAGCTTGGCGGGCCAGGCGGAGTGCCAGCTATATACTGATAATGCAGCAGGCCCGGCAGTGTCCGGGCTTGGAGCCGGCCAGGCTTGCGCCGGCCTCGGGCTTAATAATGAGGCCGTACAGCAATTTAACAGCGATGACTACTTCGTATAAACCGGCAAACTATGACTTAACAGTTATCGCTGTCAAAATACAAATGTTGGTGCAAGGGACCAACGCGAAATTCTAGAGTACTACCAAATGCAAGATTGCGGACTCCCCTACACGACGATGGCGACTATGGTTGTGTAAACCTGGCTGTCCTGCCATCGGCCTTTATAGCAGCGTTGCCAGCGGAGACCTACTGACACACGGTCTCAAACCGCAACATTCCTGACTTCACGTGTTTTGTTTTGTGCGAAAGAACACTTTCACTCTATGGTTTCAGCTCGAAAACAGACTTGGTATCCTTACAATTCTCACATTAACAGGCCTTAACGCGGCCTGAAACCAGACGAGTAGATTCTAACTCGCAGGTTTTGCTTAGCATCGATGAATGTATGATGAGCGGCCGAATGGGTTGGTTCACATAGCACTTCATTTTTTCTCTTTCTTTTCATAGCGCTACGCGCCACTGTCACTGTGAACTAATGTGTTCAGAAACAACACGGCTAGGCCTAGAGCAAAGCAAGTCACCACAGCATCTTTAAGGTCTTATTCTTTTAAGAGCCGCGTTTTTGCTTACGCATAATACGCTCTCTGAGAAATCGACTACAAACCACTCCGTTAGGAGCCCCTTCCCGCGCTCCATGAAAAGTGAGTCTCAGTCCAAGTCTGCCGGATCCTGATGGTATGGCGATAAATTGTGTTAATGAGGTGCCTCACGGAAATGCCGTTCTGCGCGCTCAGGGCAAATGTGCTGACAGAAAGAGCTAAGAAAAAGGAACCTGTTTCATTGTACGTGTTGCCTAGATTAGGGCAGTGTGTCTAGGAAGAAATAAACAAAGCCGCAAAAAGAAAACTGTGTTCGAGCAGAAGCTCGGCAATCGTTTTTGTGAAGCTAATGACGACGCTGTGGCAGGTTTCTCATTCTAGGTTATCCGTTGAATAAATGAGCGGAAGTATCCCGGTTGGTGCGCCTTTCTTGCCTGTGGCTCGGCGAGGCCACAGTCGTAAATCCTGACACATTTGTGGGCAAGCGATAGCCCGCTGGTGCATGGAATAATACGCTTGACCTCATAAAAAGCGCAAAAAGCAGCGAATGGTATAACCTGCCTGTCGCCTCCATCCCTTTCGTTACTGGTTGCAAGAACATTGATCTAATTCCTTCTCACCCACGTACCTGTTAAATGATGGAGCATATTCATTGGGTATTTAATTGGCATGACTCGACCCATGTCTAATGACCCTTGCCGTGAAAATGGCCTAACTGGTTCCTTCGAATGAGCCAAAAAAATGAAAAGAAAATCTTGGCGAGCAAGAAGGATTCGAAAAAAACGCTAAATTTTGAATGATGCATTTTTGAAAACTCCACAGCTCATTGGACCAAGTGTCCTGCATTATTGTAAGTATTCAATTATTATTAAAGCAGTTGGCTGCCTCATACTGTTTGTGCAACACCTTCTTGCGAGAGAAATACTTTAGAACCCAGTCACCCTAGAGCAAAACGTAACAGTGCTGTGTTCTCCTTCACCTAATATAAAGATAATCGCTTTTTTGCTTCGTTCAAAACGTTACTCCTGTTTCGTCGCTCTGTAAGATAGTCGGGATGTCGAAAATTAAAACAGTGGTAGCCACTTGAAGCAAAAAATTATGAAAGCGTTCGAGAGCATGAACCAGCACTGAGGTTTTTGGCCTCTCTAAAGACGCCCACCATTCAATAGTAAAGAAAGTGAGTGGCTATGAGAGGAACAAAATGCACAAGCATCGATTAGACTCTACGACTGGCACTGTTTCGCGTGAGAAAGAACGGATCATTTACAGACCAGTCAGGGCAGAGAAAGCTCTGCTCGGTTTGGCGTAAAATCTCATCCATGCGTTCGTGTTCACACGTCGCGGTGCAGACCAAATGGGTTGTGCATTTAGCAGGAAATAGGAGAAGGAGAAACAAGCCTGACAGTAAAGCAGAAAAATATGTGGAGTTCGCAGCACATTAAGAAAGAATTGCTTAGCCGGGCTACGCGCCATGCGTGTCTGTAGAAGTGTCTAGTCTTTGCGTGGTATAGAAGAAAACATCCCTGGCTTCTGCCTATATCCAACACTTCCACTGTAGATGGGCTCAAAACTTTCGTGTTGCTACCCTGCAGCCAACCTCGCATGGATTGACGACAAAACTGTCTAATATCTTAAGTTTAGAAAATGCGACATTTTTCGCCGACTTTCTAGCGCAGAAAAACGAGAACAAAGAAAAAAAGCGGACAATACACAAGCTACGAACAACTCTAAATTAAGAGAAAAACACTGCTTTCTTACTGTAACTGTTCTTAACAACAGAATGAAATCACCATGGAAGCTTCTGATATCGCTATGGTTATCTCATCCCGATGAATTAAGGACTACTTGTGTCCAAGATACCTGTTTTTGTTTTGTGCGAGCGATATTGTGTTCCCGGAACTTTCAAATACGATCACTTCAATTATCGGCATCCAAGTTGCGCACAACATCTGCGCAGAACTGTTGTGTTTTCAGGCGCGGAGCTGCAGTTATGACATTACGAAATACGCTCAATCATTTTGCTCCCTCTCTCGGTCTCCATGTTTCTGGCACGCTTCCTTACCCTCTCTTTAAGACACTTTCCTCTATGGCCTATATACCGTTTACCGCAGGCCAGCGGAACGAAATCATTTACTTCGTTGTTGCAGGCTAGAAAACGCCTCTGGTGTCGCTTAGAGGCGCTCACGCCACGGGCCGCGCGCTTTACCCCGCGTCTCCTAGCCTTCGCAGGAACATATTTATTCAAATCTGTTATTAAGCTATAGAAATTACATCAACACTTGATATTAAACTATACGCCGAGACGGACAAAAATCCTAACAGGGAGCAAGGGGTCATCCTAAAGAAAATGCAATAAATACTTCAGTTCAGGCTAATTCAGTTATGTTTCCAAATTCGCACAATCCGCACCGCGCCTTCTGCTGTGAACTGGCCAATATGCCATATGGTATGGCCATGACAGAACAATCCAGACATGACGAGATTGAATAACCCGAAGGCTGAGGACTGGGAGGCGGCGCTGTCCAGCTCACGCTCGGAAGACCAACAAGCTTTGGCTGGTGAACCGGAAAAGAGCGGCGGCAAAAGCAAGTGGGCTCCTTGAATGAGGGCCGACCCAACAAACACCGACTTATTCCTTGCAGTAATACTTTTCTCACTGACTCACCAAGCCAAATATCTCCGAAAAAATATCCGGCAAAATATGTGTCAACTAGCTTTCTAGAATCTTCTCGCGCTATATTTTGAACTCTATAATATTATTAAATTTCATGACGTTCCCTTGAACTGGCGCCTTAATTTTTAACGCGCATGATTACAGGATGGCAGCAAAAATTCAGCAATATATTGGATGACACCTGTGAGTAATTATCATTATAGCACAGATGGGCAGACATGTGCAGCTCTTTGCCCCACTTTCTCATGCATGACTGATTGATCGCTACGTGTCTTAGAAGATAATTTTTTTATCAAAGTGAGCGTTAATGGACTTCCACTACTATCACTCAATGCGCTAACCATGGTGTACCTTCTGATAAAGCAGTTGCTGTTCAATCACACTTAAGCTTCAAGTGCAAAGAAAGAGTGCATTTTTTGCAAACCAAGTGGTACTCCATTGTTTGTAAAGTACAAAACGCCTTTTGAAATATAAAGAACATAAAATACGCAAAGATGCAGTACTTTCAGAGCGTTTTCCAAAGCAATCGAGTCTTTCCATTCCTGTCAACTTGCTTCGTTTTCAACGTGCTTGCTGAAATTTTTCAAGGAGGCTTAATTTACTGATTTTGTTCCTTTTATGCATATTTTATTAACTATAGGACTCTTCAACCGTTTTCAAATTACTGAGTTAAAAGCGATCAAAAGGAGCGCAATGTTGCACAGCTTCATATCGGTTTCTTTCGCGCAGCTCTGCAATTCCTTGAATCCTTGCAACAATAACCAGTTAAATTGTGTGATATCGTCTTCTAAAAATTTAAGCCTAATTTATATGACATTTTTTATATGCCAGCGAATAAACAGAACGTGCAACAGTTTGCTGTTTTAATAATTGACTGGTTTGGCTTACGTGGTTTAACATCCCAAAGCGACTCATGCTGTGAGGGACGCCGTAGTGAAGGGCTCCGGAAATTTCGACCACCCGGAGTTCTTTGACATGCACTGACATCGCAAAGTATACGGGCCTCTTGAATTTTTCTTTCGTCGAAATTTGACCGCCGCGGTCGGGTTCGAACCCGCGTCTTTGGGGTCAGCAGCCAAGCGCCTTAACAACTGAGTAATTGAAAAAATGGAAACGCCTAAAATAAAATTACGCATGCAAGAAAGAAACTTATAGAAATAATATAACTAGATATGTGCGGTGAAGAGGCTATTGGTACGATATATTGCAAACATCAAAACTGCGCAAACAGATCACTGAAGGGGCACATTCTGAATTCGTCCCGTGCGCTTTTACTATGTGTCTCGTCCTTTGTAAACCTTTTTTATGAATATAAACTATGATTTGATAACAATAATTCACAACCGAAAAAAGCTGGGAAAACGGGTCTGCAAGTCCTGTAATTGATATATTGTTCCAAAAACGTATACACATATCTTCTATGTCTACGAGGATTGAGTTTTAATAAATGATTTTTGGTTAATGCGAAAATTTGTGTCAGTAATGAAGATATCAGACTTACGAATACTCTTTCAAACTATAAACAAAATTTTACCAAAATCATCTGATGTGTCTATTTTGTTCTCCTGGAGAAAAATGCAAAATTTGGTCTAGGACAAACATTAGGCAACGTTCTCAGTGCTCGGTTCTCGAACATTTTATATTTCCAAACCACGATAGGCTTTCTGATGTTAGAGCACTACTTGCTATAATTTATACCACTAATCTGGCATTTAAAGCAGCGATCTGTAGCAGGAAATTCATTCCTAGCTTAAAAATTTAGTACCAACATATTTTTAAGTAGCGGGTAGTGCGTTATTACGCAGTGATTCAGTTTCTATTACGTCATCACCGGTATGTTTTAATGTGAATGTCAGACAAACTACCGTATACTTTATATCCTTTTTTGCGACAATTTATGATGAAACAGATCAAAACAGTTCCTACGGCTTTGTTTATGTACACAGTTAGCGCTGATTTTACATGTCATTTCTTTTCACGCGGTCATCAGCCGAGTCGGTGAAAGACAGAAGCTGCCGCTCGGCAAACAGTTTTGGCCGAGTCGAATGAAGGACCACGCCTGCCGCTCAAGGAATAAGTTTGGCAATGTATTGCTTGCATAGGTTTGAAATTAAACACTGGATCATGCACATTCGCGATCATCAGTTTCGAGGATGCGTATGCTCGGTTACTATTTTTTGAAGTCCTATCTCTTCGACATGTTATCTTGCTTTCAGAACAGCGCGCGCAGCATGCACATCCCATCTTACGTGCACGCATGCCAGGCGATCAGCTGGCGTAACCTCGCCTAAATAATTCTTTTTCTTCAATCGCGCATCCTGTAAACCTTTGCAGACGTTTTCGCATGGCCATTCAGGCAAAATGTTGTTCTGTCGAAATTGTATGGCATAAAAATTTATTTTCATCATTTGCATGTTATTCCAGACGAAACATTCTACCAAAAAAGAAAGCATCTCATTCCTGACGCTTTTCTTTCAAACCTTTTATAAAATAATTTTTAAAACAATTTTATAAAATCTACCACGATATTCTTGTTTGTTAGCATAGTGGACCAGTGCAAGAAGGAATACACAGACTAAAATTTTAACCTCGGAATAAATGAATAATCCAACAAGAAGTTTGTGAAAGAAAGTAAATTGTGAATTGTGTGCATTGGAAATGCTTGCCACTTCTTTTCAATGCTTGTTTGAAGCACCTTGAAAAAGGGGTTATCTCGATCCGACGTATAGCCTCTAAAACTAAAACTAAAATATATATAGAAGGCGGCTCCTGGACTCTATTAACAAGCATTTATATCCAGAAATATCTAAAAACAAGCGGGCAAAAAATATCAGCTGGGCAAGTTGTTTATACATATCTATATATGCTGCACTGGCAGACGACACACAAAGAGAGGTCGAGACACACGGTTGTGGTGAAATATCAACTTTGATAGTTCAGGGCAACTGTATGTCTCGTCTTCTCTTCGTCCGCCGTCTGCCCGCACTGAATATTTGAGGGAAAAAATTTTGTACACATTAGAAGACAAATGTGTGCCTTGAGGCACTGGGTATCAAGCCCAGCATCCTCCTGAATGCGAAGGGGATACCCTACCACAACGCCACCATTTCGGCTGAAAATACTTCTAATTCTTATGAATAGCTTTTTGTTACTATTGTTTACCTTTGCATTCTCAAATACGGTCCCTCCGTCCTTAGAGCCAAAACTATAAAATTTCACAGCACCTAAAACCCATTTCCTCTGGCTTTACTGATTCCTCAATGCCTCCTTATTGCTTTTTAGGCAGTTTACTTGCCTTTTTGCGCCGTTTACAGATGACAGAGCGCTAAAGACATCACTGGTGCTCTTCCATGCCTCTAAAAGTCAGGCAGAGAAAAAATTTTGAGCATTCATTTTATCACGCTTCGTCCACCACCGAACTAGGATACTGAAAACGTAGTCATCCCGTTAATCTTACTTGGAGGATGCTACTGCCTACACAGGCCCGCCGACTGAAAAAAGCTTCTCGGTCTTCTTAAGGATCTGGGACCCTTCCTGCTTTAGTATTTTTTTCCTTTGTGAACAACTTCGGAAACTCGGTTCCGTGGAATCTCGTTTCTTTCAAATCCTCTTCCACCTCACGGAGTCACGTCGGGGTTTTTATCGCATTTATGATTATTCATTTAGAGACGACATATCGTCTTATTTTTTTTTGTCTTTTCTGAGTCGCGTTACGTATACTAGACCTCTCTATTGGAATCGGAAGAAACCTCGTACAACTGTGCCGAACACAGAAGCAAGAAGCCAACGATAGTAAATATGCACAAAATCTAGCATATTGCGGCATGGTCTTAGTAAAATCACAGTGACATTGACTAACCTTTCCACATGACCGAGTCGCCCACTGCTACAGCGAGAGAAACCACCACCTGTTTGCAGGAAACACGCTGAATTATGACCTAGGTACTTCGCAGCCTTCCGGAAGGCTTCAAGCAGGTTATCGGCATCATCAAACAGATTTTGATAGCAGATACGTTCCCAGGCATCTGGAGAAAATTTCGGTTTATACCAATTCCTAAGCCGGGAAACTCACCCAATAGGCTTGGACATCTGCGGCCGATAGCTCTTAACAGCAACCTCAGCACGATTCTCGGACGAATGTTCCTGAACGACGCGTTTGGCTCATTTTTTTTATTAGATTTTTTTATTTGGATTGACTCATTCAGCCGCGCCTTCAAATCTGCTGAGCACTCTTTTCGTGGGACGTTTACAGTGAGAAAGGGTCGTATTATGGTTACTAGCCAATCAAACTCAACGGTAAGGAGCCGTCTTGAGGGAGATTTGCCCTGCCTGCATAGCGCTTTGTAATTGTTAATCAACTGCTTCTTGAGGAAGTCAGATTTGACACTTCGAGCGCCTCAGAGTGAAATCAGGTAGGAGACAATACAATCTACAAAGATACGGGAGTTAGTTCAAATCTAGCTATGGAAAAAGCTTTTACCCTACGCTCAACACATATGAAACTGTCTTAGTTGCTTCTTTGCGTGATCACTAGCTGTATCTACGTAAGAGTTGTTATAACCTGGGATGATTGCTCACATGAGCTTTTACAGTTATTTGCACCAAGCCTCCAGCTCTCCATAAAGGAGCTCTGAAGCAGTGCTCCCGCTTCAGATCTGGGTGAAGAAGTAACCAATAGCAACGCGTTTATAGTTACAAGGTCAGACAAAAAATGGAAACGTACAGTACTAGAAGCAATGGAACACCAAAGAAGAACAGCACATTGGCCGTGTGGATGGTTGTTGATAACTATTTGTAAACAGAGCTACCAAACATGGCACAAGCAAGGAAAGACGCCAGCTGCAGACTATGTGACTTTTCTTTTAGTCGCGTTTACGATTGCGCTGTTTTTAACTAATTATTAACAACGAAAGTAAGGTCCGGTGTGAAAACAGCGTGGTTTGATGAAGTAAAAATTTTGGTCGTATCGAACATTATCGAACGTATCGAACGAAGGACTAAAATTATCCATGTCTAGAATATCAGGCCGTACTGCTCTAGTCATTTTTTTTTAAATTTTATTTATACTCGTCAGCATAGCTTGTTTTCCAAATGCTCATCTCGATTTTTCTTTCCTTTTTGGAGATTCTCTGTTTCCCGGACCATCGGATCGCTCACCTGCCAATAAATGGAATCAGCTGAGCCGAAACCAGGACGGCCGAGTCAGTATATGGTATAATCTGTTGGTTCAGTGGCTGCCGAGGCTGATCCCTCCTGGCCTCTGCTCTTCCACTCTACCCGACATCCACCCTCCACCGCCTTTGTTGAATCTCTGCAGCTTTATTGCTTTTATTTCACGTCCAGCGTCAACCCGTGTCAGTGGACGCGGCAAAAGGAAACCTGCGTAGCGTCAGTGCCTCCACGTCAATTGCTTGTCACGAGAGGGCAAATGCGCACTCCAAAGCCAAAAGCGGGAGGCGGCAGAAGACTCCCACTGACAGTATCCAAACAGATAAGGCAATAAGCTCTTCCTCGAGTCACCACTGAGCAGAAGGAACAGAAGGCTGAGAAAAACAGAGCGTAGGACATGCGCTGTGGAGTTTGTTTTCCAGTCCTGTTTTTTTTTTTCTCGGACTTTCCAACACGACCGTTTCCTTTTCGCAAGAACTCCTGCGTGCTGTACTTTGTGGTATATTTTCTCTCTATTTTGTTGTATTGTCTCAATGCTTTCTTTTCTTCTTGTCATTTTGACGTCTGTGATTCAAGATCAGCACGTTATGAAGCTGTTCGCTCCTGGTATTTCCTTTTCTTGACTGTTATTGTGACAGCCCAAATTTACCGGGCGTTTCTTGCACTTCTCACTGCAGTGTAACACCTGGCGCAGAAACACTGAATTCGCGGAACCCTGGATATGGGTACGCGACAACAAGTTCAGCCTTTAAAGAAAAATCTTTGCACAGTTTATTTTTACTGTACTAACGTTCATTTTTATGTGTTTACCTTCTTCAGAGGTTTTCAAACGGATGTAGTTGACATTGAGATAAGAGGGAGTCAAATAGCTTAAGATGTCGCAGGTGCTTATTAAGACTTCTGGTGACAAACAAATAAACCAGAATCAAAATTTGTTGAATTTCATAGCCTGGCTGGCGATTTGGCGCCTTTAACATATGTCCATTTAAGTCTGATATGTTGAAAGACTGCTTGCATATCAGGTAATTTGCTATATCTATAAACACGTTACTTTATACTCGCCTTGGAATATGCACTTGGCCACATTCAAAAGGTTCAGTTTTTTCGCTTTTACACCAGGCCGCGTATATCTCATCACGATGACGCGTGTCGCATCCACGGCTGCTTTTGTCAGCAAAACACACTTCGGTTTGAGCTTATGCACGCAAATGCAATAAGGCACCAGCGATAAGGCACCAGCGAAAGTGACAGCGGTGATGGCAAACATAAAGGATAGTCCTGGCTTTGTTCTCAGCATCGTCGCTTTTGATTACGAAATACATGCTTGTGTCGTTGTCATTTGCTCGAGGGCGAATGTCTCGAGAATCCCGGAGTGTGCTTAATTTATAGGACGAAATGTTGGGGAGATTATAGCGAGAGGCCTATGCAGCTTAGGTAAGCAGCAAAAGTCACAAGGACTTGTACACGCTGCTCCAGAAAGCGACAACACACTGACCTAATTTTTAGTGCGCTAGCACTTGTAGTGGCCATTCCCCGCATTGCACATTGTGTGTGTGTCTGTGTGTCTGTGTGTCTGTGTCTGTCGGTGTCTGTCTGCGTCTGTGTCTGTCTGCGTCTGTCTGTGTCTGCGTCTGTGTCTATTGGTGAATTCCAATCGCAGGCCCGGAGCGGTCTGCACGCTGCGAGCGCCTGACCGAGCGCCTGAATCCGGCGCAGAGCGCGCGACCTGAAATTGCGATTGGAGTACACTTGCTCTGGCCAGAGCATGCAGGCCAGAGCATGTAGGGCGCCGCTATCGCCGCTGAAAAAGAACGTCACGCAAACTTCCGGTCGGATCCGCCGATTTCGGCGGAGCAGTCCCGACTGCTCCACGGAGCAATCTCGGCGCGACAACCGCTCCCTGTCTACGGTTGGACGACGCGATCCGTGCCTCAGATCTGCGTTTGGAATACAGTTGCTCCGAAAAGAGCAGAAAACGTTGCTCCCGAAGTGCTCCAACTCTGCGATTGGAAGTTACCATATGTCTGTCTGTCTGTCTGTCTGTCTGTCTGTCTGTCTGTCTGTCTGTCTGTCTGTCTGTCTGTCTGTCTGTCTGTCTGTCTGTCTGTCTGTCTGTCTGTCTGTCTGTCTGTCTGTCTGTCTGTCTGTCTGTCTGTCTGTCTGTCTGTCTGTCTGTCTGTCTGTCTGTCTGTCTGTCTGTCTGTCTGTCTGTCTGTCTGTCTGTCTGTCTGTCTGTCTGTCTGTCTGTCTGTCTGTCTGTCTGTCTGTCTGTCTGTCTGTCTGTCTGTCTGTCTGTCTGTCTGTCTGTCTGTCTGTCTGTCTGTCTGTCTGTCTCAAGCCGGTTTTGTTACAGACTGCTCACCTGCCCAACGAGTAGTGGGTAACATTCCTATGGCGTCAGGCGGCAGCTCATTTAATCGTAAGAGGCTGCTCGGGAAGAGCAACCTGGGTCGCATCCCAACCCAGGCAACCCAAGTTCCACCGATGGCAACACCTGTCACAACACCTGCCTTGTGCCACTGCGTCACCGCTCAACTGTCCACAGTGTGCTTACCACCCGGTTGCTTACCCCTTAAACCTAGCAGAGCAGCGCAGCACCGACACACATCATGCCAGAGAACAAATCCTCATTTGGCCGAATTATCCATACTGACTGAAATTTTTCGAGTTTCTCCTTATCTGTTTATTTTATGTATTGCTCTAGCCTTCGTCCATGTAGGGGCATTCTGAATGAGTAAATTATTAATAAATACTAATTGCTCCTACGACAATTACGAAGGGACTCTATATCTCGCACAATTACTCTCGCCATGTCATTTTTATGGACCTGTCCTGATATCCCATCTTCGTTCTCCACATTTAGCTGACACTTTGTTTACCTACTAACTCAAACTAGGCAGCCTTCTGGCGATGATTAGAAGGTATGTGAAGTGTTTCTGCTTTAATGTTTTTCTCTTGGGGCACAGCATCGGGATTTCGCTATTGTTCAAATACAGTTTGCTTGGTCGCCCAAATTTTCAGTACATTTTTTATTGACGCTAGCTACTGCCGCCAGTCACCCCTGATGAAGGAGCCAAGCCGTCTTCGAAACTTTGAGCTTGAAATTAAAGTTTTTTTGGCTGGAGATGTGCAGTTTATTATAAATCTTCAAACTCAACCAGAGAGGCAAATCTGTCGAAATGTTTAGTTTTCAATTTTTTCTGAAAGTTCTGCAGAATGCAACTCCGCCGCACTCTGGCGGTTAACGGGCTTCTGGGGAAATGGAATGAATTTATCCTTAGAAAATCAGCTGGTTGAAGCTCATTCAGTAGCTTCCGGACCATTTGCAAGTAAATATTCTGTAATATGAGGCTACTAAGTCGACGAGAGGTTTAATTTAAAGACCGCTGCACAAGTGTTCAAAGAAAGCCAAATCCGGAACGACTCTATACACCTGCGCAGAAAAGAGGTAGGGCAGCTAGTTGGAGGGTACGGCTACTGGTTAGTAAAACACACACACGAACCAACGCCAGTAAACATCTCGGAGGTTTACTAACATTGTATTGTGTTGTATTGCATTTATTTCCATTCATGAAAAAGCTGGAAGCTGCGTAAAATCTGTATAACGCAGCTTGAGAGCCCTCAATTCCAGTACGATGGTAACAGAGCAGAGTACAGAAATAAATGCAGTTATACGTAACAATTAACACAAATAAATGAGTCGGCAAATAAAATTTTTAGTTAAATTAAGTGTATGGAAAATATTGCTTCGATTTCACATATGTGTACTTATTGTTCTAGAACTCTGGGTGTGCACTGAAATCACGTCCATCTAGAAGAAAACATCAGTTTGGCAGGCAATGAATGCCAAAGGAAACACACCGCGAGGAATATAATTCAAGAGAAATCTCTTAGTTGGGCGCAAGATTTTAGGAGGTTTCCGAAGTCAGCAAGTTTAAGGCTTGTAACATTTATGCCTTGCATGATATACGAGTTCAGTAACCTATGAATAGTGTTAGCCAGCATTTGTTACTCATAATTTGTTCGCAGGTGAGGAGCTACATCTTCCTTTACCAATTCCTGCTTCCGCTACAGGCAACTAACTAGGACGTATACAGCACATGGTTTGCTGGTTTAGTCTTCGATGTGGCGTAAGTATTTCGGTGGAGACGAATCGTTAGAAGGCTCTGAATATTTCTCATGCACCGCAGCGATAGCCTCGTGGTTTGAGCATCCGCCTCGCATGATGGAGGTGCAGGCTTCGTTCCCCATTGCAGCCGGTTACCCAACGGTAAATAGGTACAAGCGCTCTCCTGGTCTTGCAATCCGCTTTTGTGCATTTATATCCTTTAAATGGGTTTGCGAACCGACCTTGAGCAGAAAAAGCACTTGTGTCAAGGCGGTCTATCCAAACCTGCCTTTGCGCCATTAAAATTCATAACCACCATTACTTCACGATGCTGCCAACTGAAAGGCGATGTGGCAGTCTGTGGACAAATATTTGATGTAGTGCACAGAAGTTTTTAGTTTTCGGGAGGTGTCCTGAGAAAAAAGGGTTGGTGCGGTCAGAAAATTTTGCTTGTACATCACAACGCCATGCTATTTGCCTGGTAGAAGCGCACTTTCTGGAACTAAATGGAGCACAATGCATTGTGACAGTATCGGTCGAAGAAAAGAGGCTGCAACTGTCAACGAAAGGACCCGGACTTAAAATAAATGCTAGCGGCCCTGGCGAAAACCTAGGATTAATTAGGTCGGCTGTTAAATATAAATGACTCCTTAATTACAAATTTACTCCAACATGCGGTTTTCCCCTGAGCTAACTGGACGAATACCGTTTCTTCTACGAGTTATTGACCAATTTAGCCTCGCCTTGCCTTCTGAAAGCCGTCCTCGTTCTCCTAGTTGGTAAAGCTCATAATGCTGGCCTATAAGTGCAAAATGCGTTGCGTGCTGCGCAGAAATGCAAGATTTGGTTTGGTTTGATTTTTGGCTGGGATATTAACCTGCCAAAGCAACGCAGGCTATGAGGGACGCCGTAATAAAAGGCTCCAGAAATTTCGACCACCTGGAGTTCTTTAACGTGCCCGGGTCTCTAGAATTTCGCCTCCAATGAAGTTCGACCACCGCGGCCGGCATCGAACCCTCGTCTTTCGGGTCAGCAGCCGAGTGCCATAACTACTGAGCAACCGCGGCGGACTTAATGCAAAATTCATTTCACTTCCTAGTTAAATTACTACACACTTCTAGTTAAATTAGGTTTGATAGCTTGGGCTTCTCTAACCGTTTTTACATACGTGCTTCTGCATTCGTTGACCTTTTAATCCTATAACTGTTTGTGCCTGTCTGCAAGGATTATCAGCAGTTTGGGGCTTTCCCTCAAGCGACGTGCGACTTATGCTGTGTTCTTGATTTCCATGCCTGAAGAGATGGTCAGTGCCAAGACCAAGCATTTGATGCCCAGTCTAATACTTGATCACAAGTTGCACTGGGCACATATCACTATTCTATTTCGGGATTAGCAGAATAATAATTCTACGCGTATGATTGTGGGTTTAAGCGTTTCGAAGAGACTCAGGCTATAAGGGATGCGATAATGGGAGCTCCAGGTTAATCTATTACATGAAGTCGTTTAATGTGCATCAACATCGCGCATGAAACGCGCATTTTTTGTCTTCCACGCCCTTCAAAATTCGACCGCCGGGGTTGGGACCTAGCCCGTGACCTTGGGATTGGCAGCCAAATGCCAAAGCCACTGAGGCACAGTGGTGCGACATACTACGTATTTTGTGAAGGGATAGTCTGATTGTTTTTTTTTTCTGGGGCATGTAGAGTCTCGGCCTTAAACGTATATATCACACAAAAAGGAAGTACGTTAGCACAGCAAGGGTTGTACCAGGCGCCACTTGCCCCATCAGGTTATCATAACTGCTGCATTGTACTACCCAAGAGCAGAGTACAAGTAAATAGAAAGGCTTTTGGTAAAAAAGCCCTTACTGAGGCACGCCTGATACCGTACATGGCAGATCCAGTTTTGGGATCCGGTTAATTCAATTTCGTATCGATCAGTGCGGAGCCCACTCCTCATTTCGTTCCCTTTGCCGCTATCACATACTACGCAAACATTCTTGCATTTATCTCTTTCGTTCAATCTGAAGCAGCGTGCTCACCGAGGCCCTGTTATGTCTAACATAAGTTTTACTTTACCTTCAAAGGTGCCTGTTTTTATGTGCCCTGTCTTAGTGAACAAAATAAAAAAAAATCTATCAGATATATACAGCTGGCTGAGTAAGATGTGCTGTACCAGTGCAAACATCCATTTTCAGTATTAATGAGGTTCGTATCGGTGAGCAAAAACGCCAGAGAGAAGAGGCTCCTATTGAAGGTTTACGAAACACTACCTATATTCCAGCTCGACGAACCTTTAACGAATGAACTCGGCAGGGTGGTTTATTCGCACTTTTTTTACGTCTGCACGCGCAAACTGATGTGGCCACCTTCACGGATTAGACATTTACGAAGTCTGAACATTATCCCCTAAAATACTTCATCATTTACTCACCGCGGTGGCTCAGTGGTTATGGCGCTCGGCTGCTGACCCGAAAGACACGGTTTTGACCCCAGCCGCGGCGGTCGCATTTCGATGGAGGCGAAAGTCTAGAGGCCCGTGTACTGTGCGATATCAGTGCATGTAAAGAACCCCAGGTGGTAGAAATTTCCGGAGCCCTTCACAACGGCTTCCCTCATAGCCTGAGTCTCTTTGGGACATCAAACAACCTTAAATCCTAAACAGAACTGCACCATTTCCTGCGCCTTTTGTTTGCACTTCGTAGATATGCATAGAAACTATTTTGCGGATTCATTACCAAAAAAATTACAGGGCATCGCAGAAACGAAGAACACTCAAAGAAGAATGCAGCTGCACAATATGAATGCATGACAGCTTCAGTCAAAGAAGTTACCACAAAGGCTTATTTTGACCTTTTCAAAATTTCAGTTCTCGACAAGTGATTTTCTTTTCCGAGCTTTGAAACAAGAAAATGATCCTCCTCATTTTGTTATTTATTCGAGCTGTATCAGCAAAACTAATACACTCTGTGGCGGGACTTGGATTCTTATTAATTAGGCTGCTAATTCAACCACAACCAACACTTAAGCGACATGGATTTGAACTGCCTCGCACACTGCCTCGCAGTTTCTTTTAGGGCTATAGAAACTATTTTGCCAACAGCAGTTGGCTCTTAGATTCTTCAGGCCGCATTATGTCCGTTTTTCGAACAGATGTACAGGCGACCGACACGCACATTTTACACCTGCGTGGGCGAGGTAATGAGGCTGAAGAAAGCTGCACGATGAGTTTTCTGCTTGCGGGCGAGCGGGACGATACCAGCGCACGGAATGGGACTCCTGGCACTGCCGCTGGTCTAATGGCATGCGGTGGCACAGGCATGGGCTCTGGCAAACCATGGAGATATCTTGCGTTATAAAATCCGCATCCATTGTGGATAACTCAAGAAATTCCTTTGCGCAAACGATACCACTACCAGTGCAGTAGCGCAGCGGTTAATATATGAGCCCCTGCAATATCAGGCTTCTATTTGATGAAAGCCACCGATAGGGATTGTGCGAACCATGTTGCTCTTCCGAGAAACCTCTGGCGCAGCTGGCCCGAGTTACTACGTGAGCTTACTTCAGCTTCCTCCAATTGGCTGCACCTTTCTCGGTGCTCCTCCAAACTTACCCGAGCTTAGCCAGGTAACTTTGTGGAGTAAAACTGTGGATACTTTCTGTGCACGCAATGCATGAGAAATTAATGCTGACGCATTCGTAAGCATACGCACGTTGCATTTTCGTAGAGCTACGTGATTCTATACTGCGAGTTGCTAAACTGAAGAGATGATAACAAAAAAGAATAAAAGAAAGGCTGAATCGAATAGGTCCAGTAATGCAAGTTTGACTTTGCAGTGCATGAATTTGCCAAGCTAGAGCAAGCTTGTGCACAGTGTGCAAGTGACACCGAATGCAACTATTCTGAAAATCAGCCCTGGTAGTTCTTAATCTAAAATTATTGTTGTAATCTATTTTAACACGTTATGCGGAAGACGGCATTGTATTGGTCCGCCGAAGTGAGCAAGTGAATAACCATTTTCTTCGATTAAGACAATTTTATATTTATTATTTCAATACTCCTAAACGATAATGTTTGAGGGGTGTACATTGAAGTGATGTACGCAGGAGCTAGATGGGTTCATCATTTCCTGCGTGGATTTCTGCAGGGACCAGTTTTAAGGACAAGAGGTTCGTGAGCACAGCCTTCTAGGTTAGAAAACCATTCGAGCCCCTCTTGCCGTAGACAAAAATGAATATTGAAATTTGGTGCAATAAGCTAACGAGGCACAACAGCGTTAGTGCGGTAGCTGCGAAAGTAACCACAAGTCGGAAACGCGAGTTAGTTATACGGTGGTAGTGAGTTGAAAAACCTCAAGTTTATGCATTGGATAAATAAATTGTAAGATTTACCATTAGCGCTATGACAGTGAACTTCAAGAATAGCCTTAAAGCATAAAACAAGTGACACGGTTCTGAGCTGATCCCACAATTTAGGCGAAGTTAGATTTGTGCCATAGGGCAGTCGGATAGCCCATGTGAGGTCGCAAGGAAGTTTTGAAAAAAAAAAGTAGCTTGGCAGCAGGTCAGGCTAAGGAGATATTATGGTGTTAATATCTTAGTGCGTGTGTGTGTGGTGGGGGGGAGGGCAGTGTACATTAAATAATAAATGAGACAATGGTATAAAATGAGCGATAGCGATGGCTGAGAATTTGAGCAAGTATACAGTGAATGTTCCTCTCTTAGTACAACCTATAAGAGGGCGAATTGTACTTATTCCTATTAAACAAAATTAGTGCAGTCCGCGGAGAAAGTTAATCTCGAGAAATAAAACGCTGGTAGCGATTGTGATATTGCTAATCACAGATATCGCCCAGCATTTCTTGACAAAGCCTGACGGGAAGGTCATAGTACATCAAATAAAAAGAGGAGGCCGCAGGTGAATACCTCGGGAAACCTCTGAGATTGAAGGAAATGGCCAGGATGAGTAAAAGCTAGCATGGTCAACCCACTGAGTGGCGGCTAATAATGCTTAGATCCAGTTAAGAACAGTTCGATTCAAGGCAAAGCAGGAGGTCGTCCGCCTTATGTGTAAGATATATCGCATTCTTCGTCAAATCCAAGAAAAAAGCTTCAAGTGGAATGTTGCTGTGTGAATGATTTTCAGGGGCTCATCGGACTGTACTCCAGGGTTACTTGCTACGAAACAGCATGCTGAAACTGTGCAAAGGGACGATGGCGAGGGAACAGAAAGGGCTACCCTGTGCAGTGGTGGTGTTTAATCTATACTGTTATCTTTGTTCTTTCGCGTTGTTTTACGAGCTCCTCGAGGCTCCTTTTGCAATCTGGTATATAAATGAGATGATGAAAGGTACAATCGAGCAACTTTTTTTAACAATCAACCTTCTGTGCAATCTAAACAATTTTTCCGACAAATTTGCATACTCTAAAAATACAATTTTCCTCTTCTGTCAAGCAATTAATCAACAGAGACCAGTGGCGTGTGACGTTGTCAGAACTAAAATTCATCATAACATCATGAATTTTCGTGCCTGCTTATATACACTTAGTTATTATAAACCACTCAAATTGTAGACAATTTCTGTGTGGACTGAAGTTTTTCCCCCTATTTATTCTTCGTTAACAGCAAAACTCGCCGATCAGAAGATGGATGAGGCAAAAATGCATTCGGCCCATTGTGGCATCAATTGTTGGGATCTTTAAAGGATAGAATAACGAACTAATTCCTAAATGTGCAAAATAGTTATAAATATGAAGTGTAAAAAATGGCAACAAATTTGAATTTCAGGAGATAAGTCGAACACGACCTGAGTCATACGCCTTTGTTGCACACAAGTGTCATCATACAGCTCGACGCACTGCGCACGGACATTTTTTCATTAATCTGACTCCCAGGCACACTGCTTCTCTGTTTGGTGCCAAAATCCAGTGAGGGCTTGGCGACTTCGTTCCTGATGCGCATTACACATATCACGAATTGAATAAGGCTGCTCAAAAATAGATGAACAGGGCCTCTCGCTTGCAGTATAATATTTCTGTTATAACCTCCCAGATGCCCTCCTGCGAGGATGCTGCGTAAAACTACTATTTTTTACACATTGAGGCGCCTCGGTAGAGCAGGACATGCTTTAATAAAAACATTTGTGCGTAAAATATATTGCGTGGGCTGACTAATTTCAACTGAATTAATTTAGAGCATTTCACTCAATTTTTCGAAATAAATAAAATTCCTCGTTCCTTCATATTGCTGGTATCAGTGTCCGATTAGGACAGATATAATTACATAATTGTATTCATAATAATTATAATTGCAATTATAATATATAAATATATGACAATATAATTATAAGAAATAAATAATATAGAAACATAGTTCTCTCAAATCTTCTTGTTATATAAGAACAGCGCTCGCGAAATTAATGCGTCAGCACTTATTTCATTTTCCACTAAGCCAATCATTTAATGTTTTTGTAGTGCTCCCTTCTGTCTATATACCCTATATTTGACACGCAAAACAAGATAAGTTCGATCCCGGCCGCGGCGGTCGAATTTCGATGGAGGCAAAATTCTAGAGGCCCGTGTACTGTGCGATGTCAGTGCACTTAAAGAACCCCAGGTGATCGAAATTTCTGGAGCCCTTCACTACGGCGTCCCTCATAGTCAGAGTTGCTTTGGGACGTCAAACACCCATGAACCAAACCAAAGCAAACCAGATAACTCCAAATTGAAGGTGCATATAGTTTGCTAAGTCGTGACACTAGGACAAAGGTGATGTCTGGTCCGGACAAAATGCCTATCGGGCACACAAAAGATTTTGAAAAGAACCTCATGCGTGAGCAGTATCTACCCCGGAATTCTCAATTAAGGTTACTTTTTCATTTGCTCAAGTCAGAACGGGCAGAGGTAAATGTAAGACGCTATACCTACCTTTCACATATAATAAGAAGCCTAATTTAAATATTAAAGGAAAAAGGTGTGAAGAAGACGCGAATTAACCGAAGAATAAAGAAGAGGAAGAATAAGCATTCGGTGAGGTGGAGGAAGATGATTGGTGGAGAAGCATTCGTTGAGGTGGAGAGAGATGATTGGTGGAGAAGAGAAGAAGACGACGACAAGGCTTACGTGGACTAACACCGAGGCTATAAAAGGGCGAGTGAGAGCGAGGCACGGGGGGAAGAGGAGAGAAGTGGAGGCTCCGGCGGGTCAGGGACACTTTGGCTGGAAGAGAGCGACGCCGGCTACTGCTCCGGTGAGCTCGCGTTCTACGGCAACGCATCGTGGACTTCCTGCCGTGCCTGAGCCCGTTCCGGGGAGTCAACGGAGGACGCTACCACCTGCTACGGCCAGGGGTGTCTCCAGCGCTGTTGCCACCCATCCGGGTGGTGCCCCACGCCAACGACACCGGTTTCACCTCCACGGGCGCTTGGGCCTGGAGCTTATACGACGCAGCCAGCGACGCCAGCCCAAGCGCGTCGAACGCCGCCAGCGACGCCATCCAAAGCACGGCGAACGCCGCCTCGACGCCGCCTACTGGATCCATACAACGCCGCAGCCACACCGAACCAACCGTGAGCACGAGCGCCGACCGCTAATAGTAGAACACTAGTAGTAGACGCTAATATCAGTGTGCCCGGGTCGTGTGTATTTATAGTCTTTGTGCTTTGTGTTAGTTTTGTTAGTTTTGTGTTCTAGTGTGTGTGCCACGTAGGGTGTATTAAATGTGCGTTTGTGTGGGTACACCTGTCGCCTAGTCCATTCTTTCAGTCGGAGTGTTCTCCGGAGAGATCCGTGACACTACCGAAGTTTCATGCATTGATATGTTGAGCTATGTTGGTAATACTTAAGTATACAGCGCTTTAGAATTGTCTTGAAAAAACAAAACACCCAACCTGTTAATAATTAATTAAATATTCTGATTTCCGTAATGTTTGCCACACTTTAGCAAGTAAGTTTATTTTTGTTGCAATTATATCAAAGGCAGAAAAGGCTTCAAATACCTTCGGGCAGATGCTCTCAGACCACGTCTGACTGCTGCTTTTGCTGCTCGATCTATCTGTTGGAACAGCTACGGAGGAGTGTCATAATGTCGTTCTGT
The DNA here is from genome assembly GCA_030143305.2 of Amblyomma americanum. Lineage (NCBI taxonomy): Eukaryota > Metazoa > Arthropoda > Arachnida > Ixodida > Ixodidae > Amblyomma > Amblyomma americanum. The sequence continues at coordinate 761,609 of JARKHS020000090.1, forward strand.
TCTTAAAAGCGGATTCCTCAAAGCAATAAGCCATACAAAATATGTGGCATTAATATCTGAATCACTAATGAATAGGCTGCAATATCATGACAAGAAATAAAATTCCTGAACACAATTTTCTATTCATCGTTAAGCGCGAAAACAATGCCAATCTTCAAAATAGTGTACAATATGACCGCGGGAGGGACTAGTTTAGAAGTATTAGATCGCAAAATTTAGCTCTGCACTCTGTTTTATAACTAGCCGGACCCCGAGAAACCCCGGATCCCGAAGATATATGTAAAGTAACATTTATGGCCAACGGGCGCCAGCTCTAAGAAGCAGGCTAATAAGGGCAACATCCAACGCATTTTTTCTCGATATTTTCGTCAGAACACACTTCACAATGAGCGAACGAAAACGGGGGCGACCGCACTGGGTAATTGACATCATAGCCGCTGTTAACACCAATGTTTCCAACAAGACCAATTAAAACAAACCGAATGAAGCAAATCGCAGTGTTGGCGTGGAAAGTGTGAAAACAGAAATAATCCTGGTGCTGTGCCTGAGTGCGCTATTCCTTGTAGGCACAATCATTGTCACAGAGATGAAAGGTAGCTTCTGCGTCTTGATCTGAAAGCTAATATCTTGGAAAATCTAATGCCATTTTTGTATTAGGTGTTATATGCGTGAAAACAAGACAACTTCCACACAGATATGAAATGCCGCAGTTTAATTCTTCATCAATGAATAATTTTTCGCTGCCAAACCCAGCTCATCTATTAAATGCTATAGCAGATTGCGGTTCAGCTAGATGTATGTCACTAGCGAAGTCTAAAAACGGTCCTATTCAGGTTTGTGACCCGAAAGCATAAAACCCAGGATTAATAAAAAAATCAAACAGCCATCTAAAATAATGAGTATCGTGACGAGTCCTTCATTCCCTTGCTCTCATCTGCTCAACAACGTAGAAACTGAATAAGACTTGGACTCTATTATTCACAATGTCGGCTAATAAGCTTAAGCGTGGTTTCTTATTCCTATACTTTATTCCACGCTACGCACAGCAAAAAAAAAATGCATCTTACTAGTATGAGATGTACCGAGGAAGCAGTTGTGTTCGCATGAATGTATATATCTTTATGTATCATTGCGTTGTGCCGTACTTTTCGCGCCGATGCGCATTGTGCATTAGTCATATACGTATATTGGTTATAGATAGGTAATCTATTAAAACCAAGGCCACTTGAAGGATTAAAAAAAATGAAATTTGTAACACGTAGTATGCCGTGCCAGGTTGAAGCGATGGGAGTGCTCCCAGGCAAAGGAAGCAGAAGAAAAAGTTTGAACACTCTTTTTTGTGTTGACTTGCGGCGCGACCTTAATGACCAATCCTTACAGGGGCTGAGCTGTTATTAACGCCTCTTCGTGACGGCCAAAAAAAGTCCACCCCTCCTATCCGGGAGAAACCACTCTCTGCACCCGTGACCCACATCGTCAGCGACCAGAGCGCCTTGGTCACGTCGTTACCTAATTGCTACCGAACGAGCCGGCGCCCAAGGAGCCAGCAATCGCTTCTTCCTCGTTCCGAGAACAGCGTGCTGTTTTATTTTCTGGCGTAATGGCCTGGGAGCCACAAATGGGAAACCTAGGGGTGAAACAAAACAAGGCACGTAATGAAAACCGTGTCTCCATCAGGAGGCGCTCATTTGATCCGCTCAGTGATCGCCACTGTAAAAGTGCGTGCCTCCACCTACATTTCTCGCGCTTCGGCTAGAGACGTCACGAGAGGTCGCGGTTTCTCACAAGGTAAAAAAACATGTATAACTATACATAAGTGCCGATACTTTTAAGCATAGTATAGGCTTTTGACACACTGTGACCGGCTTCGTATACCGGATATATTGCACTCCGCTGAAAGATGGGGCCAGAGCGTAAGTCATGTCTGCGTGAGGTTGAAAACGGAGCGGCTAAGCGTTCTTCTCTGCGGAACACCGCGCAACTGAGCACACTGTGCACTCTCCTATAAAAGAAGCCACCACGGCGAAAGGCCTGCGTGCATGATGGCGCACAGGGCATCCAGGATGAGCCCATGTGGTAGGCGGTAAAAAGCACTTTTGATGTGCACAAGCACCAAGTACGCATCGTGGTCGTACGCCAGTCTTTCCTCGAGAGAGGAAAATCGTCCGCAGTGCAAACCGTGGTTTCGCGATCGCATCGGATGCGCTCTGTTGCTTGATAAATCTACAATTGTGGTGGTGAATTATTTGAGCCGCCACAGTACCATGCCCTACATGGTCTTAACAATCGCAGATAGTAGCGAGATGCACCGGTAACAGCATGGATTGTTCGCTCTGAAAACAACATTAGAACTGCACCAATCTTTTGGAATACCACTAGGTAGCACACAGCTGAAGTTGAATGTTACACGATCTGCGCCGAGTGCAGTGCGCCATTGGTCACAAACTCAGTAAGGCGGTGATCTCGCGGATATTAGCCCGCGTTCCACGCCATTCCATTGGCATGTGCTCCTCACACTGCCAGTCGTTGCCGGTGCGGGCTCCATATAACACGTTCGTGCACTCCATGCGTCATCTTCGCTCGTTCGGATCGGTGTTGCCACCTTTTCACGCCAAGACTCTGGTGTCTCCCGCAAGCCTGGCCACAAAGTCCCGATGAACTTCAGTTATTCAGTGCTCGCAAAGTTTGCAGCCATTTGAAACTGTTTAATGTCATTTGCAAATCGCCCCAGTACTGCACCGCCGTTTTGGCGCCTCCTCTATACACTCGATCCAAGCAGTTCTAGCTCAATGCAAGGTGGGTAATTCCCACGACATTGTTTGGAAGTGTGCCACAAAGTGGTATCATTTCCGGGCCCTGTACGCGTAGTGTGAGATCGACGCGCAACGTCAAATCTCAGTGAAGCTTATAATGCCTCTCATTCAGTGCACGTGATGCACCCGCTATATGCTGAAGTTTTCTGCAGGAGACACAGTCGTTTTACAAAAGGAATCTCAGAAGCGCTTCATGCGTGCTTTAATTACCCTGTATGGAAGTAACCTTCAGGCGGTCTAACTCGCCGTAAGCAGGCCATGCTGAGGAGAATTCGAGTGGGCGCTGTGCTGACTCCTGCCACCAGGCCGTTGTGGTTATTCAGGTCGCACATCCCCCAGTCACGAGTCCTTTCTGCCGCGCTTCCCCCATGAAGAAAACTCTGGATCACTTTTTGGATGCTTTCCCCGGACTCCGGGTTGCTCTCGAACATCTCCGAAGACATGGCTACCACTGTCAGCCTTCATCAGCGAAACCATCCCGCATATTTTCTTTTAATTTACACTAAAGTGTGAATTTGCGCAATGAAAACAAAACAAAAGTCATATTTTGCATGCAGCCAACTTTTCCCAATGCGTGTTTGATACAACGCCTTTCGTGGGTATCAAGTAACACCTTCGATTGTTCGCCGCAAGGCCCGTTGACAAAAGCCGTTAGTTAATTGATTTCAACCAATATCGGTCACACAACAAGAATCGCAATGTTCACTCATACCGCGCAGCATGAATAGCATTGATTCTTACTTTTTTCTTCGTAGAGATATATTACGTGTTTATTATTAAGCCTATTTACGGCCACTCCATAAGCCTTATGGGTTTGGCAGTTCTCTGGAGTGTTTCAGTGTTCATAATTTTCTTTGGTAGCTCACTTCTATTTATTTTCAGGCTTTCACCGCCCTCGCACTTTCGGCTTACTAAAACGCTGGTACATATGAAAGTAATTACAAATCAGCATCCACCTAAGTGCACAGCCATACGGCTACAAAAGAAAGCGTTACGTTTTCCACAGAAACTTCGTAGTTGAAGAAAAATGCATCCTTTTCCGCAGTTAGAACCTGGGACCATCCCGAAACCAGGCCAGTCGCGTTAGCAACTAAGCGAACAGATCAAGAGCGATTTGTGCCCCAAATCGAAGTGATAAATATTGGTCCAGGTTTGAGAATAATGCAGAGGCGGAGGAGATTTGTGATATGACAGTAATTAGTTATTAGCATCCAACCAAGCGCAGCCATACAGTTACAAAGAAAAGCCGTACAGCATCCACAAAAACTTCCTATTTACTCTGTACATCTATTTCGTATTCTGCTCTGTTTACATGTAATTGCACTGCCCAAACCTTAAAAGAAGCTAACTGGTCGTAAAAGTAAGGCGGAGTAAAATATATGAACAATTGCAGCATGGAAACTCCCCTTATAGACAAGCCTAATAAATCCTTTCAAAGCCGGAAATGTGTCCTGAAAAAAAAACAGCCAGTTGCAGCAAATTTCATTTCGCAGCAGGAATCGCCTAAGCATAATAATCTACAAAGAAATTAGGTACGCTAACAACAATTACACATAATATGATGTCACAATGGCTGCCACCTTTATACGGCATCGCAATTTGCATAGCATGATGTCGTTATCGCTGCTATCTTTCTACGGCCTCGCAATTTGCATAAATGAAAACATAAACAGCTTTGCCAACTCGCGTGAAGTGTTCGGAATGGTCAGTTCTTCTTGAACAATATTTTGGCCCGCAAAAGCTCGCCACGTGCAAGCAAAATGTTTAAAACCGTGGACTTGCACATTGCCCCCGGCTTGCCTGGAAAGGCTTTCAGTAGTGTAGTCTCTGTCTGCATGCAGTTAAGCATGTGGACATAGATATGAACAGCTATCGTGTGTAAATAAACAGGAAGACACACAAGGTACTGCTTCGTCAGGGCTTAACACCGTAAATCATTAATGTATGACATTTTGCAGTGCTCAGGTCTTTACCCTCCAACAACCGACGTTAGGCAGTTCCCCTCATTCACTCCTGGTTTTAACCGGCAGTAACAAGCACGCTGATAAGCAGTGTTATTACAGTCTCGGATATGAGAGTAAAACGTTAAAAATAATGAAATTTTACCGGTAAGTCTTTTTACTGGAACCGAGATCTAAGAGGAAAGAAGCATACTCGAATTTCTAAGGCTTAAACGCTTCCCGGGCTTCGTTCAGGCCTATTTACTGGCTTGATCCTTACTACACTTTTCTTTTTCACCGGAAACGTAGCTCGCAGCCGGAAAATTGCCTGTCAAGAACAGTTCAACTGTCACCGAACATGGGCGGAACGAATTCATTTCCACATAGAAGCAAAAATAAAGCCCTATTCTTAACTAGACAGGCATAAAACTAATAGCAAGACCTTTCGCTATATTGTTTCTTTCATCCTACGCACAGGAAAAAAGACTGATGTCGGCCGACCGTTATCTAGGGCACTTAAGGTCTTTTTGCTCTGTGTGGATTTCAATTATAAGTGCCGTGCAACTGAACAAAATCTTCTCAGAATTTTTTTTTTCCGCCGAAAGAGTACCTGTTTAGTTTCTCGATGGGATTAATTTCCTCCGAATCATGGCAATTTTCTTACTCCTCATTTTGGCAAGAGTATTAAAACTTGAGCAAAAGTTTGGAGCTGACTCAATGCTACGGCTAGATTGCCGCCTTCCATTTGATGGCACCGACCACGCGTCCTGTCCGACGACATCGAAGGTGGCACATAGCGCGAGGCACGGCCTATTTACACGACGTGGCGCCCGTGGCCATTGGGAAACGTCACTGATCCGCCTCCCGCTTTAAAGAAAGCTGGAAGGTTTTCAAGGAGTTTTTGCTTTGATCTTCTCGTCAGGAAATTTTGCGTTCATAACTGGGTGGAACTTATGTGAAGTACGGTGTTTCTTTATATAAACCTATGCTTTCCTCCTTGTACATTGCTCTGTAGAAAATTAGCGCCAGTATGTAGCAATGCTGTTCTTTTTTGTCCCACTAATAATGACCTATCTATGACATTAGCAGGAGTCGTTTACTTAAGCTCCTGCGACTTGCATTAATTGATGAAAGGGCTC
>JARKHS020000090.1:777500-863266 GCA_030143305.2 Amblyomma americanum
TATTTTTTAACTGCATACAAAGACCAGGACGAAGCAAGAAACACACACAGGCAGCGCACATGCGCGTTGCATTGCGTGTGAGTATTCCTTACTTCGTAGTGATATTTTCGCTTTTCCAAATTTTACGAGATGTTACTGTAGCTGATTGACATCGAAATTTTAAGAGTTCCCGAACTATAGGAGGAATTTGCGTTTTTAGCTCAACCGCCATAGCCTATGCGAGTGTCCTAATCATCTACACCACTTTGTTAACACATCTTAATCCGCCGCCGCAGAGCAAGCAATTCGAATTATCACTTATAGTCACAACTCTGTAAATGCCCCTCGTCTGCTCCTGTCATGCAATATTTTATCAGTGCCCAAAATAATCGACTACAAATTATGTACCCTTATGTACATATCTGTTAGAAATCTACTTCCTTTTTCGTTAACTAGCATTGATCAAAATCCGCGTCGAAACGACACGCGTCTTGCTAATAACTTTAACTTTTTACTCCCTAAACCTAACACTAATTATGGAAAGCAAACAGTTCGTTTCACTGCCACCACATTATGGAACTCATTACCAGTTAGCATTAAGCAATCTCCTAATATATGTGCCTTTAAATCCGCTCCCCGTCAGTTTTTACAATCCGCCTAATAGTATTTTACTTGGTATAAGGTACTAGTTTTGTCATTTATATTATTCAATGAGTTGTCTTTTGTATTGGTCTGTATGATATTAAGTGTGTAAACATTTTTCATTCAAATAAGGGCTTGCATTATTTCTCGTATTTCACTCACTGCTCATTTATGATGCCAAACATTTTAATTTTTTTTGCATCTGCTGTTTGTAATTCATTATTACAATTGTTCTTACAGGAGGTCCCGTCCACAGTCTCTGACTTATGGACCTCCTTCTGTATTCCAATGTTTGTTCTAACCTTGTACTATAAACATGTAGTAAACGAACCTTGAATCTTGAACCTTGGTGCTCGGCTGCAAAATTCCCGCCTCGCGTGATCCCGCGTAATTGCGCATGCAAGGTGGTCACGATCGGCTCATAACTGCTTCCACGGTTTTGAAATTACTGTCGCTTTTTGCCCCACTTAAAGTTGCAGCGCTCAAAGGCCGTGAACAAAATTCAAGCTTACATAGCGCAGTGCATGTCTCCCGCCAAATTTATTTGTATTTCGCCTTTCTAATGGTAATGTTATGTGCATTTGAACTTGCTTATTTTCCGAAACACTAATCGAGTTACACTGTCAACTACACAAGACAAAGATAGTGAATGAAAAAGAAAACTTCGTTCATGTTTGAAAACGTTCCACACTTCATGAATCGGTTAAAAATACCAGAAAGTAACAATACGACAATACCAGAATGTGAGTCAACTGATATGCGGGACGTTTTAAGAAACCTCAACCAATCGTCAGTGTTGAATCAATCATTCACGTGAGAACGATTTCGAAACGCAGTTGGTGCGACGTCCACGATGTACTTTGTCTCCTAGTTCACAGTTAAAATAAAAAAGCAAAAACACATGAAAGAACTCAACGTACACAACCAATGCGATTGCCACGGGCCGTGTTGCAACGACCATACTTCATATTGCGCGCATCATTGCTCTTGGTAGGAGCGAGCGAACCGCAGCCGGCCGCTTTGCTTCGGTGCACCCGCAGCTTCGAGAATAACGTTGACTGATGCACGTTCTCATCGCAGATGGAAACTCCGAGGCACCGCGCTTGGCACATGGTTCTTCGTGCACCACAGAGGAGCGTACAACCAGTGGCGCTGCCTTTCGGTGAAAGGTGTATTACAGTAAGCAGCGTCTCTCTGCACAATAACTGAAGGGAGGCTGAGGGTACGCAACCTAGGCCCGGGCAGAACAAAAGATAATGCTGTGTGTATCACGTATATTATGAGCGAAAATCTGTTTTTGAGGAAGAGAAATGGCGCAGTACCTGTCTCACACCTCGGTGGACACGCTAACCGCACCTTAGGATAAGGGATAAAAGAGGATGTGACAGAAGAAAGGAATAAAGATGTACCGTAGTGGAGGGCTCCGGAATATTTTCGGCCACTTGAGGTCATTTAACATGCGCTGACATCGCTCACCACACTGGAGATTTTCGCGTTTAGGCTCCATCGAAACGTGGCCGCCACGGCCTGATTCGAACCCTGGAACACGGGCTCAGTAGCTGCTTGCCCTAACCAATAAGCCACCCCTGCGGAGGCGACAGGAGTAGATTTTATCGTGTTTTTCTTTATTCTTTCAACAACTCTACTTTATATGGATGGTGCTAAGAAAATACAAAAATGGCTTGCAATAATGAAGGAATGCACCATCCTGGGTGATAAGAAAACCGAGAAATCATTTTTCATTTTATGGTATCATTGCGAGAAGCAACACAAAAAATTGAGTCTTTGGTAGTTCAACTTAAAGCTATGGTTATAATTATTTCAAGACCGTCCGAACTTCATGTGTCTGCTTTCGAGTGAGAGCACCAATAATATTCAATTAGTCAAGCGCACGTAATTAAAGCTAAATTTACCAATTGATTGCTGTTGATGTAAAATAATAAAAACTACTCTTAATTTTATTTTTACACTGCTGTCACTGCTGGAGCAGATTATCGCGCTTTCTATTACGACACAAAATTGGTATACGGAACGATTTCAGACTGTTCTAGGCCCTCCATACTCTGCCACGCAGCTAGGGCTTCTTCTCGAAAAGGTCCTCTGGCCGTCCTACAGAGAAAGTGTTTTTTCGGGCAGCCGAAGAAGGGTGCATTTTCAGGTTTTGGCCTACGTAACCAAGACCACTTAGGCCCCAGAACATGAATTCTATAAATGTCCTTGCCATAAAATTAGCCTTGTGAGGAAACTAGTCAACCATTGATATGTTCAAAGGCTGTTTCATGCGCTAGCATTTTCGACACAGAGGCATCAGATTTAACAAACTACTCGCACTAAATCTAACTTGTGCAATCTACGGGGCATACACAGCACCCACAGTGAATGTTTTTTTTTTATTTTCCCAGAAAGAGCACTTAAGGCTTAAATCCCACACGGAAATCCAGTTCCGTATCTGGGTCATCATTTTTGCCCAAAAACGCGACTCCATCTATTGAGCCGCATAGGCATAGCCCGCCAAATGTTAATGGCGCTGTCAGCTATCCACAACTCCTTTTAACTATTCTTTTCTTTTGGAATTACTAGGAAAGACCGAGATCAGGCGGAGTTCGCAGTTTCCTTCATATTTTCTAAGAAAACTATATCTTGCCTTGGTTGTGTGGCTGCTTCAGTGTTACTAAAAGAAGATGTAAGCACGGTTTCTGCTATGTTGAAAAAAAGCCTTGTCACTACGAAGCACTGCAACTAGGGGAACTTCGCACTTGTTTCTTATTGTTTTGCAACGTGCCCACCATTTCAAGCTTGTTTGATACGCCAGTACCGTTGCCATGATTTTTAAAGGATAAGCAGAGTCTCAGAATTAACTGTCTGGCTGTGGTTAAGCGAAAGCAATAGAGAGATTAGGAAAAAGCTGTTTAAACTGACGAATAAATAACAGTGCGTGGGAACGAGCACTTTCATTATTGGTCCAAACAGAGACGAGCGACTCATGTTTGGCTAGTTTTTTCGAATGTTAACTGCCTAATATATTGAAAACATGATAGTTTTACGAAGAAACCAAAGCTTAATAGGTAATATCTGCACATAATTAAGTTTAACCGTATTGAATAAATAGCAGACCAGTGGTAGCAGCCAGGTGGGCTTTAGAATTAAACTTGAAAGACAACTTTGTAATTCGCAACCAATCTAATTTTTCTCATGCATGACAGCTTTATTCACACAGTTCACGTGTGTTTCACCTTCCCAGTAGGAGGCGGTAGACGAAAGTGAGCCGAGGCCCGCCTCCAAGGAATGTTTTCGCAATCTTCAATAAGCGGCGAAAGTCCCACAAGAGCCACTGAGCCTTCTCGGTGACTCAGAATAATTAAAGCTGAGTACTGAGAACTCTCATTTATGTATAGAGCGGGGAGCCAGGCACACTAGGCAAACTGAGCCCTCGCACGCAGTGAAGACTTGAATACTCGAGACTTTGCTCGATTGCTGCATCTCCCTTTGAGTGACTTCCATAAACACGGAAATAAATAATGTAGGTCATTGCGAAGCCGCTCAAAGTATGCGTTCATCTATTTCGCTGTCTAGTTTGCAGGTGCCCTTGTGTTCCGTCTCGAAAGTGCTTAGTTAAATGCGTTAATCCTGAGAGTTAGACTAAATGCCTACAAACTGAATCTTCGAAGGAGAGGTAGAAAAGTTGAGGTGCCAAAAAGATGAAATACTGTTATTTTCTTTTGAAAGGTTCCAGATTGCAAGATGATTTGCACTACGATTAGCTGTTAAAAGAAAATTCAAATTAGATTTGAGGGCGGTGATTGAAGAGACTGTAGCTTGAAAAAAAAATGTGTTAATTAAGAAAATTAAAATTACAAGTGACAAAGTAAACTGAATTTAGGTGCGATATAGTGATGAAGAAGAGGTATGCTGAATGAATTATAACGAGGTTTAGGAGCCTGCCGGTCAAGGAACCCTAAATGACAAGATTGAGAATCTCCACTCCTAATTGAGGGCCACAGCTTGTTAATGCCGTTATTTTCATCAGCATAGAATTTACAGCTTGCATGATGGGCTATTTCTCTACGTGCATATTTCCTAGAAGATAGTTGTAGAAGATATTAAAAAAAAGTTCACAGGTATATCAGCTTACCTGCCTATTCAGCTCTAGCGTATTTGCACTTTAGAACACTTATCCAGAAGCACTAAAATATTACCACATTTCCTCGATAATATAGCTGTCGGATCTGCCACATCGTGGAAGTACCTAAGCATCTGAGCCGTCCCAACGTCAGGCAAAAGAAGTTAGCGTTGAAATATTCTATTGCAAGGTCGACTATAGCAATATTAAAATCGACGTTACTTTCACTGAGTAGCATAATCTTTTCGAAAACCTGCGTTCTTTCGAAAATTAGGCATGCATAGTCAATCTCAGATACTTATGGTAATATTCAGAATACGATGCTAAAAATATCTGAAAAAAATTAAGTTCCGTTCATTTTCTCTGAAAACGCACCCTCCCTTGTCCAAAGGCCTCTGTTTTCCTTCATTTTGTGAATGAGCCAAGTCTGAATCATTTTTTTTAAAAAGTGGGCAAAATTTTAGTGCTGACTGCTCGGCTATGGCGCCTAAGTGCACTGTCAACTGCAGATTTTCGGTAGTTATGACTACAACGCCAAGTGGAAACTTAAAAGCCATTATGACTTTCAACAAGAATTGTTTTAAAGTACCTCTGGCGCTAATTGGAACGGTTTCATTGTGCTATACTGCCTTTTTCACGCACAGATTTCAGGTCTGATAAACTAAATCATGCCTATGCAATCTTTAAAAACGCTCAGCCTTGCTCAGATGAGGTACAGTTCACTACTCTGGTACTCCTCAGCGCTCTTTTCACTCTGCGTACTGCTCAAGAAAAACTGGCCTTGCAGTTACAACGTGTACTTCTCTCGGGTAAATGCGAATGTCTGCTGAATCTGAAACAAGGCCGGATGTCGTCATTGCGTCATATGAAGCACATATCAAACGATATACGGCCAAGCCAGCAATAAATATTAAGAGCTGTCATTCCGCTTCCCAAAAGAAATGATTTACGATTGCCTGTCGGCCTGGCGTCCCTAAACAGCTTCGCGTCCTGGATTATGCTTCTGTCAGGTTTAAGCGAGCCAGGAGCACGAGTAAGTGCAGGCGTAATGTGACCGGGCACGGCAGCAACACTGCTCCGAGCGCGTTTCCTAAGCACATATAATAAGGATGACATCGCTTCCCCATGGGCAAGACAGGCGTTGAACCAAGCCGAATAAAATGCCGTGTATATTAGTGTTAAACTCGCGGCCACAATGCACCAAGAGCATGGGAGACATCTCGTCTTTCCCAGACATAATAAGCAGTAAGTGTTGGAGAATATTCGATTCCAAGACGATTGAGAGTGATTTCGATGGCGGCGCTGTCGAATGAAACGAAATTTCTACTCATCATGTAATGCTTAGCGGCTGAACCGAGGTCGCCTACTTGCACACGTGGCTGTGTGAAGAGCAGTTATTGCTTTTATAAATATTAGACTTGAAGAAAGCGCTCCTTTTAGCATTGTGGCGTACTTTTTGATGATCTAAGCCCTTAGGTGTTGCAATATCCGGCCGGCTGTTCGGAGAACTGAACAAAGTTGCTCCGAGTTGCACTATGCTATAGGTCCATAAAGGAGCACTAAAGTGGTTTCTGGGCTCGTCTTTTTACCGTGGGAATTCATCTACACGCTCGAAGAATTCCTAGAAACTTCGAATTATGGTACTGTGTGGCCGATTTCTTCACTAAAACAGATTAAAAGTCCAGGCTTGCGCCTTTTTTTGTATCGATAGCTACATTACAGTAGCATTTCGAGCCTTCAGCGTGGCGGCGCGCCGCGCCGTGACTGCACCGCCACTATGTGGCTGCGCCGCCACGCTGTCACGTGGTTGGTCACGTGGTGCGGAGCAGCTGCCGGCGCCGCGTCGCCGTGGCTGATCACGTGGTTCGTCATCTGGTTAGTCACATGACCAGCGACGTGGCGCGGAGCAGCTGCTGCTGCCGGTGGCGCAGCGCTCCGGCGAAACCGAGTGGCGACAGCTGTGCGCATGCGCCGTGTCAAGTGGGACGAAGATGAAGAAGGAACGCCCTGCGAAGTGGAGCGGCGAAAGACTGACTTTGCAATTCAACTAAGCAGGTTACACTCGGCCAGCTGTAGCTATCGCGCCACTCAAGATTTAACCAGAGCTAAACCACTCCCAATTTTTTGAACTTGCCTCCGAAAATGGGAGGTGTAAACCAAAGAGTGATTGCCTATCAACCAACCGCGTCATGGCCGAGCTTTCGCTTTTAAATTGTTTTTCTAGGTTTTCGTGAATAAATAGTTTAAGTTAAAGACAACGTAGCCGCAAACTAGGCCCACCGAAATAGAAATACGTGTGGACTCTTTGCTTTTGCGAATCACTCTGCTTATTACTACTTGTCACACCGCCGATGGCAGAGCGCATAGCCGCCACGCGACTACCTTAAAGGGACTAAACGCGTGGGCTTACTCCTCCTACCCTCGAAGGTGAGATAAAAAAAAAGGCGGCAGTCGGGATGTTTAATCTGATCTAATAGGGAAATCGGACGCAAAGGATAATAATAAAATGCTTTTAGGAATGCTTGAAACGTACAGACCGTGTTTCCGCGTTAAAAACCCGAGCTCAGAATCCTCTTCATTGCACGTTTAAAAAAGAGTTGCGGTAAGTGCACTAGTCAGCTGAGCGCTTTTTACCAGTTATGATCCGTTGTAGGCAAATGGGCTCAGATATTCTTCATTGGCAGGAAAAGTCCAACATTCTCGGAGAAGAATTTTGAAAATTGAAAAACTGTAATTACTGTAATATAAATTTTGAAGGTCATGGTCCGTTCTTCTAATACGCAGCGAAATGCTTATTTTAAAGTGTTTCCATCGATCGCAAATGAACAGTACAAAATGCCATAAAAAGCCAGTGGAGAACGCTTTTAACGATAGCAGTAACGTTAATAGGACAAAAATATGCAAGACTGTCGTCGGGTGAGCAGCAGGTATATTGATTGCTGTAGTGAAATCTTACATTATATGATAAAATTGCGCTCACAAACGGTTTACAACTCAAAAATGCTTTTATCCAGAATTGTTGGGTATTGGACCGCGGTGTAGTGTGCATGCTCTCCAACATCGTACCCTATGACCTAAAACGTAGAGCTTTATTTTTTTCCTTTAAAAAATTCACATGCGCATCGTAAGCGCGATCCGTAAACTAGTTTTTCTGTGCGGTCTAGAGTCAGGCCGCTTGGCTGCAGCTCAAAGTTAACGTTCGTGTCGATGCTCGTCGTATGGATGCCTCATAGCCTTTCATAGTGAGATGGGTTAACCGTGTTGTCAGAACGTTGATTTTCAACATTATTTTCTTTTTGCTGCAGCGCACAAGGCATTGAATCCTATCTAGCACTTTCCTTGTTCGAATTGAAGCCGTTGGCATGAAGCGACTCAAGCTGTAGAGTGTGCAAAGATAATCTTTTTTGCCCCCCAATAGAGCTCATATTTACGTCGCTTATATGAAAGAGCACTGTAAAAATTTTGAAAGGTCTTTTAACAAACTTCTGGCAAGACTTCAAGAGGCCTTTACCTTTGGAGTGAGTAGGATATCGTTTATATCCTGCGGTAAAACCAAGTATGTGCGTTAACTTGCACCTAAAAACACGACTTCACAACTTAACACCGAATTGGCGACAAGGCTTAGCAGCTGTCCCAATTTGCTGATAACGTAGGTCCAAAACAACTCGGTGGCATAAATGGCATGAAATAGTGAAGCGTTGCACGTTAACTGTGACAACCGGAAATTTAAAACAGGCAACGTAATGTACTCGCAGGGGTGCGCTATAACGACATAGCTAACGATGCAAGAACAGCGGCAATAACTTTCGAATAAAACGAATTCTTGGAATAAATTTTATTTTCTTCCGTTCAACTAAAATAAAATTTCAGTCCACCCAATCACGTTTCTTGGTGAGAGCCGTTTACAGCACATGCAGCGAAATAATGTCTTTGGCGCCCTCCCCCACTTTCCTGTTCCTTCTCGCTTCTCACTTTCCTCGCTTCTTTCACTTGTTTTCCGACATCTCGCGAACTGCTCCTGTTACGCCATCTTACGGATATTACAGCAAAACGTGGCAAAGATTCCTGCCCAAATTTAATAAACATCATGCTGCTCATGTAGGCTTATGGTGAACTCCCGGAGGTGAGAACTGCGGCAAAATGTAGCTAACTGCTGCCCTTTATTTCCACAATTTTGAAATTCCAGAAACGGTAGTCGAGATCTGCTAAATGTGGTGTCAGTGCCAGGAGCATTCACATTCCTTTTGTCGTATTTACTTTTATCAAAATGTTTGAAAAAATTTTTTTGCGCGGAGGAAATTTAATGCGGACAATGGCGGAAAATGAGCATATAGTTATACCTCTGCTTTCAATAACCCTGTTATTGTTACCGCCACCCGGCATGAAGCCCGTTCGAGCTGCCTCTACTTGGCAGAACTGTACATGCATCGCTCACTGCATTCATAACAGTGAAAAGCAGAATAATAATAATAATATTAATAATAATTGGTTTCGGGGGGAAAGGAAATGGCGCAGTATCTGTCTCATATATCGTTGGACACCTGAACCGCGCCGCAATGGAAGGGATAAGGGAGGGAGTGAAAGAAGAAAGTAAGAAATGTGCCGTAGTGGATAGCTCCGGAATAATTTCGACCACCTGGGGATCTTTAACGTGCACTGACATCGCACAGCACACGGGCGCCTTAGCGTTTTTCCTCCATAAAAACGCAGCCGCCGCGGTCGGGTTCGAACCCGGGAACTCCGGATCAGTAGTTGAGCGCCCTAACCACTGAGCCACTGCGGCGGGTGAAAAGCAGAAGTGCTCGCATTTCAACCGAAGAGCGATGCCTAGAAATAAACTTAAACAACGGAGTCGCATATGGTGGCTGATTTGAATGGTGGCTTTATGTTAAACTGCTCGTACCGCGTGCACAACATGAGAAAATATACTTAACCTGCAACTTAAACCTTCATGACAATCACGAAGACTAGATTTTCATAGGATATTGCAGAGAATGCATTGAAATTGTGCAGATCGCTGGGACCATAACTGACGCGAAAACACTGTTCAGGCATTCTTCCTAATCTAGTTATGGGTAAACCTTGGGATTTCGTCCGGAATCACCCTCACAGCAATTAAGATAGCCGAATTCGATTGCATCCAGTTGAACTAAATGTAGATTGAACGCAAGCAGTTCCATTTACTAAGAGCGTTTGCAGGCGAGCTCTACTCTTTATTGAGTCTCCGGGAGCGGGTCTCAGGCCTCACAAGCAAGCTGGAAATCGCACCCAACTGTTTAATATATAAAATGTTTAAGCACATTGTTTGCAGACACGCGTATTGTCTTCTAGTCTCCTCGGAAGCGCAATTGAGATTCTTTTCTGTTAGAGCTTGGGCAAGACGATCACTAATATTTTACGCAAACGCGCATACTGTACCAATCGAACGGCAGCAGAGACTTACTGGGGACATATAAACAGTCAGGATGGAAAGAGACCTAAATCCCCGCTCTGCGCAGTGTTACGGTAGTCGTGAACCAGCATTGCCAAGAGACGTCACACAGAAGCTTACCAGGACAGGTCCTCGCTAAGCAGCTTAAGATTGCCGCTCTATCCCACACCAAAGCAATGCCTTGCAGTCGCATGGCCGACACACAGTCCTGATATTGAGCTGCACTCACTACCGCGTACCAGATTTTCCGAGTGGGCTTGATCCGGCTCTCTTAGAGCCAAGTACAGAGGACGTATAAATAAAATACGGGCAATGTAATGGCCAGCCTCCTGCAATCTCTTGACTTATTGAACGACGGGCAAAATTACTCTTTATTTTGCTTGCGTATAGAGATGAATTCTACTCCGAAAAATATTCTACAAAACCGCTTCTGAGCAGTCGTGGCGATGGCGACACATGACCCCGTCACACTATTTTTTTCTCGTTTGGTTTTCATTGTTTTATTTTTATTTTATTTTTATTTAGTTACCAAGCTTGTAGGATTAAGCCATGGAGTCCACAGGCGCACCCTATTAAAAAATAATGTCGATTGTGCATCAGCGTTGCCTTGATGACTCACAAAAAGCAGTACCGATTTCTGTGCTGCGCAATTTCCTTCTGCAGATTAGTCCAGACTACATTTCAGCAGCAAAACATAAGGTATTCGTCGTAATAAGAAATTGTTTGGTTTGCTTTATGAAGTTCAGCTTCCCAAAGCGACGAAGGCTTTGAGGGGCGTCGAAGTGGATGGCTGCTGATAATTTCGACCACCTGGCGTTCTTTAACGTCCAATGACATCCCGCTGTACAAGGGCCTCTAGCATTTTGCCCCAATCTAAATGCGACCGCCAGGGCCGGGATTGAACCAGCGCCTATTTATTAAGAAATGAATCGGTGCACTTTCTTTTGAACGCCTAGCTTTTTTGTTAGAGCCAAGTCATTTATTTTTATTAACGTAAGAACGTATGATATAGACTGAAAAGATTTCGTTTATCCTTTAATTCTTCATTTCCTCTCCAAAATGTGCATCTTCCTGATCCATAGATTTTCCTGCAGACGTGTTAAGCATAGTTTCGCTCACTCGCAATGATTCGTGTGCAGTGAAAAGAAGAGGCGTACAGTCGCGGGTAAAAAAAGACAAGCAATAGTTTCGTGCCACCGCTGCGACAGGTAGCAACTCTGGGCGGTGCGGTTACGAACACGCCGATAACAAAAGTGTCAGGATGTGTTCGCAAAGCATGGCACCGCGTAAGCCGCGTGGTGCGATTTTCGCCCCTCCGGTGACGTCATTGTTCTAATTTTTGTTACTCGCGACTCTACGCTACAGATTCTGCTTTCCTCAAAAATTTTTCACCGCGATAAAATCACTAGAGAATCTAGGAATACAATGCTTACTTTATAGATATTACAGTCGCTCACATTTGAACATTCAACGCAAGGGCGTTATGTGAGAACGAATAAAGTGCCACATATCGAAAGGAGTTTCCTGACAAACGATATTGAAGACCACAGTGATTTCAACGTTGATTATTTCTGCTGCCGTTCCGCAGCCAAATTTCTGGCGCATTTATGCAGCGTGTGGTTGGTGAGATCTTTCTCAAGCTGCGAAATGGATGCATCAATTTCTCTTTCATAACGCAGAAAGGAGGGATAATTAAGGGGATCAGGTTAGGTAATGACGTGTGCATTAAACTGCAGTAACTCTCTCATGCCTGTGTAGGGTAGCAAACCATTATTCTTCCGGTTAGCTTCCCCACCCTTCCTCATCCTCCTCCTCCTTATCTATTTCAAGGCACAAGTTAGTCGCGTGAGACAGTTCCTTGAAGCGAAGAAAATAGCCTCAATGAAATGCAGTGGATTCTATGAAGAACAGGTGAAAATGCATTTTTAGGAGGTGCACCGTGTGCTCCTCGTATGCGCCTAAAATTGGGGCACCCAATTTTTCACATTGTCGCGCTTTTCTGCAATCCTGATTTTAGGTGCATCCCTACGTTTTCTGCTGAGATCTAAGAATGAATCGCTTGCTTCTTCCAGAATACCAGTGTTCCTTTTTGCTATGGTGCCACCAGGTGAAGTTCGCTGAAATACCTAGTTCGCTTCTAACAGCTGAGTCAGCGCTGCATTCTGCAATCGATGACACAACGACTTAACATCTGACCTGACAAAAATTCTGAAGCAATGTCAACATTTTCAATTTGAAATCGATTTAGAAAGAATTACAACCGCAAGAAACACGGGATGATGAAACTCACATGGTAAAAAGCGTTATCAGGTTAACATGTCAAGGACGCCAACACACATGGAGCCCCGAATATTCACAAATGAAAATGTCCGGCCACTGAGGGAGTACCTGTCAGCTTCGCGGTTGTTTATTAACGGGTAGAGGACGCTTCCTTTTGTTTATATGTATATATAGAGTTGGACGTTCCAAAGCAACTCGGGCTATTTGGGACGAGGAACGTTGTATCAAAAGAAGCCTTTGTTTTCATTTGCTTAATCACTTCGTCACCCGGCTTTCACAGAATGCGAAAGCACTGCCACAAGTTTCGAGATTCCGCAAAGGAAACCTAAGGTTAAGGGCTTAAAGAGGCCTTCCATGTGGAATTAACTCTGCCTCATCGGCAGGTAGTTTAAACTATACGCAAAATTGTTCTTGTTTAAACGGCACCTTGACTAGTGCATAAACGTAATGATCAAATGTGGATCCTGTTTTCAGGCAAAAAAAAAAACACTTCCTTTCCAAAATTCTCATTACCTAGCCAACATCAACGCCTTTGGACCAGGGGGGCTGAGGGACGTCCACCTTTTTATTCATTTATTTATTTATTTATTTATTTCAGAATACTGCAAGCCACTGCTTGGCTCAAAGCAGGATTGAAGTTACATTGTTACATAACTCAAAGAATAAAATTATGCAATATTAGCAGCACATGGATTCGAAACATACATACATACATACATACATACATACATACATACATACATACATACATACATACATACATACATACATACATACATACATACATACATACATACATACATACATACATACATACATACATACATACATACATACATACATACATACATACATACATACATACATACATACATACATACATACATACATACATACATACATACATACATACATACATACATACATACATACATACATACATACATACATACATACATACATACATACATACATACATACATACATACATACATACATACATACATACATACATACATACATACATACATACATACATACATACATACATACATACATACATACATACATACATACATACATACATACATACATACATACATACATACATACATACATACATACATACATACATACATACATACATACATACATACATACATACATACAAACGCATCAGAAAAATTTTGTGAGGAAAAACAGATGCCGGTAATCTTGCACTGTTCTAGGGTAAAAACTGTACTTAAAACTGTTCGTTTTGGCGAAAAAAAACATATGACATAGGTTCATATATGTCATATATCATATGTCCTATGACGTATTCATTTATTCACTTATTGAGTGATTCACTTATTCAACTTCAATATGATGTTAATTATTACTTGAAACTTCTTTCGGGCTGACTTAACAAGAATAACTTGCAGCTGAATACAAGCAAGACAAAGTATATGATATTCGCACCCATAAATAAAGCAATCACCACTAATATTGAGCTTAATTTTCATGGTGTCAGTCTAGAGCGGGTTAAGGTACAAAAAATTTTGGGTGTGTGGTTTCAGGACACCTTGTCATGGAATGTTCACGGGTCGAAACTGGCGGCCGAGTTAAGTAAGGCAGTAGGTTGTCTTTATAAACTAAGCCCATTGGTACCACAATGGCTTAGAACCTCGCTATATTATACGCCTTTCTACTCCGGAATGTCTTATTGCTCGCTAATCTGGGGAACAACCACGCAGGGCAATTTTCATAAGCTGATTACTCTACAGAAACGAGTCCTGCGCATGTTTGAAAACTACCACGGGCAACCACAATATTTACCGACAGATCCATTATTCAGAAAGTATTCCCTGATAAAGGCTAACCAATTATACTGTTATAGGCTCTTGCAACATGTTCAGAACCAAAGCTTTACAGCGCAGCAATCCCCTTTGCAGAGTACTGCTTCCGCACACAGAGCAGAAAAATCCCTATAGTCAGGACAAACTACGGTAGGCAACACGTACAGTTCCAAATACCGTCTCTACTAAATCGCAGTGAGAGACTACTTGATTTCAGCAAGTCAATTCCCAAAAATTTCCTTAAGAGTGTAATATAGCAAGAATACATTGAATTCATTTATTTTTCTTGTTTTTTGCTAGCATTTATGGCATTTCAGTGTTGCTTGTTTTATCCCTTTTGTCCCCTAAAGAGGGAATAAATTGTTCGCAATTGTAGTTCTATATGTAGTTCTTGTTCTATTTCTAGTTCTATTTGTAGTTCTATTTGTAGTTATATATGTAGTTCTTGTTTTTTTGCTAGCATTTATGGCCTTTCAGTGTTGCTTGTTTTATCCCTTTTGTCCACTAAAAAGGGAATCAATTGTATGTTTCTGATGCCTGTCTGCTGACTGCATACGGAGCGGAGGCCTTTGTCAGGCTTCTTGCCTTTTGCCTTTGCTCCGGTTTCTGTAAATCAGAATGAAACAAATAAACTGAAACTGAAAACTGAAACTGAAACAAATGAAAAAATGACTTATCTGGGATGCCTGCGGGAAGCCTCTTAAAGACATCGCAATGCTAATGGGCTGTGGTCGTCTTTAGTGCTAAAAAAGAAGTGAATGGACCTACGCCAGGAACAGCTCCTCAGTTCGGAATGCTTAGCGGGCGTTGGCTTCCGCTGATTATAACGACATGAATTAATTTCTCCCTGAAAAAAAAAGAAAGCATCAGTGGCGGGCTACTCTAGAGGAATACGTTGAGATTTGAACTTAGGATTTCATAGAACTTTCCTCCAGAGCAAGTGATTACAATTCAGAAGTAGCGCCGAATAACTGCGACACTTTTTTACCGAAATGCGGTGTTCTAATCACATCGAGAAAACCTATAGGCAGATGTGGTAGCAAAAGTGCCATTTGCAATTGCTGTCGTCAAGGCACCGCATCGCCGAATGCTGACCCTTTAATACCTAGCGCACAAAAACGTGCCGGTGCATACAAAAATTGTTTTAGAGCCTAAGGGGTAAAATACATATTCCTGCCAAATGCACACGTTCTCGAGAGCCTAGAAAATAAACCTCTCTATGGTAGTTCGTGAAAACACCCAAAAATAGGCCTATCGTCGCGTCATCAACATATGACGGTTAGATTACTTCCAGAATGGAGTTCGAGGATTTCTCTCCGCTGCAAGAAGTGTCACGTTCACCTGTCTTTGACTACGACGAGGCAAGCGGTTTGCACTTTCTATACCAAAGAGTAGGTCTCCTCTAACTAGATGCATCTTTGATTTCTTGTGTGGTGACAGTCTCACCAATAAAAGAACAACACAGACATTTTAGTCGTTAATTTTTATTGTGCGTGTTTAAGTTTTACTGTTTTGGAGCTACGCTATATGGTACATGACATTAAAGAGGAATTATAGAACAAGGAAACCAGATGGTTCGGGTTAGTTTGTTTATGGGCCTATAATGGTCAAAAGACAGGCTAAAAGCACACACAACCGGCAGAGAAAAGCACACGAGTTCTGTCTGTTGTCCGTGTTTTTTTTTTGTTGCACTGGGCTAACATGAATGATTACCAACTCCTTCATCTTTGGGTTGCCATCGAGTATCTGACTTCTTTACTTAATCTGTCCTCGATTTCATGGCTCTTAACCCAACAACTTTCACTTTTTTTGCTGTCCCTAAATAACGCTGCAATACGCTTCGAGAATGCTCTGCCACGAGAAATGAAGCCTTAATCAGCAACCAGGCAGTACTCTGTTGATATCTTTCACCTTTCAAATAAAGCTTTGTCTTGCAGAAGTTTTGAAAATTGAAATATTGTAAGACACTCTTACGGAAATATTGAACGTAATGGTCCATTATTCTGATATGCAGCAAAATCTTTCTTTTAATGTGCTTCCAGCGATTCCATCGACCAGTTAAGACTGCCGTAGAAAACCAATGGGGAACGCTTTTGACGATAACAAAAACCTGAATAGAAAAAAAGATTCAAAACTGCCCTCGGGCGATCTGCAGATATCTTGATTCTTATAGTGAAATCTTACATTACATGACAAAACTGCCTTCATAAACGGCTTTCCGCTCAAATATGCTCTTGTCCAGAATTGCTGTGTATGACAGTTTACCATCTCAGTACTTTCTTTCAGAAAAGGTCAGTGTGGAAGACTCCATCCATATCGTGTTCTCAGCGAAAAATCGTTCTCTGGCTCTTTCCGTTAATGCTGAAGTTTCTCCGGCAGCAAAAGAATCATTTTTAGCAGAGAAAATTGAGTTTAATTTTTTAAATCTCCGATATTTTAAATCTCGCTCTCACCGTTAACGGAAAGGACGGGTTCTCCACCGTATTGAAGTCAACTGTCAGTGTAGTGTTTAGACTTTTTCACGGATTATAATTTCCTTAGGCGCGAGTGCGTGTTGCATTGTGTTGCGCATGCGCAGTAAATGCCTCCATGAAATCCACCAATTAGAATGCTGCTCGCATGTCTCAGTGGAAGTGTGGCTGCACCTGAAAAGCCAATTGTGAAAAGGTGTATACCGCCCGGAATCCGCGTCAAAAAAGTTTTTATGCCGAAATCAGCCCGCCATAGTGAGCTCTGTATTTCGTTGCGTGGTCTTCTATAGCTAAAAAAAAAAATTTGGTGACAGTGGCCTGTTTGGGACTCAAACACGGCACCCTATCGTTACTGGTCAACCTCTTATTCAACTTAGTCTTCCTTTAAAGCGACAATCAGGACAAATCCATCCAATTATTATCCTCAGTAAAACTGTTTCTCTGACACTTGCTTGTTGCGTTGAAGTTTTCCTGCTGCTAAAAACTTCTTTAATCAGTGTAAAAACTGGATGTAAATCTTTCTTGGCAGTGAATTCGAAGTTGTGACGTTGTTATCGAAAAATACGGGTTGCCACCGCGCTGCACTTTACTTGCTTAATTGACCGCTGATTGCAAATCCTATATTTCGTTTTCTGTTCTTTTCTGGATTATACAAGCTCCGCTTTCAGTGACAGATGTCTCTTTGTGATTATAACACGAGGTTTTAAAATACAAACCAACGTCACTTTGTCATCGGTGTCCATTTAACGAACACATCTGGTGAGCCCATAGCAAACTCTTACAAAACTCCTACACAGAAGCAAAATGCCCATAGCCTCTTAACTACCGTATTTTGATAATATTGTCAACAACTTTCTCTTCACTGCTAGGAGTGTCACAAACAGTAGTTAGATAATATCAGCATTCATTATGCATTACAAACACCGCAGATATGAGAGTCGCAAGCCTGTGGCTGGCGTGAACTTTTTAAGGCAGAACGTGTTGTACGCATGGTTGCATCATTGTTTTTTCTTTATGTCAAGGAAATCCTGGACAACGACCAGCAACAAGCGAAAGAGCGCAGCATCTGTAGGAATCGAGCCCATTCCTGCTCAGCTTCTTGTATTTCTTATAAAATATTTAAAGGTTAGAAATAAGCCTATAAAATATTTAGGTACTTCTCTTTGGACAGCTTTATAGGACAAAATTTATTCATTTTTCTACTTTCAATCTTTCTCGAATGATTGACGTCGACATTACAAAGTTAAACAGGTAAGTCAATTAGCGATGCAAGGAATTCGGCCGCAGAGCTGCTTGAAGATGTAGAATGGTTGCTTCACAAGCACTCATAATGTTCAAGATTGAAAGCTATGACTCTACATTGCTTTTTTGGGTCGGAGTAAAAGTATAAAGAAAATATGCTCTGTGTTGTGAACATAAAGTAGGCAATAATGTCTGTGTATATTGTCCGACTTAATTCTGAGCTTCTCTGCTCACCTTTATAAGTTCTGCATTAGAGTCAGGAATGTTAATATTCTAATTATAGACAGCGTGTGCGATCTTGAACGCTCGCGGCATCACTGTGGCGAGCAGGTGGGGGCCTTTACAGCTGTAAGAGGAA
Source organism: Amblyomma americanum (assembly GCA_030143305.2). Lineage (NCBI taxonomy): Eukaryota > Metazoa > Arthropoda > Arachnida > Ixodida > Ixodidae > Amblyomma > Amblyomma americanum. The sequence continues at coordinate 795,862 of JARKHS020000090.1, forward strand.
GTTATATGGCACTGTGGTAACCCAGATACTCGGCGGAGGAGACAATAACAGCAAAATAGAGCAGCCATTCAATAACCGACGTTGATTGCGTCCTCTTTCGCGCCTGAACTTTTCCCATTACGTCGCACACAATCCTGGGCGCCGATGAAGAAGCGACGCATCATCAGGTTCCCACCTTGATTGCGACTGACCCTACTGCCGCGACCTTCCCCTTGGCGCCCTTCCCGTGAGCTCGTCGACCCGTATACCCCTTTTGTAGGCTCCCAACCGGCACTTGGCCCGCCACTCGATGCTGCCTCGTTTCCCCTTTTCTTACGCTCTATATCCCACCATCTCCACATAGAGCACGCACAAAATTAGGTGCAGTGCGCTTACCCCAGCAACTTCAAGCGAGCCCTAATAGCTATGTGAACGGCAAAAAGATATGAGAAATTCGCCACCTGAGTTGCTCATTGCTTCATTTCAAGCCTCACAATAAAAATGATAACCACCTTTATTTCCTTAAAACGTACAGATGTACGAAAAGTTTATGCCAAAGTAGATTCTCTGGATCGAAAACTGTAAAACCCCCTAGTAACTATGACACTGTGCACATTTTTCACGGTGCAGGTAGAAGTAAAAAAAAAGAGCGCGAAAAAAATTGTGGAAATGATCTAATGTCACCTGTTTTAATTTTATGTACTGACCAAGCGATCACAAATATGCCGAATACAAAATCAAAATCCCGCAATAACCGTTAAAAATTTCGAATTATTATTAAAATGTGAAACTTTCGTGTCTATAAAATACAAACAGCGGTCTGTCTACCTTAGTAATGAAATAAATTTCTGTGCGTTTGGACAACAACAGCGCCTGTAGAACGATAAAATCGTGCGACATGCGGCAGAGAGTGACTATATTAGTGAGTGGTTACCATCTGTCTTCAGTAGTCGAAGTGCTTTTTTAAGCACAACGGTAATGCCTTCCTCATAATAGGTAATCTAAGGACCGTAAAGTTGACGTTATCAAGCGAAAGCTAAAAAAAAAACTGCAGTATAACCTACTAGCAGTATAGTCTCCGCGCTCGTCAATAAACCCACCTAATCTTTGATTACCATCAGAAGTGCAGAGCCAAACCAGCCGGTACTTACCGCGCGCGGCCTTTGCAGCTTAGGATGTCCAGTTAATTCATGCCTGAATAGGCTGAAATTCACAGAGCTGTTCAGTACAGGCAGTGGGAATAAAAGTGCAAAAATCTTAACAGGCCTCTGAATTAAACCAAGAAAAAGGAGCAGTCGCAAAAGCATGCAACCACACAAGAAGAAAGGACAAGACACAAGCGCTTGTGTCTCGTCCTTTCTTCTTGTGTGGTTGCATGCTTTTGCGCTGCTCCTTTTCCTTTGTTCAAAATGCACCAACTAGCCCAAAAAGAAGTTTCTCTGAATTAAAGAGCGGTAAAAAGCTTTCATCTTCTTAATGCGTAGATTTGACATCGCAAGAAATAAAGATGCTCATGAACGTACAGTTAGCGCTCATCAGCAGGCTAGCCTGAGTTATATGGATGCTGAGAAAAGAATTAGCAACGTGGCCTACTCGCCGGCTGTACCATGACCTGATAGCATCCAGTGTACTGCGGCATACTACGTTCACGGTGAGCAGACTCCATCAGCCGGCCCTAACGATGGCGGATGATGGAGGCGTCGCGGTGACAAATTGGCCCAGGAGCGCGCCAGCGCGAAGCCGAGTGCGACTGCGTTTGACGCCACCTGTATTAAATGACCGCGCTGAAGTGCTCCACACACCACTCTGTGTGCGGTCAATGAAACGGCAACGAGGCTGATTGCACTTACAGCCGTCTCGGTTGAGAACACCACGAACACACTTTCTGGGTCTGTCTACGGATCGGCTTGCCGGATGTTAATATTGATTGTGAGCTTCGGTGTGGAACGCTTCAGCAAAGAAAGGGATCTGTTTGCTTCAAATTATTGTGGCCTAATTATTCTTCAGTGAGCATCAAACTTGTGTACAGTATTGGACCCACGTGAGGACGACAATAAAAAAACATAATTAGACCGCATCTTGAGATTTGAAGACATTTTTGCGCACACCTTGGCTTGAAAAAGCATGTGGCTCTCGTTTCGTTAGAGCACTTTCCTGCAGCACATTTAGCAGCACACAGCATTGAGCAACTCAGCGTTCGTCGAAGGCTGGAATCACTGCCGTTCTCAGTCCTGCTCAACTTTAAGCCAACGAAGGTGATTTCGGATCAGATAAGTTAACCACCTGCGACGAACTAGAATCACGTAGAGCTAGCTATGCGCGTCAACAAGCAATCCACATTAAGTCTCGTTGCATCATCTGTAACAGAAAACGCCGCATTCTTAAGGTTTTAGGCTTTAAAAAACAAATGCTGCAAAGCTTCGGGGCAATATGTGGTCTGATAACAAAAAAAATATTAAAATGAAATTTCCTTGTGTTGGTTCTTGTTATTCTTGGTGTCATGAAAACTTTTGCTAAACAACCCAAGAGAGACGAATTTATAGAAACGAAGGCAAAGATGATCCCGAGATTCGCCTCGTTATGTGGTCTAAAAACATGAGCAGAATAAAGGGGAAGTTCTTAGTTAAATTCTTTTATTAAGCATTAGGCGGAGTTATGTCCTCATCATTAAAAAATTGCATGTGATGTTGAACTCAAACGCTGCTTGAGCGCAAAAATATACCACGCAGATTTTTAAAATATATGTGAACCGTTCAATGAGTTATTTATCGTGTCTTTAAATTCGTTCCTTTGCTGGCTAAGCAGAGTCAGTGAACCCCGGCTGCTATGGATCGAGAAATCCCATTGCGACTTGCAGTCTACGAGAAATGGTAACACGGCGCAAAAACCTAGAACAATATTAACTTTGAGCGTATAGTTTTTATGCGTTTTTTCGTTTGTTCCTATTTTCCTTTAGTTCTCTACATAGACAATGTTCACCAGATAGAACTTTCTGCCGTATTACAAAATTTTGCTTTCTTCTATTGTTTGTTTGTCTGTCGGCTTTGGTTTCCCCCTGTATTTGTATGCATCTCTGCCCATAAGGGAACCTTCAATCCCGAATCCTACTCTTCACGACGGAGGTCAAACACGAACAAAATGCTAGCGCATGGCGGCTCTTTGCGCTGCCTACTTCCTCCCGGCATGCCGTTCCGGGTCGCGGACACCGAGCACTGATTTCCCCGGTGGCGCTCACGCCGGCTTCAGAGAGTGCCCAACCAGGCCAGTCGAGATTCGGTCAACTCATGCGGAAACTGGAAGATTCTCTTTGGCACAGTGTTTCGTTTTCGTCTCCTCCTTCTTAGTCGCCTTCACTCCGCAGCTGATTGACTGTTTATTGCAACTGCCTTTGATAATGACGTTTCGCTTGCTTACAGTGCCTACAGAGTGCCTAGTAGCGTTGTTTTCTCTGTGCAGTGACTTGCAAGACAAGGCAACAAAACACCTATGCGTGTTGTCATGTATGTTAAATACGGATTCTGCATTGTTTCCCTTGACTTCATCTGTATTTTACTCCTTTGCTTTCTCGCTATTGCTGCAGTTTCGCTCCTTCGTGTGATCCTCTTCTCTACCACATCTCTTAGGAAATAAGAGTGCGTCTAAGAGATAAGTACTGCAAACTAGCCTTAAAATTGAGGTCAGTGCCGGTTCTGTTGATTTCTTTCTATTCCTTCAGTAACAATGGGTTGCTTCTTGTTTAACATTTTCTTGAATTAATTTTCTCAAGAAATTCTTGCCTATTTTTAATGTGAAAGCATTACTAGTCCCATTACGAGAAAAGGCGGTGGCGTGCGTCTGTGTCCGTACTTTCAGATGGTACAGAAAATCCCAACGATGGCAAGAAAAATAGGGTGACGTCATTAAATGGCCGTATTACGCACACAGCAAGATCACCGCCAGTTCAGAAAATCCTATACATGTCGTTCCTCAATATATGTACTCCCCACTGGCGACCTTCGTGCCGCGTCACTCATGTGGTAATATTTGTATCGAAATTGTGACGCAACCGCTTTTCGTACAGCGTTCCGGGTGGTGTCATACGCGCATGTGTGTAGCCGTGCAGCGAAAGGGTCCGAACGTTTGCAGTCTGGTTCGCAACCAATACGCAAACACAAACTCGCAGAAAAGAACGTGTACAAACATTACCAGTAAACAATGCACCCAGGGAGAGTAATGCTTTCACATTTCCACACGCAAAGCAGTCCTAATTGTCTCTGCCGAATTTTTATGCACCATGAATATCTTTTAGAGTTGGAAGCTCTTGTAAAGACCTACAATTATTATTGCGCAAAAAAAGGTAACGTTGCACTGCACGTTGCTCTTGATACAAAAATATCATATATCAATCAAGTTTACGAACATAGAGAGAAATCAGAAAGCGAGCATTCTGTTTACACGAGCGAATCCCACATTTTAAATTACAATATGCCGGTGATACTAATATGGATGCTGTGCATAGCAAGATAACTTCAGAGCGTCACGGGGCAGTTATTCCGGTCTCACAGGAGAAGTCCGCTGCAAAACGTGACAAGCTCCGCCAGTACCCAACTACCAAATGACGAGGAGAGGGGGGAGAGGGGAGGCTCATTGGCCGTCCAGCTTTCGCCAGTCGCAAGGTACGAAATGGGTTGTCCAAAAGTTCTTACGACAACAATCTTTCTAAAGGAAAGAGACAATATAATACGACGACTCGATCGTTACTTATCAGAACACATGGACAGAGAGTTAAAGCCGATAGGGGCCCCGATACAAAGAGAAAGGTTCTTCAGCATTGATCTAATGCAGGGGAGGTAAACAGAAGAATCACAAATCTGTTCACCTAGCCCAGCGACAGTCCGGTGACCGGAGGATCATGGAAGTGGCCGTCCTGACAACTGGCGTGCGATCCCTGAGCCGCTGGCTGCGCGACTGGGGTGTTGACGTCGGGAAACGTGCTGTAGCGCTTCCTTCAAAGACACACAGTTGATATCCCGACGGCACGAGCTAGCAACCCAAGCTAAACATCCTTTGCTTATAGATGTGCAATGTCTGTTAATTCCTCACGCAAAGAAGAAGCGCGCACGTTCAGAAGCATCTGGAGTGCAAACGCCATCTCACCAACTCGCCGGAGCGCTTGTAGCCATTGGTCAGGAACCAAGTAACATTCCAGGATGCGTGAGTGATTTCTCCTGAGGCCGTGCGGCGCCGATTTCGAGATAACCGAAGAGGGCATCACATAACATGCTCAAAGTTACTCGCTCTTTGTCGGTAACAGGAAGGTGATTGTAAATTATTCTCATACATTAAGCGGCGTGTGAGGGCGCACTTCTGCTCGCGCCCTGTTCTCTTCGAGCCGCTTATTTGTTGTGTGCGTTTTTTGTGTCAGCACGAGACATCAACACACAAAAATTTAGGAGACGAACATTACCTACCAAAAAATAGAGATAAAATGGCTGCTGGTTTGATATCGCACATAAAGAGTAAAGTAAGTAGAAACATGGGAAACAAGCCGCCGCGGTGGCTCAGTGGTTATGGCGCTCGGCTGCTGTCCCGAAAGACACGGGTTCGATCCCGGCCGCGGCGGTCGAATTTCGATGGAGGAGAAATTCTAGAGGCCCGTGAGCTGTGCGATGTCAGCGCACGTTAAAGAACCCCTGGTGGTCGAAATTCCCGGAGACCTTCACTACGGCGTCCCTCATAGCCTGAGTCGCTTTGGGACATTAAACCCCCGTAAACTAATCTAAACTAGAAACATGGGAAACATAACTGCTCAATAAGAAACCAAAGCTTAAGCTATTTCGATGCGATATGAGCACAGTGTAGCTCACCTGGCGGTTTGAGTTGAGATCGAAGGGAGCGTTCAGATGAGTTCTCAGCCGCGTCAATCGCACTTCGCGCGTATTATTGTTATCCTACTTTTAATGATGACATTCTCCTTCTTCGTTTTCGCGTAAAGCTAGAAGTCATAGTTGCAGTGCTGCTGAATGTCACGATTCACGCAGGACCGGACATAACTCGTAAAATTCTAGCGCGCCCCAGGTAAGTGGTTGGAGAAAAGCGTCGACCACTGCAGTCAACAGCGCCAGGTGTTTCCTTTGAGGTAGTAATGCTTAAATCTCGTCTCGTACCAATTGTAGCCACTACCTCTGAGACTAACAATAAATTAGTAGTGGCTTAGCTCGGCTATGCCAGGATATACGTAGCGTGAGCTACGCTGAGCCGCTGAGCATCAATTGCCACTGAGCAGCATTTTCGCTCTCCTTCTCCAAGGCTATAGCACACCGGCAAACGCCCCGCTATATGTATACCCCCACTGATACCTCTGCGCATGCGCACAAAATGAGAGGCGCTATCAAGCGGCTCCGGCGCAGCGTCAGACTTGGCTACTGCGCAACGGAGGCGCACAGCTGGGCACGCGCCGGCGCCAGTGCGTCTGCCGCGGCTATGACCGGCGAGGCGCACGCGGCTCCGGCGCGCCAGCTGTGTGCCGTGTGACGTCACTGCTCCTCGCGCATGCGCAGCATGGCTCTCCAGGAGCCACGCGAAACTGCTCAACCTCGGCCAGTGTAGCTCACGCTTCAAAAGGCTGGCCTAGCCCATAATGAATTCTTGATGAAGAGATGGTCGAGTTCTGTTGCTTTTAGACTATTTTTAACATGTTATCGCTAGATATCGCGTTTTCAGCCCGAAGCAAGCCAAGAATGGCTGATAGGCAAGCGTTTTGCTTCTTTACTTTCTTGTGCCCGCTTTCTATGGGCAACATGGTAACTAACTTAGCGTAAACCAGCAATCCGTTATCAATATTGTTCTGCAAAGTCTCGGCGTAGGCAAATTGCCGAGGCAGTGTAGGCGCTGCTTTTAAGGATTAATATGCTCGTCTATTACATTATCGATTTATACGAGTGGAAGCATGTGCACGTAAGAAGGTTCAATTATATACAGTTCATGTGGACGCTGAGCGGCCGCATATAGCAATGAGGGCGGCCTTCCTTGCTTTAGCACTGAATGCATGTTTCTTTTAGACTGGCATTTATTTGCCGTGATTAATGTTGCTCAGTTCTGCTGCTGCTTCAGAAAAGGCAACAAACCACAGCTAAGATCTTGAACGCGCACATCAGACGGTACAGTTTTTCAAGAAAAACAACACCGTAGAGAGACGAAGGACGAAATATCATTCAACCCCACAAGCGCGGAGTCTTGTGCTTAAACCCTCAGTCCTGAGCCGGCTTTGGTGGTGTATGTTCTTTCTTCCTCTTCTCTGCTCTTTATTTTTTCTAAGGTGCAGACCCAACTATTTCAACTGCAGGCATTTAAAAGCTATATTGAACAAATAGCGTCGCAATCTCGACACTAACGTTTCTTTCTATGCGGCCACCGCCTTGCAGCGATACGAATCAGCCGAACTGCTCCCACTTCATGAAATTCGATCCAAAGAGGACGCCGATTCCTCACTCTATGAGCGCCACCTGACCAATGCTGGGATCTCTATAGCGCACAACTAGTGGAGATAACTACTCTAGGGTTATGAGGATAGATGATGCATCTTCGGTACGTTGGATTATGGAAATAATGAATAGATAAATAATAAAAGTTTGTCGCTTTCGCGAAGAACCAAAGACATTTTGTTACCACTATCTTATCATTATGGTTGCTTCCGCTTTCTCAGTGCTAGCTCCAATTTATTTGATTCTGCTTCATGGACGGTCTGTTGTATACTCCTTTTGTTTTATTCCATTTTAGCACGACTATGCTAACTGCTTTGCATATGCTAGGTGCATACATTTCCAATTTAGTAAAAGCCGCCTTATTGTGTAAAAGATTTCTGCTTTGCTCAAATGAGTACTGCTTGTGTAAGAGTGCTATCTTAGTATATTTTTGTGCAATGGGCCGTTTAACTTTAAACAATGTGTTAAGTGTACAGTTTCCTCTGCTTGCTGTCGATTCGAAACAAGAGGGACTGGGACCTCCGTCAGGCATTCAAATGAATTTGCTCTCAGCTTCTCCTCGTGCCTCAGCAGTAAAGAAAATATACCTCTTATTTTCCTTGTTCTGTTAAATATGCATTTTTCATTTTGTTTTTTAAGTCTATAACGTGATGTTGTCGATACGCTTGAGGCTATTCCCTTCCAGAAAATAATCAGGCTCAGGTGTTTTCTCTTCTCCGTTAGCCACTGGGAAAGCTTTCGCTTCAGGTAATTATTTTCATCCTGAGGCCTGTGTTCCTGAACACGATAATATGTGCAAATTTCTTATGTTTTTCTCAGACTGCAACCGCTCCTCTCCCGATATTTGCACAGTAGTAAAATTAAAATATTGCATGAGGTACGTAGTGGCGTAAAACTTTGCGATAACATATGCAAAACTCAGAAAACAAAGATCTTGATTCAAGTGCACTTGCTCAAAGCATACCCAGCCATTCTGGACAAAAGCGTTTTTGAGCGAGAAATCGTTTAAAAGCGCAATTTTTTCATATTATGTAAGATCTCCTCTATAAGAATCAATATATCTGCAGATCATCCTACGCCAGTCTTGCATTTTTTTTCTATTCCCGTTCTTGCTATTGTCAATTGTGTTCCCCATTCGTTTTCTATAGGCTGTCTTAAGTTTTCGATGCGATCACTGGAAACACTTTAAAAGAAGGATTTTGCTACATATCAGAATAATGGACCATTACCTTCAATATTTCAATAACAGTGTCTTACAATTTTCAATTTTCAAGATTTTCGCCCGAGAAATCTGGACTTGGATCTCGAGCAAGTGCTTCTCGGCCCGATGTAGTGCGTTTTTAACGGGATGCAGTCTTTAATGAAGCCGCCGCAACTGCCGCCAATTTTTTATCGTAAATTTAATCTATTTTACACTTATATACCAAGTGGAAATTTTTTCCTACCATGCACTGCATAAAATGTCCACACTATTGCATCTTTGTTCACCGAAAGATTAATGATTGCTCCAGAGCTAGGTTTTGAGCCTGCACCTCAGGGGCGCAGCGCGCATTGAAAAACGAGCAGTGGTTGGCACTCGCCGAGCCTTGTTGTTCACGACATAAGAACCTGCAGAAACAGCTTAACGTCGATTCTGAGATCCTTCTTATGTAAGTACAATTATTGCGAAACCATACGTTATCGCAATTTCTCAGTCATGCCCGCTCATTTCGGATTGTGCTAATAATCTACCTCTCCTCTGCTCTATCATATCAGGTCTGAATATCGTTGCAACACCGCTTAATAAAGGTGGGAGGACAAATCCCGTGACAACAATGTGCTCGTTTCCTTGGAGCAAAAAAAAAAAAAAACGCTGTGGTATTTCTAGAAAATATCTTTGTGGTTAAATTCTCCTGCGTTATGCGTACCATCTATGATTGCTGTATCAACACGCACTGAATCCTAGGCAGAGACGAAAAGCAGCCAGCGCTGCTGCCTTCCCTTTTTCTGCCAGCATTTACAGCCGAGCCTTATCCGAAAATAAGAAACCGCAGTAAGCGACAGAGAAAGGGCTGTTGCCAGCACCTTGCGTTTCCTTTTTTTTTCCCCAAGGTGTTTGAGGGAAGCTGATAAAGCCGGGGCCGACGCTTCTTTCAGACTTTCCCAGGCCTCGAACAAAAAAAAAAAGCGGGAGCCTAGAGGAGAGTCCAAGAGAGAGTGTGTGATGATTCCAGCGCTGTAAGTTCCCCTCTTCCTTTCAACTTCTTCCCTGGGGAAAGGGGCGAGAAAGAGGAGGGATGGCCTTGAGCAAGGCCGAGGGCGCCTATTGGAGAGAGAGCAGCGCCGGGACCATCAGTGAGGGAAGTAGGGAGAGAACGCGCGCGCACACGTGGTTTGTGACGACGGCCGCGCAACGCGGGGGCGCTCGTGGCGACGGGAAGCAAAGAAGGCCCGCTAAGCGGCTGCTGCCGTTCGGGGAGTCGGCTCGCCGAAGCCGCGAGCTGCCGTCATGCGCCGATCCGCGCCGTGAGCGTCGGGAGTGTCTCCGCCACTCGTCGCCAGTGCCTGCAGTTAAGGCACTTCCTTTCTTCAGTCTGGTCGTCGCCTGGCAGCGATTGCACGAGGGCGGCATCATCCAGTTGTGACTACACAGCCTCTTTTTCTTGTTCTTGCTCAAGATCTGCAAAAGAACGTCGTGGCAGTGATGTCTAGGCTTGTTCTGTACCGGTCAGTCAGCATTTCACCGTTACGAATGACGGTATTAAGCACTGCAAGGTAAAACAACAAGCAATTCTTCAAAATTTCCGGAAGCAAAAGTATAGACAGTGGCCCTGCGCCGGATTCGGCGTTGTGCGTTTTATTGATACATCATTTTCATCAAGGAGCCAGCTGAGCAGCAAGAGTCCTGCTCCGCATCGCAGCCGGGGATGAAAATTCACTGCTTCGTTGCCTCAAGAAATCCTCAGTGACTGCCGTCAGCGTCCGACACGTGCGCAGACGCGGCTACAAAACCGAAGCGCGGCGGAAAAACCGAAGCGCGGCGGCACTCGTCTTTGTTGCCCTTCGAGCATTGTTGATGAATCATTGACTTTTAAAAGTGCCAGGTCGCCGAGATATCGCTGCCTCACTGCTATCCTCTGGACATAAATCCCTGCATGCAATTTGCAAGCGCCTTAAGCATTCCTGCACGGACGCGAAAGGAGCACAAGACCACATGCAACAACTTTGTGCGGCGTTACATTCGTACGGAGGAAACATATAATCTTAAGGATACCACTCACCATGTTCTTCCGGTGTATGTGAGTGCTTCGCATCCATAAAAGCTGGATTACCGTGGTCTAGGGTGGTTTTTCCAGGAAAGCAACATGGGCGTCCAGAGCCGATGTGAGACTGCCGTCTTTGTGGCACACATCTGCGTCTACATTGCTGTCGCCACTGGTGAGTTAGTCTTCTTCCGTGCTAAGAAGAGCATATTGCTTTACTACATCAGAATAGAATGACCTTACGTTTAGAGGCAGTTTGTGAGCGTTTTAATGCTTGAGGCATATCGGAGGCCAAAGCAACGTACAAGGAAAGGGCGTAGCTGACTGTTTCCGAATGCGCCCACAGTCCTTTTACACACAGGCAGGACAATCTTAAGTGTCACATGCATGAGTATCACTTTACAAGGGCTACGTTTTCTGACCTGTGCGGTAGAACTGCATCATTCGCTGTTTGTAAAATCTATCAACTAGTGGAAGTAGTACAGCACAAGACTATGTATGCGTTGCACTATCTCGCAGCAAAGATCTCAGTGTTTTGAAGAGGATGAAATTTCGAAGAGTGGTTGCGACAGTTTACTTTTTATTTTTTTTCTAAGACAAAGATGCGTATTATAAAAAAACATTCTTTTAAACCTTGAACTTCTGCTTCGTTGTAAATGACGTAATAATTGGAAGTACTAGCTTGGACATCGCGAAAAGTATTTCACTCATTTTTTGACAATATTTGACCGCACTCACAATGGAAAGAACAAATTTTGTAGCAGCGAGTCTAGCTCAGAAAACAAATAGCGATAAGCATTCAGCTTTTGTAAAATGATATTTTGATTGCTTTGCCGGTGGCACCTGATTTTTTTTCTTGCTGGTATGATTTTATCTACTGGACTGGTGGTTTTTGTTTGGACACAGGGAACAATATTTTTCGTGAGGTGAAGGCTTTGATCAAGGACAGAGCCCATGGGTTCATTTTCGTTGAGACAAGAAAGCCCAGGCACTAGCGGGGTCTTTCTGTGTCCTTCTGGTTAACAAAATTCTGCTGACAGAGATTTTTCACGTATGGAAATTCGACAGTAGCCTCTACCCGTGTGGACTGTGGCATGGAGGCGAATGTTCACTGCTCATGACCAAAGGAACTGTGGAAAATATATATTAGCCGCTCGTAGAGAAAATATCGCTCCACGGGTCACTGTAGACGATACCTACCGCAATATTTATATTGCGGTTCACCGCAATATTTATGCCGGGCATGGCGTAAAGCCCACTGCAAGGCATGCGTTGCCCTGCCCTCCTGAAAAGCCTGTTTCGAAAGCCTTTCAGCATGGTCCCGATGCAACCGGCGTCTACTCTTGCCTTACACTAAGCTTTTGCCGCAACTGTCCCGCAAATTGGGTTATGACTCGTATATTTTAGCACTTTGTCTATCTCTCCTTTAGAGGGAATAAATATTTTATGAAATGGCTAACATTTTAGTTTTTGGAGAAAAAGAACGGCTGGTGACTAATAATGAGAGCGAGTACAAAATGCAGAACTGGTGATCTGAGGAACAAGTTTTTATTCTAATTTTCTTAGTAGCATTATTTTTTATAGTTTCTTGACGTATCGATCAGCTGGGTATGGAGGCGCAATTAGCTCATCAAAAATATCAGTGGCATCTTTGCTGGGCGACTAAAGCTGCTTTCATTTAAAGCACGAATCCTACCATTCTCACAGAATTCCTTTTGAGTGTTGTAAGATGTGAGCCACGATGCACTGATAACTTATCTTCTTGCAATTGATAGAAACGGCGTCAGATGATAGAGCAGGTGACATTTGTGGAAGTAACTGCTTTATCAAGATGGAAATATACATGAACTTAAGAATCTACGCACCATGTAAGACTTGCCTAGAAATCACTGAAACTCGAAAAAAAAACACAGCAAGTGAAATTCCTTAATAGCATCTGTGTTTGGTGTGTCATGATCGGATGACGCGAGGTTTGTTTGTCTCTGGCGCATCATTTGCGTGACAAGTGCGGAGAATGATGGGACAGGATGTCTTTCACTCTCCGCAACATAACACTCTCAACATGTACAGTAGTGTCCGTGCTTTCTGCGCCCTAGAAGGTGGAATCGTAGATCCTACTCCTCCTGTTTCAACTGAATTTTCAAGTGTGTTTTGCTGACTAATGTCGTCCTCGGGCAGGTCGGAGAATTTCAACCATGTCTCTGAAGCCTCGCATATGTGCTAAAGCGGACGATGCATTGCATTTTTCTCACGCCCACGAAGTACATTTTATTTCTTGGACTTAAAGTTAAGCAGTTACAAAGACGTCGGTGGACATCCAAACGACCAAATAGAAGTGTCATGCGTTAACTCTTTAACGTAAAGTATGAAAAAGCTGCCTGTAATACTCTGACTTGTTGAATATTTCGTCAGGTGGAATTTCGTCAGGATTCATTTCCTCTCATAGTATTGGTTGGAACGTACTTTTATTACACCGTAGCTGTCGCCTAGTGGCTTGAGCAAGCGGGAGGTGCGGGATTCCATCCCCAGTGCCACCGGGTATTCACCGGTGATACAATGGGTATACACTCTTCCCTTGCCTGGAGCTCGGCTTCTTTAGAGTGAAATGTTTGAGGAATGGGTCTTTGTCCCCATGTTATCCAATGGAAACTAATTTGTGCCATGGCGCTCTTTGGGCAAAGCTGCCCTTTTGTCATAAAAACCGATCATCATGATAATTTTATTACAGACGGAAAAATATATTTCGGCTTCGCATATCTGGAGGCCCTCTCTGTTCCGCGTTACAAGAAAATTGTTTATGATTTATGACGCTTTAACGTCCCAAAGCGACTCAGGTTATGAGAGAAGCCGTAGTGAAGGGCTCCGGAAATTTCGACCACCTGGGGTTCTTTAACGTGCACTGACTTCGCACAGTACACAGGCCTCTGGAATTTCGCCTCCATCGAAATTCAACCGCAGCGGCCCGGATCTAACCCGCGTCTTTCGGGCCAGCAGCCGAGCGCCGTAACCACTGAACCACCGCTGCGGCGCGTTACAAGAAAAACCAGCAAAGATTATTACCCTGCTTCAGATAGTCAGGCCTCTTCCAAGTGCTTGATCTTGTGTCAGCAGAGACTTCTTCAGCGCACGTGAGGTACTGGGGCTTTTTTCATGTAAGCACGCAAAACTTTCTCATGATTTGGTTCTCTCTTAATATATAAACTTAATTTTCACTTTACTAAGCAGCTTTGACAATGCTGAAAATCATTTGATAGTTTATATCCGAAAATAATATCAGAAAATTACCTATAACATGAAGTAAAACAGCTTGAAATAAGCATTGTACGCCGTCAGTACATATCTTTTCAGGATTACCTAAAGTTCTCTCCGTCCTATTCCTTTCCCTATAAGATTACATCGTCAATAAAGAACAAAACGTGCACTAAAGAGCCTGGAGATATAGGCTCTTCTAGAAAGCTGAGCCACTCGATCACCTTTTCCTCGGCTTTGATTCCATCTCATCGCCAAGAATCCACACCCATGCACAAAACAACGTAGGGCATCCTGACTGTCACTTTTGCGCCGCGTAGCCTGAAAATACCGTCATGATCTGTCCACGCGCCACTCGATCATTGCCCTATTTCTGCCGAACATCCTCCACACAACGTTCTCTATTCCTAAGAGCACTGGTCCATTCCTCATGCTTCAGTTTTTCAAAACACACGGAAGCTCTACGCTACTACATCACCTAATGCATTGCATTGTTGTAGCTTACGTTCTGATATCCTGGTACTCTTCTCCAGCACCCGTTGCTTTTTCTAGAAAACCGTGTTATTCGTGCAATGAAGAATCTCTAAGAAGCGATAGGCTGGTCGCTCGTGGTACGAAACTGAATGGGAAGTCAGTCCATCTGTGGAATCACCCAGGATGGTAGATTTGTAATAAGGAATTACTACTTGGCATCCACGCAAGTGCAGCAGTGCGGCTACAAAGAAAAGCTAACAACTCTCGCGGAAGCTTCCTAATCGAAAAATTCCTGCTGGTATTGGGATCGAACTCGTGACCTCCGTCTATAGAGGGCAGTCACTCTACAAATGAAGCTCACAACGACGGCTAGCAGGTGATAGGACGGCAGCGAATTGATCTAGAGCTCCAAGCGGGAACGATGTTAGTATAGTGCGTGGGGGAAACTCTCAAGGTGGAGTTTAGTTGCAATAACGGTAGAATTACTAATTAGCACGTTCCCAATTTGAAGTGGCCGGAAAGTGGTAAACATTTCTTATTTTAATCTTTGAGAGGACGTAGACGGGGCTCGTAGAAACAAAAGGGAATCTAAAATACAAACGGTTTAACCATTGCTGCCGAGCATGCTGGCACCTCGGTCTACAGCGGTAAGAAATAGCGCCGCCTATCGATTGAGGCTTGCCCCTCTTTTTGCAGGTGAGACGCTCATTGGTGGCGAGGCGATTATATGGTCTTGTGCACCAGCGTCTTTTCAGTGCATCTTCTATCTGTAATGCCAGAAAAAAAGCACGTACGTGCATACAAGTCATAAAAACAGCAGGCGAAGCTGAACAACAGAGGGAAAAAAGGTCGCGACACAGGGTTTGCATATGCAGACAGGCTTTGTTCGCGTGAGGGAACAACTTTCTTTCCCTTTCGCAGCGTTCCTTTTGTTTGACTCGCGGTAGCCTCCTCCGATCCGGTCGATTGGCCTTCGTCTGAATGGAGAGCGCGCCGCACTTGCTGAAAGGAGCCCGCCTTTACTGTCTGTTTTGTTCCCCTCTTCGACGAGTGCGGAGGTTGCGACCTCGTCGCCACCGACGAATACGAGGGAGCGCCGTTAGTGTAATGAGCCGTCTCCGACATAAATTGCCCGATGGGCTGAGTCTATTGCCGAGCTCCCGCGCGGTGGCATTTTGCACGCGTAATTGGCGGCGCTTGATTGATGATTCCCGGCGCTGGCAGAAAGGACGCTGCCCCAGAACATGAGCACGAAATGGCCTCACCTCGAACTCTGCTTTGCCCTAAAAGTTTTTCAGAATATGAGCGCTGAGTGCCTCAATCCTGATTATAGAGTGCAGCGATTTTTCGATGCGTGAAAGGACTCGATGAAAGACTGCTGGCCTAGAACTGCACACGTATAGCGTTTGTTCCTGTTATGCCATTAACAATAGTCGGTTGGTTTCTGAATCGTGCTCTGAATGTTTGGAAAAGGGTGTGGCGGATTGTTAGAAACTTTGTTTTAATGACACTGATGAAATGCATAATGCATGCATTCATTTAGTGTTCATTTTTATTCTGGTCTGCTTTTCAGAAATAGCGGCAAATAAATAAAAGCAGGCCTCTCAGGCAATATTATGTCAAAAAAGCCAAAAACAAAAGTCATTAAGTTCTTTTGTATAACTGGCAGTGTGCGTACTTATTGTCTGCGTAGTAACCAATCGACATAATTTCCCACTTCCTTTGTTGACATCGAGAAGCGTGAGGACAGCAGTAAGGAAATTTTTCAGTAGGCGCTATTTCTTCTTTGATTCATTAAAATTATGTGCCGGTGTTCGAACTGTCTGGTACAGCAGAGCTTCTTTCTAATTTCATTGTCGCTTTTGTGAAAATAACTATTAACCAAAATAATTCTGGAATGGCTGAATAGACAAAAATTGAACGCAGACAAAAACACTGACTTCTGAAGGATGCCATAAGAATCTCAAACTAGAAATATAAGCACTCTTAGGTGCGGGTAAGACCTATTTCTTATGCAGTGGGCGTATTCACTCTGATGATGATGATTATGATGAGGTGTTGGAAAAGCATACAGTCAAAAGAGGCGGGTCAGGTGCTTTCTCTCATAATGTTCCTCTATCTTGAAGGCTTTTTTTTTCTGCAATTCTCTTTAATCATGCCTTGAGCACACACCGCATGAACATCGTTGCAGCACATTATACACTGCGCATCTGGAGGAATACCATGACTTTTCCCGCTATAGCAGAATCACGTTCTAGTTCAATGTAACCTGCGCACTGCTTACACGGGCTATATGGTTGTTGCAGTTTTATCATTAAATGCCTCAGAACACAACTGACGTGAAATAAAAAAAAAATGCATATCAGTTACGCACTTGTGAGCGACGAGGGCACAGTGATGCTATGGGTACACACTGCACGCCATTTCCTTCCGATTCTGTTAGGCTTGATGAGACTGGCATATAAAATCCACGAGTGTTATCAGTGCATAAATGTTCCGGATTTAGAATTTAGAATTTACTTCTGCGCTAGAGTGAATTTTCAGATCGCCGCTTTTTTTTCTGTTAGCTGCTACTGTTCGCTTGCAATCTTCACAAATTTATGGGACTCCAAGAACAGATAAAGGTAATGAGGCAAACTAAGGCGAACAGGTTAACCAGAAGCAGATACCAGTCTCCAACGTTACACTGAGGGAAGGTGAAGAAGTGATATTAAGGTGGAACGAGAATAGAAAAAAAAACGAAACTAAAAGGCGGATACGAGCAGCGCTCCTCAATCTGTCACAACTTTTCCACGGGCTGTTGATGGCCAGGGCCACCCGTTCAAAGCTTTTAAATAGTTCTTGCCAAGTGTTAACGGGAACTTCTCCGCTTGCCCTCCACCCCGGCCGACACGTCCCGGCTCTTATCCACTGTAATGTTCCCAATAAGCGTTTTTTTCGGGCCGCTTGATTAGCGGCCTCTGGGTGGCGGAGAGAGCGCGCGTTTTCTGCCTGCTGCCTGGGCCGCTCGAGGCCCTAGATGGATCGATGGAATCGACCCTTGGCGCGGTCTGTGCCACGGCCTGCTCGCTAACGTTCTCGCCTCTGTAAGCCTCTCCAAGCTCAGAGCCTGCCCAAGACTTCCGCAAGCAACGCCGCCTTGACCCAGCACGCCCCTACGCTTGCCCTTCTTTATGCGAGCAGCCCCGCTTCTGACGTTCTCAGAGTCGATCCTTCTCTTCCTCCTCCTCTTCCTCCTCCTTGCTGACCCCTTCATCCTCCTCCCGCCTACTAAGTTTCTGGCAATCGACACTCCCCCGTGTTCCAGCAGGTTACTGGCCGACGCACCCCTCAATCATTAGCTGCCCTCTTTGTTGCAGGCTTTATGCCACCTGGCTGTGATCCCGACGAGCTCCTCCTTGCTCTTGTTGCCTCCATGCCGAGGGTTTTAAAGCTGTTGTGGCGTTTTTCCTGTCATTATCAACGCCCTCGGAATGGCAGGGGATGCACAGACTGAAGATAAACGCCCTTTTTCTGGGGCATTTGTTTTTTTTTCAGGGTGAATTAAACAGTGAGATATATGCGGTATACAACATGAAGTACCATAGCCTTCATGTACAGGTGCTTCTTATGCCGGCTAGTTATAGACAAAAATTAATTAGAGTTTTATTATTAACTTCCAACACTAAAACCAATTCGCCAGAAAACGGTAAATAAGTAAAACGACCAGTAAGTAGCGAATAATTTAGACGCTTCAGCTTTTCTCGGAAGGTACCTAGAAATGAACTGTTGCAGTTGTTAGAAATAATATAATCTCAGATCAGTGTGTGATCGCCCTGCAACTGTCGCACGGGGAGCTTCGTGACATCGCGTCTGCATGGTCACGTACCAAATTCTAAAGGAAGCAGCGGATCAACGAGTGAGAAGAGTGTGTGGCAAGCTTTGTTGTCCCTGCGACCAAATTCTACAGGTATGTCTTACATATCCGCAGATATCTTAACATAGTATATAACATACGATACCATACCATGTACAGCATAACAAACTGACAGCAATATCACCATCAGCCGTGTTGCAGAGGCATGTTGTACCAGCGCAGCAACCATCGTCACCACGCCACTCACGCTGGCAAGCGCGAGCATCGAAGACAGCACCTGGAAGACTGCGATCAACTCGGACACTTCGTCATCTGGCTACCTAAGCTCGGGCGCTCCTACGCTGGCTAGGAGGCGCTGCGCTGAGCCGGTATCCGTTGTCGAGAGAAAGAAAAGTGGCAACGCAAGTCGGTTCTTTGCCTCGACGACTGGCACCAGCACTGCACGTCGAGGCCTAGTCAGCTGAAGAGCAAAGCGTCCGAGCCGTTCGCAGTCTTCCCGGTCGCTGTCTCAGCGTTTCAGACTCCCACTAGCCGCGCGGGGGTCGCTTTGCTGAGATGATGGTCGCTACAACATGTTAATAGAGACGTAGCTCTCACCTATTTAAAAAGGCACATAGGCGGCGATAAAGTGGCCAGCGCTGTTGGAAGATGAAGTCCCCTAGTTCCTCAAAAGGCCACGAGATGACTCTTTGCTAAGTGGACAATTTGTGCGCGTTAATAAACTTGTTACACGACTTAATACCAAGCTTTGATGGCAAAGGAATTATTCTCGCCTGGCGTTCTCTCTTTTTCTCCTTTGTCCTCAGAATCGGCCACTTTCCAGGAAAACTTGTTCGCCTTAAGAGTTTGACACGCTGGTCCCTAAGGTCGCTTGGGTGTCCCTAGATTGCATACTTTTTCGCAGAGCTTAGCACTGCTTCTACCATTGCATACGGCTTTATAACACGTCATTGTCCATATTAATTGGTGCCGCTTATTAGTAACACTAATCGGCAGTGTTCCTCTGAAGTGTTTCGCCTAATTTTTGGTGTGAATTGCTTCTACAAGGCCTTCCTTTATATTTATCCTATTGAATGAATATTCACCAGTGATGCATAGGTAGCCTGCCCGACTCACGACCCAAACGAAAGCGGTTCGTTCCAGTTTGACCGCCTTTTTGTTTTATGCAAAACACTTTTTTACGCCACTACCCTCTCAACCAATCAGGCTTCTTCATTCGCAAAAGCTCCGACACTCTCCCATTAAAAAAAAAACAGCGCTAACCACATGTCTATAGCGTGGTTAAGCTGAAGCTAAACGCCAAGAATGAAGGGCCAAGTGATACCATCTGGCTTATAGTTCAACGAGAGAGTTGATGTATATTTTGGTTTCCTTTGGCAAGGCGTCAACGCTTGAGCGGTAGCAGACGCTGTGATCACAGGCTCCGTTTAGAGGTGCGTGAGTAGTGCTTTATCTGGAGGCTGGTGCCCGGTGAATTTGGCGTGTCCACACCTATACATCTTATACCATGGTTTTATGACTTCTCAGAAGCGTTTTTGTATCGTGTCTATGTAGGCTTGCTAACGGTAGTGTACTGGACAGCCTAAAAAGCTTTGTAAGCAGGCAGGAATTAAGAAGTTTTTTTATATTAATTTGCTATGCATTGCGAAAGAAAAAAACGAATGGAAATGAGAGGAGCGAAAAACGCGGATAGTGTGCGACGATATTAAAATATTATAATATCGACTTGATATTATTAAGTGGCCGATGAACTCTTGCTGCAGGTAATTTTCATTTTGAAATCCGGATTCCAACACGCATCTGTAAATTTCAAAGTCTCGATAATTTGTTTCTTGCCATGTCTGTGTACCGCTTTCACCTCATACAAGCCCGATAATGTCTGGCGCATTCAAACAAAAACACCTCTTTCAGTCGTGGACATACAGAATTATTTATTTTGGTACTCTTGACAAGGCTTGTCTATTTAAAGCATAGGAAACACAAAAAGATCACAGACACGCAAGCAGTCCGTTGCATATATAAAAAAAATTCGCGCCGATGCAAGTACGTAGAAAAGTACAGAAGGAGAAATTTTTTAGGTGAACAACTAATAAAAACTGCTCACGCAGATTATAGCCTGATTATGTGCCGCTTGCTAAGCTCAGAACTCACCGAAAAATGTTTGTGGAGAGCGATAATCAAAGATTGTTTAAGGCATGGTCCCCGAATGCGGTTGCAGTGTCCAGTCAGGTGATTCCTTGGTTCTCGAGAAGAAAAGCCGTTCACCAGACGAAGAGTGCAATGCTAGATGACAAAATGCCAGTATATATATTTTTGCAATTGTCCGTTCAACTTTGTGGATGACCACATTATTTTTCCCGTGACTGTTGCAGAGAGTTGTGAAAGAACATCACAAAGCTAGTAAAAAGCCGACCAACAGCCTGGGTCTGATTGTTTACATCGAGATATTGGTAACCGTATAGCAAGTTGTCATTTCTGCACGCTTTTGCATCTATTTCTGTCAAACATAACCGAGAAAACAATGTTATTCTTTTCTTTTTTTCTGTCTCATTCCTCGACTTCCTCTCGATGACAAATTGTCCTCCAGCAGTGACACAAGCTAAATAAAGGTAAACCAGCTCAAAACACGGGACGAAGGAAGAAAACGACACACAACGCGACACACAAGGCCTGGCATTCACTGTTGACGTGGAGCCGCTGTAAACGTTTCACTCTTGTTTCCTTTGCTAGCGTACCGTGTGAATTAAAAAGAAAAGGACAATTCGGTCAAATACACACGGTATCCTATTGGTATTCTCTTGGCGCAAGTCCTCGTTGGCTACTAGAGATGCACCCGCCCTTCCTTCGGTCATCACTCAGCAGTGTGTTGCTCGCTGCTCACGAAATCGAGTGGTGCAAGGAAGCCTTCGTGAGCCACCAAAGAGACACACCATGTCTGGCAAGGCATCTGTGGTTGGCATTTCATTGTTGTGAACTATATTTTGTTGCTGCTCTTTAAGAGGCGTGGAACCTCAGAAGCGCGGACCCCTTTTTTTCTGTAAATTAGACATTAAATTACAGAACGCCACAATGTCTTTGCCAAATATACGGCGAGTTCTGACAGGGACACTTTTAAGCTCGTAGTTGCAGCTATCAGACAGGATATTATTTCAAACCATGCTTATTGATAGCATATATTTTAAAGAGGGAGGCAGGCGCTTTAACCGAAAAATAAAGGGACCACGATTCTCAAGAAAAGTAAAGCTTTCTACTGTATGTGCAAAGGGCAGAGAAGTCGAATTGATTTGTACTGGAAGCGTTTAAATACTGAACAACATAAAGGTGATTTTTATAACATCAAGTACCTGATCTTCATGACCAGCAATAGGCATATTGGTCTTATTTTAGCAGCACGATAATCGCGAAAGCCCTGAAAGAACATAACAATTTGTTAACGCTGATGCACATTGATGTACCTTTTGTACTAGATGATTTTATATTTGCTAAAAAGTGATCAGTAAAAAAGGTATCGCTCTTAACTTTCGCATGTAAAATAAGTGCTACAAGATGTTTGTATTGTTACTACGTTGCCCTTAATTGTGTATAGGTTTTCTTGATTGCAAATTATATTTCTCAACTTTCCTGCGCTATTCCTTGGCAGCAATGTAGAAATCTTAATTAGCGAAAAGATTCTTTGTACTCAATATTTGCTGACTGCGAATGCGTCGATATATATTCCAGCTGTATCTTATGCATGCTTCATTGATAGGTCGGAAGACTGCCCTTTTACAGAATTTTGTAAACTTGCTGGTTTTCGGAACGTATATTAAAACAATATTCGTCGACAGCTCCAAATAAATATTTATCTCCCTAGTGCACGGTATTCCTTACAGTAAAACATTTTCTCACATAGCACGAAAGGCTGTTCTTGCTCAAAGTTTATTTCATGTAACGGAAGGTGACAGCTTCCCCTGCCGCAGACGTTCATCTACTTTGTTTACCTGTGCTTTTTTCGTAGGCTCCGATAATTCCCCCCTTTCTCAACCGGGCAACCCACCAAATAACTCAAATGTAAACTCTCGTTAAATACGTATGGTAGGGTGGCATTGCGTAAAGCGCTTGGAATGACTGCGAATCCGAACACAACACTTCTTATAGATACTTACCTCCAGTGCTGTCGTCATCGTTCTTCATCACGAAATAACAGATGAGCTGAAAACCTCATCAAACGATTCAAGACACCAAAGAGAGAAGCACGTTCTCTGGCATTGCCAGTTAAACTATTCATAAGTAACACGTGATTCATGTTACTCACTTGATTATCCGGCTTTCCAATGTTGGTCGTCTGTTAACAAGCCTCACCAGTGATGAGCATCTTGAAATAGCCTTATCTGTACCTTCTGTTATCTCATTTACTTTCTGTTCTTTCTACTATAAGTGTTAGCAGCAAAGCTATTAAACATTGTACCACGCCTTATTTCATTCTCGCGAAGGAAGCGGAAGAAGCATACTTTCTCACGAAGATGACGAACGCAAAGGGCGTGCAAGGAATATGGAAGTGTGAATGCGAGGGCAGAGCGCGATGATTCAGAAAGAGGCGACACTGCTATAAAAATGTGAAGAATGAGAGGCAAACGGAAATCCTATTATGGGCAGAAAGCGAGCCTGGACGCTAGAAAGGACGAGTTTAATGTTCTCATTTAAAATTCTAAGGCGTTGATTTATATGCGCATGCACAAGCGTCCCATCCCGTCGTCCACGCGAATTGCGCAGCGCAGGCGCTTCTTGGTCGTTTTCTCAGTGTCCTGCATAGGCGACTTCTGCTGCACCCTATTTTATCTCCTTCTTTTTTCGCTTGAAGGAAATGAAATAAATGGTTGAAATTGGTTTGCGTAACATGTCACGTACTTCCACTATAGCTCTTCTGGCACGTATTCTTGTTTGTTTTATTTTGAAGCGTGGATTTTTCTATGCTGACGGCAAGCTTGTAAGGCCGGCAATGACCTAAAAATACAACTTTAATATAAATACATTAATTCAAAGACAGATGAAACTGTCTCATGTTACCAAGTATTTTTTTCCTTTTTTCTTTTGCTCTTTCCTTTGTGCTGCAACCTCAAGAAAGTGAATTCTCTAAGAATAATAAATAATAATAATTGGTTTTTTTGGGGAAAGGAAATGGCGCAGTATCTGTCTCATATATCGTTGGACACCTGAACCGCGCCGTAAGGGAAGGGATAAGGGAGGGAGTGAAAGAGTAAAGGAAGAAGGAGGTGCCCTCCTCGGTGGCGCAGACGCAGCGCGTCAGTCTCTAAGAATGCTGTTACAAGATTTGCGCAAGCTGCATCTTGCGCTGTTTAAAATGAGCCATCGCTCCGTGTTTGATGGCTTCACAATTTTAGGAACACTAGATAAAAGTGAGCGAGAGTTGAAAAAGCCATTCCCCAGGGCAAAGAAACTTTTTTTAGCCTGCGCGAAATTCTGTTTCTTTTTTCACTCACCTGCAAAACAAACAGCATCAAGCGAAGCACTACACATTTTCATCATGAATGGCTACCGAAACTTTCTTCCAGAGCTGACACCTAAGACCATTCAAATGACCAATTCTAAGATCCCAATTTTGGTTCTCAACGCACTCAGCAAAAGTTGAACATGAACATTAATGAAGGGTAGTATTAGAGCCAATATGCAAACGGAGCAAAAAGGATGTCACGCAAACTTAGTTCCAAGTTATTGTGGCGTTAATTGTTCTTAGCTCTCATTAAGTCTGGAACTCGTGCTGGCGTCTGTAAGCCCACCGACATGCAGCCCCTGCTAAAAATACATCACCCACTTACAGGCCCGGAGCTTGCCATCAAGCATGTCTGAGTCTCCCGCATACGAGGCAGATATTTAAATATTCCTCCTCTCATATCTCTCCATTCCTTTGAAGTCACGGCCATTTAGCGCTGGTTCATTCACGTTGAAGTTTGGTATCTCTCCAGTGATATTTCTTTGGGTGTGACAGAAGTGAAAGTTCAGAAAGTGAACACTTAAACCATTTATTTTGAATTCATTTTTTCTTTCGTTCATTTCGCATCAGAAATAGAATTGCAGCCATTTCACGATTACAATGCACGATTTAAATATTCCTCCTCTCATATCTCCCCATTCCTTTGAAGTCACGGCCATTTAGCGCTGGTTCATTCACGTTGAAGTTTGGTATCTCTCCAGTGATATTTCTTTGGGTGTCAGTATATTCACGTTTAATATTTATTGAATTGCCAGTGCGCGTTACTCTCTCTATATATGCTGGAAAACATAGATTAAACATGGTAAGTAGGTGGTAAGCTTTTTAAACAGCATATTGTATTATAACAATACCCTTAAAGATAAAAAATCCTCGCCTAAGCACTCGGGTGTCCTTTACGAAACAGCACATTCGTTATTCGTGAAATTCGTTATCATCACTATTGATGATGCAAAACGACTGTAACATTTTTCTCGCCGGGTTCGTAGAAGGTTGCGCGTATAAATGCTACGGAAAATATTTGCCGCAGTTTTTTTTGCTTTTTTTTTACTGCGAAAGTGACTGAGAGGATTTCATCAGCAGGAACAGGGAGGGGGGCGGAGGGGAGACGGGTATTAACTATATTAGCAAGGTGACATTGTGATTTTCCGCACGCATGCATTCAGCCTGTGCAATTCGTGTTTGAAAAAAAGTGCGCCCAGAGGCCACGCCAAGGACGCCAGAAGTCAACGTAAACGCAAACCGAATGACGCTGTAAAACTCAGGGCGCGAGATGTAAACGCAAGCCCTATAGATATGGCGGGGTCACCTCGCGTTTCCTCTTCGCATTGAGCCAGCATGGCTCTATAGTGACGACCAAGGTCAAGCGCTTGCATTAGGGGCGATTTTATGGCATTGTAATATGAACCAACGCCGTTGACTGTGCACAAAAGGCATGGGAAAGAAAATGGTTTCGCCTTCAAAAGTGCATTTTTTTCCTACCCACGAATGTTCATGGTGCCTCCACTCTGGCACTTGCTTACAGCGGTTAAAAACAACAAAATATTTAGCAACATAACTCGATAAATAAAATGCGACATAAGTATTGAAAATTTGCGTTTTCGGTCACAGTATACAGAACTTTTCTGCTTAATAATGGCAGTTTTGTTGCACAAAGCTTCTTTTTGGTGCCTCAGCGAAGCTGTACCAGTTCAGTTCGTGATAATGCTGGTCAAAAGGGGAAAATGGCTTTCCAAAGGCTACCCGTAAAAATGTACGCTTTATTACAGCTGAACTGAAGCACATGTTTCAGCTGTGCGGCATTATAAGAAGAAACTCAAGTGAGTTGATTTTTATGCAACTTTATTGCTTTGAAATAAAGAACAAAATGCCTTGAAAGTAGCTTGAAGGGTTTTTTTTTTGTTGTTTTAGAAATTAGTCTGAACCGTGTTAGTTTTGCGAACGGAATTTTTGTTGCAGTTCACACGTACATTTTCTATCTTTTGGAGTGAACGGACATAACATTGAAAATTATATCATTATTAAGCGTTTGTTTTCTGACATGCCTAGACTGAACTTGTCAGGCTCCTCTCAGACAATTACAGGACATGTGCACATTTGCTCATTGCATAAAACGTGAATTAAATTGAACGCTGTCATTGAATGGCTTCGTGACACAGCGACCCCATGAGGCGCGCAGCGCACTAGGTTTCGTTCAGAAGCGTCAAACTATTCGCCACTTTCTTTTAAGCGGATGGCATTGGACTTCAGATCATGCGATTTCATGCCCATTAATCTCAAAAGTGGCTGATTGGTCGAGTGGACGATAACGTCACAAATTCACGTATCCTGGTTACGTCATCACAACCTTTCCAACATGAAAAGTGACAATTAAAATAAATCAATTAAATTCTATTCAGTTGAAACCTTGTCACGGTGGCGCTACCCATCACCCGATTTCGCGTCTTCAGTTAGTCACAAAACCCGCTGCTTGGTCGCGACGGCGATGACGTCACAAGGTCACGCGACCACTCCACCGGTGCCACTATTTCCATTGAAATCGGGAAAGAGCGAGACAATAGATGGTAAAAGGTCCAATGGAAGGCATCAATTGCATCTGGCCTACCTACATAGATGAAGACACTAAATAGACCAATGAAGAGGAAGTGGATGAAAATATACTCAGCGCGTGATTTTGTGTGTTCCAATAAGGGCACAATGAAAGTGACCTTTTTGTGTTTGTAGCCCGGGTTCATTATTATTATTATTATTGTGTTTGTAGGGAAAGGACTGACACAGACACAGAAAGATAAAGCAGCAACATTGCTACTAATGTTATCGCATTTCATTCTTAAGGGGTGTAAAAGTGTCCCCATAATTTCTCCTTTTTGTTGAATACGTTGCTGCTTAACTGAAAAAAAAAGAAATGCATATTCCCATATTCGTTCCCGTTTTCTCCTTACACTCTACAAAGACGCACGAAGTTGCGGCCTGTTGTAGCCGCAAAACTATTTTTTATTCAAGATGCATTCGAAGATAAAAGCTCTTGGTACCTTCCGATCGCCGAGATCGAAGCTGGGATCAGGGTTTGTTCTTTCCAGCTTTTCCCCCTTGCTCCTAAGCGAAATCCAATTCTTGCTTTCGGCCGCATTCGGGCATGAAGGTCTTGCAGAACTGCATCCAGGTCATGACGCTAGCACGAGAATTTGCTCATTACAGCTTCCTCTCCATCTTCTTACCCTCACGCAAGACGAGAGCTTCCCGACGTCAACAGCGACGAAGGGATGTGTCTCCCGGTAAGACCGCAGCTGTTCCCAGAACAGAACCCCATTCCCTACATACGGGCACAAAGAGAAGGCGCGCATTAGCGGCGGACGCACCGCGACACGCTTTATTCTCGCTCGTCATACGCGGCACCGTGCAAAGCCTATCTTATGGCGAAACGGATCCTTCCGCAACATGTCCGTTCCCTGCATCGAACCGCCGGGTGATTGGTTTTTGTAGCTAACCATAATCTTTTTACCTCACTCTTTGTTGTCGCCGCACCGTCTACAGACTGGCCACCAAGCTCCTTTCTGGGCGCCTGACTTCGTAGACAGGGCACCACTGCTCGAGAAAGTAGCGTCGATGGATCGCATACAGATGCAACTGGCTCGGTGCTGCGTTCGACGGTGCCACCTTGCAACACGCCTGTTACCGACCGAGCTTTGTTGGCGAGAAAAGGAAGAGTGGGTGGAACGACTGTGCTTACGTTGATGTCTGGGCGACTGGGAGCCTTATTGGACTGAAGCAGCTGTATGCCGCAATGCCACTGCTATTTTGTCAGAGCACGAAAGGCCTTCGGTATTACCAATATCGTCCCCTACGGCCACCATCCCCACTCCCCTTTAGGCAAATCGTTCATGTTGGATGGCGCTGCGAACAACACCGTACTTTCTGTGTCCATTCCCATAGGCTCTCTAGTAGCCTAGATTTTTCCTGGTTCGAAATCTAAGAGGGAGAGCAAAATAAAGAAGGGAGGAAGGCACCAACCATTCTTTTGCTCGGCTGCGGATGTGGAGCCTCGAATTTTCTGCTGAGAAGACAAAAAAACAAGAGGTAACATCTCGTATGCAAATAGAGGAAGCCAAGGAAGCAAGCATAACAAGGAAATTGAGGGACGGGGCAATGACTGTCCAGCGCATCGTCTATCGCAAAACAGCTCAGTGGGCCACAGTTCTGTGCGCCGTCTGGAGTTGCACATCCACTCAGCGTTCTCCATCCCTCTATGCTCCCCAAGTCCTTCTACCCACTTTGCTATGATGGTAGAGACTGTGGTGCTGAAGGCGACTGCCGCAATGAACGCCACAGAAAAGCGTAGGTAGAGACACTCATAGAGAGGACGGTTCCTGCCGTTCTGTATGCAGCTCGTAGGAAGTGCGTTGGGTCCCCTTTATGTCCGCCTGAATGCAGAACAGCGCGCTCACTCGGAAACAAAGGCGGGAAACGGAGTGAAACAAGGAGGAAACGCCGACTCAGCATTCGTGCCGGGGCGGAGCGCACCAGTCGCTTTTTTTCCGCTTTACGACTGCCGATTCCTTTTCTTTCTCTTTCCGCATTATTCATAGTAAGCGGGAACCAGCTTTCCATTCTTCCCAACTATTTTTTGTGTAGTTTTTTTTTGCGTGGCAGCGCTCCGTCTTTCACCTGGCACAAGCAAAACAATTTCTTAAATCTCACTTGAGTCTAAGTTTCCGATGTTGCTAGCGGCCGAGGTATGACAAGCCAGTTGATTGATATAGTATTGATGAATCTACGCACGTTATAAATGAATCAAACTATTATGATTGGATTTTAATGCAGCGAAAGGAAAGTAAGTACATCTCGAGTCACGTTCACGAGAAAATGAGGCTAGCACTTAAACAGGTAGACACCCGGCAGACATGTTAACATTTCTGAAGCATTAATCCTGAGAGATTTAAAATTGTTGAAGGAGCCTAGGAGATATATGCTGTCCTTTTGAATCGTGGTGAAATTATCATACTGTTTTTATTTGCCATACGCAGGAAGACAACTCGAGAATGTGCGTATATCCTGCAAGTGCGGGTGGCTGAGATTTGTTTCTGCTATTTAATTTCCTTAAACTACCTCTTAACTGTCTCAGCATCACGTAGATAAATAAACCTGCCCGGACCTGCAATCAAAATGAGAAGCCTGCGAGAGATATTGGGCCTGAATACAATTGAATAGTAGTTCGCACCGCTCAATTTTTTTTTTTTACTGATTGATGCGCTACCTCAAAACATTCCTAATCTCTTCCGTTCAGTCTTGAATCAACCCACTCTATGAAGGCACTGTGAGCCATGTGCGTTTTTCTATGTAACTCTAGTTGATATCGGTCTGTAAATTCTATATACACCATCTTATCATGATTACATAATCCGACGAGTTTTAACTGCGATCAACCTACTCCGTTAAGTTACTATCTTAAAAGAATCGCTAGAAAACGTCCACAATTCAGATGTGCGGCGAGCAATGAATGCTCTTCTCTAGCCATTCTAAATATACCATTACACCGCACTTCTTGACCACAGCTGAAATATTACCAGGAGCGGGTTCTAAACAAACTACCTGCCAGTGTTTAACGCTATTCACTACTGACGCCACTTGGCCACAACATGCTATGTGATATGAATACATCCTTAGGCTCGCACACGAAGACAAAGTGGAAGTTTGGGCGAGTTGTTTCGTCGTTATCGGAACAGCACAAAGGTGTGGACGGGAAAAGAGGACACAGCCGGTGCCTGTGTCCTGGTTTCAAGTCCACGTCTCTGTGATGTTTAGATGATAACGTATGAAGAAAAAGAAGCTGATGCTTGGGGTGGGAAAGGTGTTGCATAATCTTAAAATAAAAATAAACCGCTGTCTCTCCTGTCTTCCAACCGAGCTGACACATTTAACCTTTTTTTTTTCTCAGCAGAAAATCTAGGTGAAAAAGAAAAAAAAATTTGGTGATTAGGCAGGGCAGCGTCAAAATAAACCTCATACGAAGCAATTTTTTTCCTGATTCACTGTGTGTTGTAGTCACTGTGAAGTTATGTTTAGCTTGAAGAGCTGAACCACCCCTGTGCGCCAAAAGGCTGCGGACGCTCGTGCTTCTAGATAGGGAAGACGTTTGCGCCAGTTTGGCCACAAAATGGCGAGGGTCATGAATCGATGGCCGTTAGGAGCCGGACAATAAATATGCGCGCTGCTGTAGCGGACACTTCTAATTTCGCCCCCTCTTTCTGGGTCTATCAGAAGAGCGTTCAAGATTGGTCTACGGCAACAGGGAACAAACAATTTGGAAATCTTTTCGGCGCACCAGCATCATTATTATAAAATATCCTACTTAACTTCAGCGCCTCTAAATTAAGTGGCGCCTTTAATAAATATACAAGGTAATTGAGGATTAAAGTTTCGCCTTGATATTTAATGCGAATGGCTGGAGTATCACTTCAGTTACCTTCACATGTTTTGATTAGAATTTGGTATTTCTTTCTCACAACGTTGGAGCACTGTACTACTAAACTAGCATGAAGACGGAATAAGAACCTATTTAATCCCCCAAAATTTAAACAGCTATTAAACTTTTCACAGGTGCTGAAAGAGTAAAACAAGAAAAGCTTCTTTGCGCTATTTAATTTACTTTGGCGTGGCGCGCGCCCAACATATCTTATGGTTTCCGTCTGCGAGTGTCAGCTGGAACCCAATTTTTTGTGTGCTAAACTGCACAGCTTGACTAAGGGTGCCATCTGTAATTGTTTCAAGCAAGTTAAGGGGGTGCTGCGATGATGGTTTGTTTTATGGGGGTTTAACGTCCCACAGCAACTCAGGCTATGAGAGACGCCGTAGTGAAGGGCTCCGAAAGTTTCGACCACCTGGGGTTCTTTAACGTGCACTGACATCGCACAGCACACGGGCCTCTAGAATTTCGCCTCCATCGAAATTCGAACACCGTGGCCGGGATCGAACCCGCGTCTTTCGGTCCTGCAGCCGAGCGCCATAACCACTCAGCCACCGCGGCAGCCGGTGCTGCGATGAATTTCACTTATTGCTATGTGTTGCATCCTAATCTCCGTAGATCACTTTCTAAACTTTTTATTCCAGATCCTTTCGCCACTACCACCGCAGTGGCGTAGGGGTTATGGCGCCCGGCTGCTTACCCGAAAGACGCGGGTTCAATTCCATCCGCCATGGACGAATTTCGATGGAGGCGAAATCCTAGAGGCCCGTGTACTGTGCGATGTCAGTGCACGTTAAAGAGCCCCAGGTTGCTGAAATTTCCGGAGCCCTTCACTACGGCGTCCTTCACAGCCTGACTCCCTTTGGGACGTTAAACCTCTATAAACCAAACCAATCCTTTCGTCATGGATAAGCGCGACATTAAAGTCTCTTAAATCTGACAACTCAAGCTGTGCATCTCTCAAACTTGTGCGATGATGTGCCACATCGCGTATACCTTTAAGATTGAACTTTCTTCCTTGTTAAGAGTGGTTTCTTTTTTTTCTGCAAATCTTTTTCGTGATAGCTTTCAAATTGTGTTTCTCATGCCCATAAGGTGTCAGAAAATTTCCGCTGCAAAAAGGCTATAAAGTCAAATTCCACAACTATTTTCGGCTTTGCACTTCAATGCCGAGTGACAACGCTGTCCCGAATGAGGTCAAAAAGTGGTTCGAGTGTGCAAGAAATACGAAAATCCTCTGAGAAAGCTCTGATCCACAAACAAAATAAAAATGCGCTGGAACTCTTAGAATATACCAAAAATTGCTTTATTTGGTCAGCCGACCAGGGAGATAAATGTGTTCTCCCTCCCTTTCTTTCTGATGTGTACATACTGAAACTCAATTTTTCTAAACAAAAGCACAGTGCGTAAAATCGACTTCTGTGGACCGTTGAACCACTGAGTTCAGTCAATATTTTTGCGGGGGTGGTGAGCGTTCATAGTAGCTTATCTATTTTGTACTCGCTGGTGACCTCGTGATTTCAAAATCTTGTGAGCCAATCGCATTTACGTATTTACGAAAAATAAAGTGCGCGACTTTTCCGCTTGAGCTGATCACTCGACTGTGGGACTGTGAACTGTCAGGTTATCGGACGTTTTCTTTATATCAAATTTCCCGGTCACCTTCAAGGGAAAGCGGCGGGGACTTTTATCTTGCACTTTATCTGACTGGCAGCCCGCGTGGGTACTGTTGGCTATAGGATTGCCTCTCAGCCTCAGGAACATTATTTTTCACTTGACCTCGATAACTGGACCGCTAGATTTTCTCAGCCAGTCTGGGCGTATGCCGACCATATAATCTTTACGGACATGCCCTATTTAACCGATGCGTAAAAAGCAGCTTTCCTGCGACTAAAGCGTGTATTGCACTGTTGGAAGACTCTTTTATTGGTGTGCTTCATGCCGTAGCAATAAGAAATGGCCTTTTTGTACGAACTTTCAGCTCCTCTACTAAAGTAGGACCACCTGCATCAAGACAATTGACTGCATTTGCACAAAACTCCAAGTGCCTGTTTCCAGTCTTTATCAGTTTGTACGGTTGATAAAATCTGATAACCACAATAAAAATTTTAAACTGTAGAATTAAAAGAAGCGTGCATAGCTAAAAGCGAGGACTCATGCGAGTAATGCTATGGATTTGTATTTATTACATGGTGTGGTAAAACTTTTTTTTGCATAATTTTGAAGTCACCTCCAATGCGCCCTCTCCAGGTTCGCGCGGAAAATCTTCGACCCCTGTACACAACAAATACTAGTGCCACCAAAACAAAAAAAAAACGCACAAAGTGAAAAAGGGGGAAGCCTTGTCAACGTTTCGGCATGTCAACTTTCTAACTATTTTGATTACGAAGCATGCAAAAAGAGATGCAGCTACGACAAGTTCTGCGTCTTGATCTCACGTCAAGATGTCATGTGGTGACTTCCAGTATGCGCGTCTTTTACAAAATGCAGTGCAAAGGATGAAGCTTATTGCCGGTGGTTTCAGCTGGTTTTGTGGCCCATGATTGTGTTTCGGCGGTACGCAAGTTCGTGCTTACAGCCCCCATTATCAGGTTAGTATGCAGGCAAACACAAGCAAACTAAATCATAGACTATTTGTTGAGATTAGCTGATGCGATATTTTGCGATCATGCATACATTACGTTTCAGATTACTTTCCACATTTCTTACCACAAATAATAAGTGTTACAAGAAAGTTGTTTTCGCACGTACACTACATGAACATACGGACACAGAATGACAGGTTAATTGTCGTCCGGCTTCATCGCAACAAAGCATCACTTATTTCATTTTTAGACCTACTGCAGCTAGTGTGGATTTGAATAGAGTAAACTTACAGGCGGTGTCACTCCTAGACTAATCTGTTTGGAGAGATACACAGCGGAGAGAAGGAGAGAATTAAATACACGTCGCTCCTTTTTCAGCCGCGCTGTTTATCTTAGATATGCAACTCACACAGGCACAAAATGCAAGTTCAGTACTCCGTTTGGTTGAAACTTCCTAACATGCGCATGTTAGAGACAATCGCCTAAATCCGATTAATAAGGGATTCAAGGAGGTGGCGATCAAAGAGTAACTTCTGCCTAATGCAATAAAGATTTTCGTCGGCGCGTTTCTCTCACCTTTATAGCTGAAATTTAAAAAAAAACTATACATAAAAAAGAAATTGGGCGTGGGAAAAGCTTCCCAGACTTCTCACAGCAAAGAGGCCGGTCTGTGATTCAAGAATATTTAGGCTTTTCTTACTTCGGGCAATGAAAAAAGAGAGCAAGCAAGAGAGAAACAGAAAGAATTAGCTTTTGTTGCAAAAAAAAGGAGACCGGAGCGGATTATGCGTGAGGTGATCAGTCCAGCTTTCTCTGATGCTACTGGTCTCTTAGGGTGCCGATGGCCAGCGTCACCTCCCACTGCTCCAGCGCAGCGTTGGGCGGCTTTCAGCGGTTGAGTTTAGCTGTAAACGTCCATGTAATGTGTGTAACTATAAGAATATTATGACACCAGGGACAAGTATCTACGTATAGTGTCAGAATAATGTATGTAGCTGGTGTAGATTGAGGAGATGAGTGTCTGGATGTGTGTGAAGCGGTTGGAGCCCGACAGAGAAGGTTTCTTATGTGGCGGGGGTAGAGATTCGGACATAGGCGAAGGGTCTCTAGGCGGGTGGAAAACTAGGCTGAGAGGCGGTAGAGAGCCGAGTCGGTGTGCTCTGCTCGGTAAGTATAGTTTCGAGCTACGGCGTTACCCCTAACATTGACATCGAGACCTGCATGTCATGGGACCTAGATGATGATGTGATCATGTTGGAGGTGGCCGCCCAGAGCCTGGAGAGCCGTACGCGGGACACGGCCGCTCATGCAGGCTCCGCAGGCGGTTTGGAAGTCTGTAAAAATGTGGGAGCTATGGTGTTCAGTGTTGATCATTTTGATGGTGATGGCTATAGAATGGCTTCTGCGGCCGCTGGGTCCGGGGCCACGAACTATGATCCTTGATAGGGGGTGCTGGCGTGATTTAAAGCAGCGCAGGCATATCTATGATGCCAAGCATACGAAGCCACATCCACATGCATAGTTCTGGTGATTTGGCCGTATCGCCCACGCATGCTGCGAAGACAGGCCTGACTGCGCGGAGGACCTGAGACTCGTGGCTCATGTGACGAGGAACAGGTTGCTTGTGAAAGTAGAAGCGGATAGTAGTGCGGAGAATCCAGGTCAGGGCCAGGGTAGGCCACGAAAGAAGAGGAAACTCTCAGGTACAGGCAACGGAAGGATGGCGAAGCTACTTGTATGGCGACGCCAATCAAGCACCCACCTCCTACCGCTTTTAGACGCCGAGAGTGCCACCGTGACAACTGTGGGGCCTCATGTACGCCGGCCTGGAACAGTGTGCACGTGGAGGCTTTTAAGAACTATAGGGTGTAAAAACAAAACACACAGCAAGGAATCATTCCTGCTGAATGTCATCTTATGAGTTCAACGACGCTTTCCTAATCATTTATTTTTTGCAAATGTTTCACAGAAAAGCGACTTTTTCCTTTTATCAGCATAAGAACCTCAAAAGTCTCCAAGCTTTCCTCTGGCCTGGCGATCGACTTTGTCTGGAGCGAAATATCAGGAAGGAGAGTCGTTGACCTCGTTCTTGAGCAGACCAAACAATTCTGTGTTGGCACAGTTTGTTCGGGCTGTGGTTGTTCAATCAAAAGATAAAATCAAGCACTTAGTAATAAGAAATACGAGGAAAGCAACGAATGTAGAAAGAGGTTGAATGTGGAAAGTGGATTTTAATTTTACCAAAGCTGAACAAGGTGTGTGAAAACGAGAAGAGTGCAAGCCCCAAAATAATTTTCACCAAATGCGGCTATTTAACTTACACTGAGACAGCTGTCAGCATGTCTTAATTGAAAAAAGCGCTCGGGGTATTGTTGACGAGACTTTGGGAATTCATTTTCATTGAATACTTGTTCGACTTATAGCAAGCATTCCCCAACAAAGAAATTTCCGCATCCTTACTTCTGAAAAATGGTTACTTCTCTGTATTCCTTGATCTTGCTTGCCATTGAGCAAATTACTATACCCAAAGAACAGATCAAAATTCGCATGCGTTTTTTTTTATATTGCATCACACTGCCAATATTTGTTCATAATGTCTTTTCAATATTCCTTTTAGTTCCACGTTCGCGCTCACGCAAGCGCATCAAAATCAATCAATAGCTGTACATTCCAATGTTGAATGCACTCGGGCTGGCCTCCTGCACTTTGTTCAAGCCATTCTTTTATGCGACTGGCACTGCAAGCACGCTCTTTCCGATGCGCCGGCCGAACGACTAACTACGCACGAACGAGACCACCTTAACAAGGGAGGCTATGCAAATGGGGAGAATATGCGCGCCCACTCCGTCTTCATTCCGTCCTTTTCTGCACGAAAAAAAAAAGGATGAAAGGACGGGCGGAGCGGAAATATTGAGGAAGAACGCGCAATGTTCAAAGCATGTAAGTGCAGACACGTGCACTGCAGCGACAGCTGGGTTTTCCGTTTTCTCGTTGCTCACAGGTACTCAACTAGACGTCATTCCAAGTCGTATTCTTTTATTTTTGCACTTTTCAGGCGCCGCTGTGTGCGCATGAACGGTTTTTCCTTTTATTTTGCTCCATGCCTTTGGGCATCGGCGCATCTTTCCCTCTGCATATGAGTTCTGCAGTCGGGGCACGCGTTGGCGTCAGCGCAGCCGTATTGCGATTTCGCACCAATGGAGCATGCGAGGAGTTACGAAAGAAGAGGTAACTTTCTATGAACAATAGAAAAAGAAAACGTGTGGCAAAGGAGGCGGACGACTGCTCTAGCTCTCTTCGTCCGGCGGTTACTGCCTCTAACACACTACCAACAATGAAGATAAAAAGCACCGACGTGGCCTGAAAAAGAGCGATAGAAGCAGAAACTAAATGTTATGGTCGTCAAACCTCTACGCGCTTCCCTCGACTATGCTCAAAATTTTAAATCGAAGTGCAATGTGTATGCATTGCAGTACATAAGCACACAAAGGGAAAGGATGAAATTAAGTCATTTACTCTGAAAACACTCGAAATGTACGGTTATGTCAAAAAAATGTCCAGTGCGCAGTATAAACACTGTGTTTCCAGCATATACTTGCCAAACTGCAAAGCACAAAAGAGAGACAGAGGCGGCTCAGACCCCCCAGAAAGTCGGCAGGCTTTCTTTATGCCAAACTACTCGAGTGGTCTAAATGTCATCTCAATTATACTATTTGTTAATGGGCGTGCTGCTCCGAGGTTTTCTTCTGGATTGTTTGCTTTCCTGCCATTTTCATGAGGCTTATTTCTATCTAAATATTAATTCCTGTTAGCAGTATCAGCAGGTGTCGCAATAGTATAAGGACAAAACAGGTTCTCTGTATACCGCTTAGCGCAGAATAATTGATTGGATGACGGAGTTATTTGTTTATTTATTGACTGATTCAGCTTTTCATGACTGAGCAGCAGTGGAGACTGCGTCCCTAACACCGCATTCTGAGAGGCTATATATGCAGAAGCTGTGAAGTGATTGCATATAATTCTGAAGCTGCCTTCACAAAGTATAGACCTGTGAGCAAGCGCTGCTTCAGTCCGTTTTTGTATTTTCTCCAGCGCTGTAACGAACGCCGAAGAGGGCATTTAGTGCTGCGTCTTCCATAAGCGACACTCCTTGCACAACAATCGCGACCGACTTTATCCCGCTATAAAAACGCATCAGACATTCTTGATTATTTTATACTAGGTATTAATGGTTTTAAGTTTTCTTCAAATTTACTCAAAAAGCAAGAAGTAATGCACATAACTCATTAAGCGGAACACCCAACAGACAAAGGCAAGTCTAAGGGAGGCGAAGTGCAGGAAGATGCATGTTCAATGATTGCGTCTTGCTGAGAAATATTGAATACAAATTTAAAATAATGTGAACTGAGCACTTTCATTCTCTCTTTCTACAAACATATTTAACACATTTTCCATTGTGGTTATTCTGTGCTCGTTTGGTGTAGATTAGTTTTGTCCATAGTTTTTAGCCCCATTGATTTCTTAATCGCGCTTTCGAAGACTTTGTCTCCAGATAATATTTGGCGGCCTAATCTGCTCGCCCTCTAAACGCTAGTCAGACATCACGAGGGATGAAAGACCAGCTGTGTTGGCCAGCAAGCACACGAGAGATTTTCATTTGCTAGAGCACCCCCATTTTCGCCGACAACAACAGAGCCATATATATATATATATATATATATATATATATATATATATATATATATATATATATATATATATATATATATATATATATATATATATATATATATATATATATATATATATATATATATATATATATATATGCCAAAAGTGATTTCAGGCAGCTGATTTGGTCAATATAATATAAAATCGTCAAAAATTGAAGAAACATAACAGGATTTAATTCACGACGTTTCGGCTGGAGGACTAGCTGGAGGACCACTCGAAAAAGGCTGGTCCTCCAGCCTAAACGTCGTAAATTAAATCCTGTTCTGTTTTTCAATTTCTGGTGATATTATATTATATTGATCAGGCAGCTGCCAAGAAACAAGAAATCGCTTTTGGTGTGTGCGTGTATATATATATATATATATATATATATATATATATATATATATATATATATATATATATATATATATATATATATATATATATATATATATATATATATATATAATTTGAAATATCCAGTGCCACAACAAGCCTAAGAGTTCCTTCCTTAATGTCAGGCAGAGAACGCCTTGCAGTTCAGAGCATTGTGATACCTCTTTCCAAGTCCTTAATAATCTGGGTACCCTGAAGAAAACATCGTACGTGCGCGACGCCACTTAATCTTTTGTTCTCAAAGCATCCTAGAAAAAACCGTGATGAAGGGAAAAGAAGAAATGGCTGTCTTTTTTTTTTTTTAGTCACGCGAATAACGCTAGTCTTTTTGCAAGATATTCGAATTCAAGAAAAGAAATGGTGAGCGTCAGAAAACAAGACTTGTGGAGTACAGTGCATTAGTTTAATGAGAAAGTGCCTGCCACGTCATTACTAATGCTGTCGCTGACATCGCGTGCGACCTGCATTTTTAGTGCGTGCGAGATTAGAGCAACATTTACAGTGTCTCTAGCTCATTCAAATGGAAACAACTATGAGAGAATACGCCGACAGTGTGCGCAAGGTCACAACACGAAGGAATCAGCGCTCGCGAAGAGAAGTGTAGGTTTATGTGCAGAAAACACGAAGAGCTTTGCGACCGGAAGTTCGGGGAATAGGCTTGGGCAATAATTTTTTCTTCATTAAGCCACAGTTTGGCGGCAGTTCTGTCTGCTAAAGCAATTAACCACAGAGCCTGGCACAAGCCTACGACGATCACAACGCAATAATTATGTGGGAGATGGAAGTTGTAATGTCCATGCAGGTGTGCTTAGAATCTCATATACCTGTGCGGTTGGAGATCTACGGTTGGCAGATTCGAAAACTGAACAGTTACAAAGACGAGTCAAACAAACTATTCACACTGCTGTTTCGACAGTAGAAATTGAAATTTTAGGGCCTTCTCTACCAAATTGCGCCTAAGCTGGGCTGAAATTCTCAGAAAAACATGATATTCCCGATTAATCGAATGATGGCCGGTTCGTTGTCGGCTGTCGAACTCGTCCATGTCTAATATTGAGTTGAATAAAAAACCCGCCCCCATCAGGGTCCCCATCACGGGTCCCCATCACGGGTCCCCATTTAGGGTCCCCATCACGGAGTCCACACACAACGCTGACGTAGCGAGCAGTGGGCCACACTCGGGTGGAAATGTGTGACATTTGTTCGACCACCGAGCCCACTTTGGAAAAATTAAGCATAGATATTGCTCTCGTGGCAATAATTTAGTTTGAATATTATCTGAATTACCTGGCTAGGCTCGGCGTTTGATTTCTTTCGGTGCAGCGGGTTTGGAGTTGAGCCCGCATTCTCTGCCTCCAAAGAGTATCCAGAGCATGTTTTTGGCCATACTTTGCATGCGGGAGTTACACAACTGTTGTCGGTTAGTGGATCTTTACTTGTAAAGCTGTGATCCAGGCAATGAGATTCGTAGTAATAAGGCACTCCGAAATAATTTCGACCATCTGTAGTTTATGTTCTGCACTTTCCAACATGGCGGTAATTTTTTTTTCGCTTCCATCAAAATGTGGCTGTCGTGCCCAATATTGAAACTGTGACCTCGTCTTCAATAACAGAATGCCATAGAAGTTCTGCCACGATAATATCAGGAAAAGAACTCTTATCTCGTGACATTAATTTACTTCAAATATTCATGTGAATTGCATAGCTACACTCGGCGTAGGATTTTCTAGCTGCTTACATGCGCGGGAATCTTGGAGGGAGTGAAAGAAGAAAGAGAAATAGGTGCCGTAGTGGAGGGCTCCGGCATAATTTCGACCACCTGGGGATCTTTAACGTGCACTGACATCGCACAGCACACGGGTGCCTTAGCGTTTTAGCCTCCATAAAAACGCAACCGCCGTGGTCGGGCTCGAACCCTAGAACTTAGGGCGCTCGACTACTGATCCGGAGTTCCCGGGTTCGAACCCGACCATGGTGGCTGCGTTTTTATGGAGCCAAAAACGCTAAGGCGCCCGTGTGCTGTGCGATGTCAGTGCACGTTAAAGATCCCCAGGTGGTCGAAATTATGCCGGAGCCCTCCACTACAGCACCTATTTCTCTTTCTTCTTTCACTCCCTCCTTCCTCCCTTCCCTTACGGCGCGGTTCAGGTGTCCAACGATATATGAGACAGATACTGCGCCATTTCCTTTCCCCCAAAAAAACCTATTATTATTATTATTACATGCGCGGCTTCGCAGTTGAGCTCCATTTCCTGCCTCTGAAGAACGTCAAGGACATATGCGAGAGTTACGCAATTGTTATAAATTATTGGGTCTTTAGGTGCAAAGCTGCAACCCAGGCAGTGAGGTTCGCAGTAGAAAGGCACTCCAAAAGAACTTCTACCATCCGTAGCTTGTTTTCTGTACTTTCCAACACGGCGGTTATTATTTTTTTCTCACTTCTATCAAAATGTGGTTGCCGTGGGCAATATTGAAACTGCTACCTCGTAATAGTTAGCAGAACGCCATAGGAGTTCAACCACGAGAGTGGGTAAAATGAGGAAAAGAAAAGTTATACCTCAGGAGATGAGTACCCGCGAGAAGGCCTGCATATAAGAGGCAGCCCATTTAGGATAAAGCTACTATGATATAAGGCGACAAGGTAAGACAAGATAAAAGACTGGCGTAATCTGCATTAACAGAAGCCAGCCCACACCAAGAAATAACAGTAGCCCCCGCTCATGTCCGCCGTACGCGCCACCTGGTAATACTAGCAGTAAGTGACTATAAAGACAGCCGGATGAAAGAAGGGGCATCTGTCGACTGGCAATAGTGCGGTGAGTGTCACTGCCACGCGCAAATGCACTCTAAGAAATGGTACTCTATCAGGTAGAATGAACCAGCTGCTTTGCTCTCTCAAGCACCTGTTCACTCCACCCAGAGCGCGCAAGGTGTGCCGCGCTTCTTTTAGCAAAAACCGGATCACCCAGTGCATTCTTCTGCGGCTGAAAGCAGTTTGAGGGCGTTTATTTTCCTCCCTTGTCTAATACGGACGAGCTTTAATGTC
Organism: Amblyomma americanum; assembly: GCA_030143305.2. Classification (NCBI taxonomy): domain Eukaryota; kingdom Metazoa; phylum Arthropoda; class Arachnida; order Ixodida; family Ixodidae; genus Amblyomma; species Amblyomma americanum. The sequence goes on from JARKHS020000090.1 coordinate 836,819, forward strand.
ACCTGTGACCTGCGCAGGCACCTCTCGCAGAATACACCCGTGGGATCATTACGCTGGAGGCACGTACATAAAGAGATCTACTTTTGAGAGGTCGTAAAAAAATTATATATATACCTGAGCAAAGGTCCTCAAGAAGGGCCATTCTGCGAATTCATGAACTTGCGTACATAATTATAAGGGATTGATTTGTAGATGTCCAAACTATAAATGTCCAATTATTCTTTTGTAACCGAGGGCCAGAGAGCTCTACTTCAAAAGCTAGTAAGCAGTTCTCCGTTAACTGCCACAGTAACAAGCTTGTCTCACAAGTTTTATGGTGTGCGAATATGGTTTTTTTGTCTTTCTTCATCCCTCATTCTTGTCCTCACTGAAGCAGAGCTCACCCGTATGACGCAAACGAATACCACGTCTCAAATAGCGGGACGACACACTTTGCGTTTCTTTTTTCCGGCTAATACTCGTATTTCGTGCGCTTAAAAAATTGGCTTAAAACGTTTCTCGATGCCACCTACTAATATGTACATAGCACGCAAGCAGCAACAGATGAAGTCAACAACTCACTCCTCGTTCAAGGAAAATATATTTCATCATGGTCGTCTTATACAGACAGTCCTATCCAGGACCAGTGTGCGAGCGTATTCACTTAAGGATCCACTTATTTCTCTTCCTGTAATGTTGTCGTTAAGCAGCGTTTTCACTCTTAAAGCCTTGCGACGCATCAAGCTCCTGCCTTCGAATAACGCGTACGCGTTGCAAAGAAAAACAAATTACAACAAATAAGGAGCGATTTATTTATGGAATTTTTAATAGTAATTACAAGCTACAGTATAGAAAAAAAAGGTGTGCGTCCATTTCAAATGTTACGAAAACTGCGGCCTTCAGAAGCACGTTTACTAGTTGCTCAGTCAGTTTCTCAAATGCGAACCTTAGAAAAAGGCAGTTTCTTCTCAAGCCCGCTTGGGCTATATTAAGCGCCTCTCTGCGCCCAACTTTTCAAGACAGGCGCGTAATTTCTTCACGGGCCGCGTTAGTCATGCACAATGCAAAGCGACGCCTACAGAGCCCTCCAGCGCTTTTTCTTGTGACTGGCATTGGCGGCTCCAAGTTTTCAGACCTTTTTGTGGTCGTCTCCGCATTCGAATCCCTTGACTGAATGAACTGTCTTTTGCTGTATAGTTGACTCGTCTCGTGTTTTACTAAACCATATTTCTTTCATTTTTTTACACTAAACGCAGCTTCAAGCTCAAAATCTAAAAGCTCGAAAGAACTGCGGAGTTTGAGGCTTAGCGCTTCGCCGCATTTATGACTGAGGCAAATCAGCCGCGGAAAATTACCGCTCCTAGAGCGTGGTCAAAAAGCGCAACACAGCACCCGCTTGTAATATTCTCTGGCATATTGCCAGTCAGCCATTAAAACGTTATGTTGGTCTATCTTCTGTATTCTGCACAACGTCCAGTGTCCATTTCATCAGTTCTGTCACTTCCTTGCTGCTGCCTCTCCTCTTTTAGACAAAATTTATTTAAACCAGCCAAACATCTTAATTTTCTGCATAAAAATTTTTAAACCCACTGTTCTGTTCTGCCTGTCCAGCAAAAAGAAACAAGTAAATGTTCAACTGTCTCGCAAGAGAACCTCAGTTTACAATTGGCAGAAAGGCGCTGGAAGTGGTAAGCGAATACGTCTATCTAGGGCAGGTAGCGACAGGAGGTCCGGACCACGGGAAGGAAATAACTAGAATAATAAGAATGGGGTGGAGCGCATTTGGCAGGGTTCTTTCAGATCACGACCGGCAGTTTAACAGTATCGATCAAGCAAAAAAGTATATAACAACTGTGTCTTACCTGTACCCACCTCTGAGGCAGGAACGTGGAAGTTTACGAAAAGGGTTTAACTTACATTATGAACCACGTAACAGACCAAGGAAGGGAAAATGATAGGTGTAACGTTAGGGACAGGAAGTGGGCAGAGAGGGTCAGAGAAAAAACTCGGGTCAATGACATCCTATTCGAAATGAAAAGGAAGAATTAGGCTTGGGCGGGGCACCTAATGTGAAGGCAAGATAACCGATGATGCTTAGGGTAACGAAGTAGATTCCAACAGAAGGCAAGTGTAGCAGGGGCCGGCAGGAGGTTAGGTTGGCAGATCAGATGAACTTTGCGGCCACAAGGTGGCCTCTGCTGGAGCAGTGCAGTGTTATTTGGAGATGTATAAGAGAATTTTTATTAGTGGCCATAGCCAGACTGCTGCTGATGATAATGATGGATGTTAAATTTCCTTTGTACACACGACACATACAGTAACTGTCTTTAAAGAGGATGAATAACTGAAGCAGACAGGAAACGGCACTGATTTTGAAAGCCAAATTAGCGATCAGCTGGGTTTTCCAAGTGATTTATGCGCTCACAAGCCTCGGTACAGGAATTTTTAGTTTGAATACATTACATCGCATATGTAGAGGGATGTCAAAATTGTGATCACTAAATGCATGTCCTCCTTAAGGTGCCTTTTCTTTTTTGCTGCGATGTCCATTTTTTTTTTCGACCAGGCGTCTGTATGCAACTACACACACATACATTAGTAAGGCAAGCTGACCTGTTCCCAGGGATAATTTGAATGCTGAAATGTGTACTCGACCTCCACGTTGCATTTTTCACATTCACGTCCGGATTCTGAACCCCACCGCAAGTTCATTGGTCCTAGTGCGCTTCGATGCCAGAGTAAAGTTTTAAATTGCGATCTGTAATAAGGCTTCGAATCCTGCCAGCATCATAGGATGGTTTAATTGCACAAAACTACTAAAATTTTGCTTTTGCTAATATATTTTGAAGCTGATAATTTAAACCTCTCGACCAGAAGGAAGCAGAAGTGACCACTCGGTTTTCGGCCGATTTTCTCTAACCTATGCTTGCAGGTATAACTTCGTAACGATCAACAATCTAGACACATGGCTAATACATTTTAAACCAGAAATGCATGTTATAACTGCCATTCCAGGAAGAAGCCTTACGTTATTGACGCAGAAATGTATTCTCTGCGATCGCCTCCACCTCATGCTTTGTGCTTGGTTTTTATGTCTTTAGCAAGTGTGGTCATAGAGTTAGACATGCTATCAGAAGACGCCATCAAGGGTTTCGAAACACCTTGCCTAACTCTGTGATCATCTGTGTGGGAGATAAGTAGTTAACAATGACGCGAGAGCAGAACATTTTAAAGTGTTTTGTCACTTGAACCCTACGCGTGAAGCAATTGATTTAGAAAAGATGTAAACGGCACAGGTGTAAACGTTTACGCTTATATCACTGATCTCCGCGAGTTACGCAACTTAGCTTATGCGGACTAAAGTAGTTTTAATTTTCGTTTGTACACAACCCTGCGAACGATTACTGCACACTGCGTTTTTGCAATGGTGGTGCTTAACGAAGCGAACGTTTCCTAGATTTTTTGTAATGCGTTAGTATTGGGACGCCCCTAATCGCGAAAATTGTTCGGTGTTGGCGGTTGGCATGTCAACCCATTGATGGAAGGAGACAAAATGAAAAAAGGGGAATCCCCTTTGCTCTTTCCGGGGTAAACAGAGAGGAGGAGGAAAAGTGACAGAGGGAACATAGAATGAGAGGCGACCGATGGCAAGATGGCACCGCGGTTGTCAGTCATAGTCGATGGGTGAGAAGAGTGCGGAGGAGGTGGAGAATGTCAGGCTATTATTGCTAGATTGAATCACGCCAGCCGCTCGAAAGCTAATTGACGCAAGCAAGTTTAATGTGGATAGAAGCGAGAAAGCTCTAAAGAATAGAGGCAGCCTAAAAGCGACGAAGTGCCAACTAGGAAGAGGCAAAAATCAGATGCATGATTTAGGTGACAAAGAGGGCACTATCATTTGCAACATGAATAATATCGATAAGGTAGGTCAAAATTTCTACAAAAATCTATACAGCAGCCAATGCAATCAGGACGTACATTTTAAGCCAAAGTTTGCAGGCATAGGGTGGGCGCAGCTGGCAAAGGACAGGGTTAATTGGAGAGACATGGGAGAGGCCTTTGCCCTGCAGTGGGTGTATTCAGGCTGATGATAATGATGATGATCACAAAGCAATGAAAAATTCCGCCAGTAACGAAAGAGGAAGTAAAGAAAGCCATAAGAACAATGCAAAGGGGAAAACAGCTGGTCATGATCAAGTAACAGCCGATCTGCTGAAGGACGGAGGGGAGATTGTGCTAGGAAAACTAGCCACTCTGTAGCGCAAGGTCTAATGATCTTGACCGTAGCATAATCTTAGAAGAACGCTTACATACTGATCGGCTTATTGTCCGTTCCCTGCAAAATATTCGACAATAGAAATATCCACACTCTCAATCAGGTGATAGAGAAACGCGCACAGTATAACCAGCCCATATATATAGCCTTTGTGGATTACGGGAAAGCGTTTGAGTTGGTCGAAACTTCAGCAGTGATGCATGTATTTGGGGATCAGGGTGTAGAAGAACCTCATGTGAAAATAATGAGAGAGAGCTGTAGAGGTGCACAGCTACGATTGTCCTTCTTAAAGTCAAGAATAAAATGTCAACAAGAAGGTGCTCAGACAGAGTGACACGCTATCGCCAACGTTATTCATCTCTTCTTTACAGGAGGTATTCAGAGGCCTGGATTGGGAACAGTTGGGGATCAGAATTAATCGTCAATACCTTAGTAATCTGCGATTGGATGATGAGATTGGCTTGCTAATTTACTCTAAACATGAACTGCAAAACATGATCACTGAGTTAGACAGGGAGAACAGTACACTCGGTTAAAAATTAAAAATAATCAGCGCAAGCACAAATACTTTCGCATTACCTGACGTAAGTTGTCTTAAGTTCCTCCTTGAATTTTTGAAGCGCAAAGCTTCACTATGCTAGCTAAAGTAGTCGTCGCGTAGGCCGCAGAATGATTTTGAACGACCTTCAGCCCAACCACGTTAGCCTTGCATGACCATATGTGGTACAGTTATGGTTCGAACCCTTGACCCATGACCTTTAGTTTACCTTTGATATTTCACATCTGACCTTCGACAGTTAACTGAGCTTTGGGGGGACCTTTGATCTTGGACCTTAAGAACATCCGATGGGGTGATGTGAAGGCGCGTGATGACACCCGATGGGGGTATCGTAAGACCATGTGATACCACGTCATAGCCAAGTGATCGTTTGGGAATGTATAGAAAAGCTGTTGAGGGCCTGCAGCGGTGCTGCCATGGACTACCCTCAGGCGCTTATCAAGCGCCCATGCTTTTCGCTGAATTGTAGGGTTAAAGCCACTGCCAATGTTTTTTTATGTAACAGCAAGTAAAGTCCACTGCCTCGTTATTTTGAAACAATCTTGTTTTGCATTATGTGGTTGGCCTGACGATTGTTTCACCATGAGGCCATTTAGAATTCAGTTCGGACCGCCTTTTGTGTCCATTCTCTGTCGTCCATCGTCGACCAACGCTTCATGACAAAAATAAAAATCTTTATCAGATTGTACTAAAACGCAACTGCGATAATTACATAGACGGTTTAGCTGTGAGGAATTTAATTTTTGGATTGAAATAGGGTAGGGTGCGTCGAAGAGCGGCATAGGAGTTTTATTAGTGCCCTCTTTTAAGCAAATGACAGGACCGATTGAGCCTCTCTAGAAATACGAATGTAAAGAGCAGAAGCCGCAAGACGATCCTGGCGGCTCGTTTACCGTAATGGTCGTCGCTGCACGTGCTAATGGGTCCGTCGCGCCTCATTTTAACAACGATCCGGCTGCGCTAATTGTGTTAGGTCCGAACGCGTATGTCCAGTGCCCTTCCTAATCAGCGATGAACTTAGAGTTAGTGTTTTATTTCTTTCCGCGCAAAAACTCACCGACAACGCATGAAAAACTTAAAAAAAGTAATGAATACAAAAGAAAGCGAAATATAAAACAGCCATTTTGCGCCTTGCACGAAAACCCTATCGAGAACTAGAGAGAAAATAACTAGGGCCACCAAGTTCAGCAGCCTCCTGGAGGCAGCCGAGGTAGGAGATAAAAGAGGAGTTTTATTGAGAACTTAATACTTACATTTCAAATGGTGTCCTGGAATAAATGCGAAATCTCTTTCGCAGCTGCCAAAGCTCTCAAGGAGTAAGTAGGTAAGGAACCTAGCCGGGGTGTCAGAAGGTGAAAGCTTCCTTGGAGGTTCCATCGCGAGATCTGAACATGCTCTCACTTAAGCCGAAGAAAGGGTCGTTATTTGTTACAGCTCAAAAATAAATGACGGCACTGAGATTGAAAGAGCCACAGGCAAGCGCTGGCTAGAACTGGCATAGTTAAAAGCAGAAATAATTATCCCGCATTTTTTCCTGTCTAGCTGGTACGTGCATGGCGTATAAGAATAGAATCTTCTTGTATAGCAATCCTACGGCACACGAAATGAATCGCGACAGCTGTTTCACCTGCCAGCCTGGTATAGGATACCATTAAACTAAAACGAATAATAATAATAATTGGCTTTGGGGGGAAAGGAAATGACACAGTATCTGTCTCATATATCGTTGGACACCTGAACCGCGCCGTAAGGGAACGGATAAAGGAGTGAGTGAAAGAAGAAAGTAAGGAAGAGGTGCCGACGTGGAGGGCTCCGTAATAATTTCGACCACCTGGGGATCTTTAACGTGCACTGAAATCGCACACCACAAGGGCGCTTTAGCGTTTCGCCTCCATCGAAACGAAGAAACAAAACTCAGATTAAAGACGCCCAGCTAAGTAAGTGGGAAACAGGACATCATAATTCGCTTTCGGACGAATTGAGATATTGATGGTTCATACAGGTGACGTTTGTAATTTGAATACAGAAAAATATAATTTCGCGGACCAGCTAGTGTTTGTAAGTGGTGGTAGTGGTTTTATTAAAATAATAGTAAAAAGGAAGGAAAAGATTTTTGATAGCCCCGACATCTGCCATCGATACTGAAGCACCTGAGCTGGAGCAGCTGAAATAAAAGATAGCAGGCACAGTGGAGAAATGAAATGAAAGAGGTGAGGGGACAGGAAGAGAGGATAGGGGGAGAAGTAATATGTACAAACTATTTACACTATAAGAAATGTGTCCAGTTGTTCGCGTGATTAGTTCATTTTAGAGGAATTAAATCATACACGCGCACAGCACTGTGGTGGCTACAACTGGAGTGGGGCGTCCAGTTATTAATCCTTCAAGGTAGAACTGGCGGAGCGTTCGGTCGCTGCACGTAACTACCTGACGGAGAAGAGACGGAACGTCAAGCCCGTGTGTTCGAGGAATGCACAGAGGCTCAACAAAGTTCGCTCACGAGTGCGCGCACTGCCCTGCGGCCACAATAGCGTCTTGATGGAGTGTTTGTAAAGAAAAACAAATACAGTGTTAGTTAGTATTGGTATGCACTTTCACCTGTTTCATTGTCTAAAGCCGTCGGATATGAAATAACCTTTACTTCAGGCTCGAGCGGGTACCTTGGGCCTCCTTTTTAGAAATTGTTTCGTATTTTTTTTTGTCTTGCCGGTATATATCATGCATGCTACAAATGAATGAAATACTGTAGAGCATGTCTACCGCACACAATATGAATCGGGAAAGCTGTTTCATCTGCCAAGTCGTCCTTCTTTCCATCTTCTTTCAACTGAACATGCTTGCACATTTCACGCAGTTTCTGGTGCCGCGAGTCGGGAAAATCTCATCAATGTCGTTATGCGCGCAACTTTATTCGGCGCACGGGACATACCGTACTCCAATGGAGACCATGAATCACACAACCTGCTTCTCTAGTCCTGTCACAAATTTCATCGGATTTCATGTCGAATTACAGCGACTGCGAACATTACACCGTAGGGCAGAACGTAGATACCGGCGCACAAAATCTCGACTCCTCCTCAGGAATTGAAGGCTCATACAGGAGAAAATTCAGCGCGGAATTCAAGCATTGTAGGCACACCGAGGTCATTTTCCGAAACGCTCGATCTACGAAAACCTTTGTCGCGCTTTTGGAATGTCGTTCGTGGCCTTCGCACGGCCCCTCAACAGCGTCACGCGTTCAAGTCCCTGGCGATCCAACAAAAACGCGACGAGGTCGAGGTAGCCGAACATTTCGGCGCAAGGAAAACAGGCCCAACGAGCCCACCTGCAAAGCTTAATTTCAGCAATGTTCCACCCTTTCGGGGTCAACGGATGGATCTCCTATTCTTCATGAAGGAACTTGATGCTGCGAAAGGCTTGTTGCAGAAGGTCATCATCGCCAGGCCTAGACAGTGTGACGTGCTGCACACTTGCCAACCATGGCCAAGAGGTCCGATGGACTCTTTTGGCCGCTTACAGCAAGTCACGGAGTGAAGGCACAGTTTCTAATGAATGGAAGACCAGTCGTCTGGTTCCACTTCTACACCTGGGAAATCACCACTCGCCCTTACATCATACCGTCAGATTGCACTTGCCAGCTGTGTTGGCAAAGTGATGGTAAGAATATTGCTAACACGCGTGGAAAGGTACTTGGAGCGATACCAAATATATCGAACATCTATGTCATTATCGACGCCTCGCTTATGTGTCAACAATGTTGTTGACCAGATAGCAATCATCCAGCACCAAAAAAATTTGGAGATTGACCGTGGCGTTGTTTTTGGATATCAGAGGGCGCCTACGACGACGTAACGCATGAGGCCACTTTCGATGCCTTGGAAGCTGCGGAGATCGGAAGCCGCAGGTACAGCTGTATACGCAGCTATTTATATGAGAGATCGCTCTTTGTCCAGAACGAAGACGGATCGACATGTTTGCATCGAACTTCGCGCGGACTCTCACAGGGTGGGGTCCTCAGCCCAACTCTCTGCAACCTTGCTCTCGTAGGCTACTACCGCAATCTACTCAGACCTCCATCTACGTGGGCGATTTCTGTATGTGGGCTTCTAGTGTGACTTGTCGTTGAGGCTGACAAAAGAAGGTTGCGTGGTTCAATATTGAAGTAAGTTTTGTTTTGAAACCGATAGCTCACTTTTATCACACAAGGAAGACAGACCAAAGACAACCTGAATCTTGGAAGCAAAGAAAACCGATGCTTGGTGGCGCCAAAGGCGACCAGTAGAGTTTCGGTTTTTTTATGGCGCTTCGCGACTATGAGCTTTGAGTGCCCCGTGGTTTTGTTTTTGACGCGTCTCGATTTACAAGCGCCGAACAGTAGAGCAGCTCCGAATGCCGCTTCAATTGCTAGTTAACCTATGAAGGAGCCTGTTAAGGCTGGTCAGATGATCGCCCCGGTCGATGAAAAACTATGATGGCACGGTGGTCGGTGATCGTACAAGGCAGTTAGCAGTATAAAGAGCACTTGTGTCTTCGTACGCTTGCCGGCGAAACGTTCCCTGCTGTACCAGTCAACTTCGAACTAGTTAACGGAAGTCGTTTATTAGGGACGGGAGACAAGATACAGGGTAGTTAAGAAAAAAAAATTGCTGATGGCCGAGCTCTTTTAGGCCAGGATATCCGTAGCGAAAGCCCGAAGATTTCTGCATCAGATGAGTGCATTCACCAGATGCGCTTTTATTCATGCGCAAAGCTTGAGCTGTAGTGGCGGAGATAAAGATAAAGAAGAAAAATGTAGTGGCGGAGTGGTCGCGTCTCCGCATCAAACGTTAAGGCCTTGGTTCGATTCCGAGTGTCGCCACAGGTTTTTTTTTTATTCATTGAGTGCGCGGGGGGTTTCAGCGGCTCCCAGAGATGCCGGCACCGAATACGTTGATTAGCGGTTAAGCGCTGGCTCTGCTAAGGCGCGTTTATACTCCGGCGTAACGCGCGCGCTGCACGGCGACGTCACGTCGGCCAAAGCGAGATCCTCTATACTCCAACTGCGCTTGACCGCCGACGCGTTCGGCGGCTTCGGCGCACTGTGACCGCACTGACGGAGACTTGGGAGCACGTCTCTATATCGCGCCGAGTGCGCCAGCCGCCGCTGGCCCGGCCAGACCGGTCCGGCTCCAGGGCGAAGCGCGCATTGTGACCTCATGTGCTTCCTCGGAGCACCGCCACGGCGAAATCGCAAGTTCGAGGCCATTAAAGCTTTCGCTTTAAAAGAGATTTGGAACCTGCAGAGAGCGTGACTCCGCTGTCCTCCAACTCGTTTGTTCGCGGCTCCATTCAATAGCTTCGGCAGATGCGCGGAGCTGTTCCCTTCGGGCTTTCGGCTAATTTAATACATTAACAGTACACATCTAAATGTACATGCAAGTGTGCAAGAGAACACGATCCAGTGGACCCCACCTCCGGAAACGCGCGGAACCCAATGAAGCGTCGTCCGTCGGTTTTACTTTAAAGCCGCCAACTTTAAACGCGAGCGCCATTGAACACCCACCCGTTTTTGTGGCAAAGAAAATAAGTAACCTGGTCCTTGCAACCGTGAGAAGCCTCCTCGACGCCGCCTGCTGCACCGTGCAACAGCGCCTTTCAAGGGATCACAATCTATTGGCCCCAAATCCACTGCCAGCCTCCGATGGGCGCTACGTGCTGACCTTGTCCTCGCCCCTCGCGACTACCCGCACTGGGGATAAAATATTTAAGTAGCAATGGCTGCTCACTGAGGAAAGGGGAAATGACCCGCCGGCTCCTAACCTAACCGTGCTCCCTCAAAAGCATCGCACGCTCTGTGGGGCTGAGGTCGCTGAAATGCAGGCCGGAGTTTTTGCGAGAGCTTCGCCGTCGGGTTCGGGAACGGGATCCGTCGTAACGCTGGCAAGTCACCGGTGCAAAAGTAAACGAAGCGACCCCCGATAGATTCAACGTGCGGTGGCAGTATCTTTCATCTCGGCTGCTGCGAGACCGCACCGCTAGCGCCAGAAATCACAGAGTCTGCGTTTACGTGACGTTTCACACCACTCCGCCCTGTGACGTCTTAAGAGTTGCCGTGACGTCATAAGAGTTCTGGAGTTTGAATCGGAGCGGCGGGAAATAATTTTTCAACTTCGAATCCAAATTTCTTTGAAATAAATGCACCTTTCGCTCGCGGACAGGCGGCAACAAAGCCATGAATTGCCGACCTATCGAATTGTGCTAGCAAAAAATGAACATAATTATCCCCTCTGCCCATTAAAAAAAATAATTATAATAAATACTAGAAACATTCTGCTGTGCACCTTGGTTTCGCTGACTGTTGGCTTCCTTCATATGTTTGTCAAACGAGCGCCTCAATTTCTTTATCTTGTCAGAAATATATATATATATATATATATATATATATATATATATATATATATATATATATATATATATATATACATATATATATATATATATATATATATATATATATATATATATATATATATATATATATATATATATATATATATATATATATATATACCCGTGTGTTGGGGGGGAGACAGGTTTTCATGACATCACAAGGTGACGTGAATTTGGGAAGTTCAGTGCTCTAGAAGCAGTGGCCATTGTTTGTCCGGTGTCTGTAACCATTATGATGCAACTTTTCATCAGAAACATCCATTTTTCCATAGAAAGCTGTTAGAAATTTAACTAATATATTCCAAGAGCATTTTTAATACCATTATTTTCTTCTCGAATCTTTGTAGAAGGCTCTGAAACTTCACAAAATGTTGTACAAAACAGGTTTAACATTCCCAGAAATGGTAGTGATACTTTACGGGTTATGACAATCTTATAATTTTTATTCATTTGTTTTTTTTTTTCATTTTTTGTAGTGTAGTTATCCTAAAGTTCTCTAAAATGTGAAGAAAACATACGAATACTTCACACGTCAACAATCTGAAAAAGTAAGATAGGCATTACCTTTAGTGGCGTTTTAGACGTGATGCAAGACAAACGTGGTCAAAATAAATGAAGCATTCGCGAAGAAATCAGTTCCAGGAAGTAAGAAGCAACCTACTAAATCAGTACTAATGAAAATGCGTTCAAAGTTGAACAGCAGTGCTTTTCTAAAGAAACCAAACTTTGAGCCCTTGGCTTTCTTCTGAAAACCGCATACCTTGGCGGCCTGGCCTTTGGCCTGATACATTCTTCATGACTTCTTTCTCCGCGTGGGGTAGCTTTGAGCTCCTGTCGCAGGTACTGCGCGCTAACAACGGCACACAAAGAGCTTCGCTACGCTTGCATAGCGTCCATTGCGGGTTTTCCATCACCGATCAAGCAGACGCTCTACCACTGGAGCCTGAACTGCTCGGACACGCGCCCTCGATGACAAATTACTCATAGCAGTCCTCGCAAGGAGAAAAGAAATATCATAAAAACGTCTAAAATCGAACGCATTCTCAAGCCGTACTGGCCTAGCCTATACATACTCACACTATATATTCACACACTATTTTCTGTGACAATATGACCTGCCTTTACTTCATAGTATGGGAGTGACAAGGAAATCCGGAATTATGCATGATAACAAACCCATGGTATAAGAACTGGGAGACGGTGCTATCCAGCCGCAATTCTTAGTGTGCCTCGATTCAGCTTTATCAAGGCACCCTGCCAATTCTGAGATCCAGGTACGGCTGGAGTGCACGGCCAACATGGCAGTTGAAGCCATAGGATTCCGGGACTAAAGACTCGACGAGTCATCCTTAACGAAATCTGGAATGCATGTTGCCAATCAAGCAATCAATTAGTTAGTTAGTTAGTTAGATATACAGTTAATTTATTGATTCATTGAATAATAATTAATCAATCAAACTAATGATCAATCAACGAACCAACCAATCGCAGCAGCCTGAAAGAGGTCTTACAATTTTAAGCTGTAAGCGTCTTTTGCGTCTCGTTGAAGTAACAGTGCGGCTCTTAGCACTTTTCTAAAATGTCGGTCGTTGAAGTCTTATCTATCGCCAGAGTCTCAGCCCGAAGAAAAAAAAGCGGTAGGGGTTTACGCAGTTAAAGCGATTACACGTGCGAAAGCAGGGAAACTTAAGCTCTGCCTTAAGGGCTGTGCTGGTTTAATGCCCATATACGCATAATTGGCCATTCTCTACTTTACATTCAAAGATCCCCGGGAGTCCTCATACGCCTCCTGGCGCAGTGGCGCAACGGTTAAGCGATGTGCCACTGCACTCGCACTTGACGGTTTTAATCGCTGCCATCGGTAGGGACTATGCGACCCATGTTGCTCTTACCGAGAAATTTCTCGCGTCCAAGACAAGGCATAGAAGACCAGAGGAGATTCTCTATCGGGGTTGGTACGTCTGGATTAGTGCATTCATACTAATACTGCGTGAAACGAGCAAGCGGGGCTGGCTGAGTGCATGCGAAGACGCCGCTCCACGCTTATCCATTGTCGCCGCTGTGATCACGAGAGCACCCTTTTCACTCGGTGATGAGCCGTCCGAGCAAGCGCGGTTGTGTCGAATTCCAGTGCAATCGCTTCCACACAGCCGATTAAAAGAATGCGCGCCTTTACGCGCGCGTATCTCGTAACCTTTGCGCCAAGCCTTCAAGTGAAGCGACGCGCAAAGCTATACAAGACCACTCAGTAAAGAACCTATGTTGTAGCTTTCCGAGGTAACGAAGAGCCAAATGCGGAGCAGTGGGAGGACCGGCTAACCAGCAGCAAGCTCAAGGTCCAAAGACACCAAGTGAGCCACGCTTGCCGGATGGCCAGGCAGAGTGGTGCCTTGGACTAGGGGCGCCAAACACGCTAGGCCTGGAAGACATCGGCAATCTTCGGGCAAGCAGCAAGACTCCTTTATTAGAGCAATAAAGTTTATTTACTCACTCACTCGAATATTTTCCCTCAACTACTAGTCACTGACAACGTTCTTAGATAAGGACAGTTGGAAAACTTGCCCCGGTAATCGGCGCCACTTCCGCTGCCGCTTTCATCTGAAAGAGACGTGAGCGCCATCTACAAGGTTTTGACAGTACCACGTTAGTTTTCTTGGTGTTATCTTCGCCGCCGCTACGCCCATTGGCTGCGCTTCGTCACGTGGAGAGTTTGCTGCATAACTAATCTACGCTGGCTCGCGCCTAGCATCCTGTGCGCCGGGTGCGGCTGCTTCAAGCCGCGCTTGTCCACGTATTGCTTTCTACGCCTGCGGTACGAGAGGCCAGGATGCTCAGGGTTGTGCTTTTAGCTGTAGATCTCGTTTGAAACTTAACGCCCTTCTTTCCGCCGTTCCACGCGGGAAAATCGGAGAAACACGACGTGCCGCTTACTCGCTCGTAGTTTGGGTTTCTCCCGTGTGTAATATGCGGTTGTGCAAAGTTGGCTGTAAATTTCCCTAAATTGATTAGATCACTAAAAGCTGAGTGTCGGTAAATAAAACCTGGCAAAAGCTTAAACAGATACCAAATGCTTTTTTTCTTTCTTTTCTCTAGCGGCATATGCAGTTTTGATTTTTTCTTAAGCCAGTTTCCGTTCTTTAATGCGTCATGATTAAAATATGATCGTCCTGGTAGTTGAGGGATTTTCTATAAGTAAAGTGTTTGATACTGGGAACACGGTACCTTTACTTCTTGAATGCGTATCTAATACGCATGTGATAAGCTGTTTGCCATCGCGTATTAAACATTCCCGGTTAAGGTTATAGTTATAAATGCTACTAAGCCGTCTTGTTTTATTAATACAAAAGAGACGAAGGCGCAACTTGCATTTCTATTCATTATTAATACGTTTCTGTATGCGCGCGAGTCACCGTCTGCTGACGCTCCTCAAGCTGAAAGTAGAAGACGACGCGCCCATCCCAAAGCGACCGCTGCGCCACCGCCTAGGCGGCACCCGTTTTGGGTCCGCTCTGCGCCCTGCTGCCATTATTTCAAAACCTTGAGCAACGGTTTTAGATAACGTTGGGTAAAGCAAAGAAAACTAATGTGGCACTGTCAAAACCCTAGAGATGGCGCTCGCGAATCTTTGAAATGAAGGCTGCAACGCAAGTGGGGCCGATTCCCGGGGGCAAGTCGCAGTCAAGTTTTACAGCTGGCCTTACCTAAAAACGTTGGTCACTGAGAAAGCGCCTCGGAACAAGAAGCTTCCCCACAACACAAAAAAGCGCACCCTAAGGAAGGAAATGACTCGATCTGTAATGCCGACTGCATGTGCATGTATTATTAAAGCGAAAGCTTTACTACGCCAGCCAGCGAGCTATTTCCGCTCGTCGCGCACTTCACCCATATGCCGTATGTCGAGGCCGACCAACGACCTTGAGCCGCCGTTGCCGAGCAACGCCTCAGCCGCGCTCCAAGAGATTTCGCCACCGCCGCTGCCTTAGTCGCTCGCTCCACCAGAGATAGAGGGAGAGGATGTATCGCCTCGTTGGGGTGTCTATATATATATATATATATATATATATATATATATATATATAATATGCGCTTCGCGTCAGTGTATTGTACGTTAGTGTATTGAGGGCTCAGAGGTTAGGGAGCTCGGGTACATACCCGGAGTTCCCGGGTTCGAACCCGACCGCGGCGGCTGCGTTTTTATGAAGGCAAAACGCTAAGCCCTGTGCTGTGCGATGTCAGTGCACGTTAAAGATCCCCAGGTGGTCGAAATTTTCCGGAGCCCTCCACCACGGCACCTCTTTCTTCCTTCCTTCTTTCACTCCTCCTTTATCCCTTCCCTTACGGCGCGGTTCATGTGTCCGCCGATATATGAGACAGATACTGCGCTATTTCCTTTACCCAATAATAACCAATTCTTAGTGTATTGTAGTCGTAGAGCGCGATGAGACGCAGCAACGACAGAACGAATTGAGGAAGAGACAACGCGCTCAAGAGACGCCAGAAGGACGCGCCGCATGACTCGAGATGCGCACTAACGAAGATGCAGCTAGAAGTCATGCCACGTCCCGGAGTGACTCTTCAACTGCGGAAGATACCGGTTTGAGTTCTCGAGAGCGTCGGAATGAGACGCTGCTTAGACGATGTGCCGAGGAAACGAAGCTTTGACAGATCAAGTAACGTTAACCAGAGCTAAACCACAGAAACGTTTTTGGAATGGATTCTTCAAAACCAATATCTATGTGACACGAACTTCGCTCTGCTCGCATGCATCATGCGCGAGCCTGAGCACCAGTTGTCTAACGCGACAGTCTAAAGACTTTCAGTCAACAGAGGACGGATTTGAAAAGCGTGCGATAAAATGCGGACCAGCTGAAATAGTGCTGACGTCACAGGTGGAGCGCCGGATTTCAAAACTGATTAAAACATCACACAAATTGGGAGTGTAAGGTCGCCACATCACTGAAACGACATTATGACATGTAAGAGTACTAAGTAAAATAATGGCAGTGAAGTGGAAATTTGGTCGAGATGGGATTGGAACCCTTGTCCTTTGGATACCGAGCCCATCACGATGCCCCCAACGCGAAGTGCTTCGTGAAGTAAGCTCAATTGGTTATGCGTGCATTTTAAAAGCGCCCACTTTTGCCCGCTAAGGCGCCCGTGCGCTGTGCGAAGTGGGTGCATGTTGAAGATCCCCAGGTGGTCGAAATCATTCCGGAGCTCTCCACTACGGCACATCTTTCTTCAGTAAAACGAGCTCTTGGGCGAGTTGGTTACTTCTCTTATGCATACTAGCGGAGCAAAAAAAAGAAACAGCTGTGAATGCAGTGTCTTTGCGAGTCTCTCTGTGTCTAGTTAATCTTCTTTTGTGTGTGTTTTATTGCGCTGCTACTATGCCTGACACCTCTTTCTTCTTTCGCACCCTCCTTTATCCCTTCCCTTACTGCGCCGTTCAGGTGTCCAATGATACATTATAAAGATACTGCGCCATTTTCTTTCCCCAAAAACCAATGATTATTGTTATTATTATTATTTGCCCGCGAAATAAGCATTCGAAACAAAAATGCCGTACATGACAGCGGTGGGTTTAAAGTTTTGCATCGCATGCATTAAAAAGATGCGTGACTACTGGAGCGAAACCAGACGCTTTCAACGCACAGGTCTCCTAAAGAAAGCGGGGGAAATTTTTGCCAACATAGAATTTTAAACCTAATGCTTTCTCTTTTGTCTTGTACGGCAATGTTTGGCTAAATTGTACGCACTGTGTGGCTACATGAGCAGTCGTACTCGTGGCGGTCTTCACCGCTTGTCATAAGCGAAGTTCTTTTTAGACGAAACGTATTTACAAGCTCTGCTTAGGATGACGGCTGCTCGTCACGCAACGCAGTATAGGTAACGGGATGGCCGACTGTAAACCAGACCCGAAGCGGGTGGCGGACGGCGTGATGGTACAGGCTGAAAAAAAAATGATTAACGATTACGACAGTCGGCAATGCGAAGTTTTGTGTGAGGCTCTTAGAGTACTTTTTTGCCTCTATAGGTTTTGCCAGTATTCTCTATCTTCCCGTGGCAACCACCTTCAGGCTGTGCATTCCTCCACTTTCGACATGCCAGCTGGCGTAACGCTCTCCTACTGCCTGGCACCTCTGACCTGTCAGGTGACAAGTGAAAGGGTGACCTCTGACCTGTGAGGTGGCCTGTTACGCCGATTTCGTCGGCGCGTAGTGGCATGGCAGGTGCCACCCTCTCGCATTTTTCAGTGGTAGCCACCTTCCAGGTGGGGTTTCACTCTGCTACTGAGACAACCGGTTACGCCGAGAACGCCGACGACTAAGATGCGAAAGCAAGAAGCGGGAGCCTAAGAGCTGCGTTCTACAAATTTATTGGAACGAAGGAATTCCGGGTACACAAGTTTGCCTCTTCGAATGACGCCACGGCACACAAATGTTTATGTCCCTAAGGCCCATAACATTGGCAGCCTGGCCGGTGGCGATGGTATTTACTGCCGGGTCTTCTGAGTGCAGCAGTCCGGCAGGCCTCCCAGGTCTTGTACTCTAGGCCTCGCGCAGGAGTGTCGGTCAGGCATAGGGAAATGATATGGGGGGAACAGGCGAACGATTTTGGGCATAAGGCGCAGAATGGGGATGGAGGGATGATACTGGGATAGGGCATTGAAGGTGGAGGGGGGAGGTGAGGGGTGTCTGTAGTAAGCGCCCCTGTGTTCCGTGTTTGTTACCTAGACAGCGGTGGAGTAGGGGTGGAGGGGGGTGTGGGTAGTAGAGCTAGCGCGAGGCTCTGTTGGCATGCTTCAGCTCACTGAATGAGTGCAAGCGCTCCTTCGTGAACCCATGATTAGAGGTCACTTTGCACAGTTTAAACAACCTCGGGGTAAAGGAACGGCTACTTCTCTTACGGGATTCCCGGAGTGCGCAGGCACCCACATCAACACCACACTGCTGGCTGGGGGTGCAACGGGTGAGCCCCAGTAAAACTAAAGCATGGAGATGGACTCGGCCTCGGGCAAAATTTATAAACGCATTAGAGTCTGTAAAATGTACAGGGCTTCCGTGAGGGGGATGGCCATTAGAATGGCGGCTTCCTTTGCAGCCATAGATTCTCTTACTATTAACTAGAGGGGAAGCTAGTGGCGCTGCACCTGAACCTCCATGGGCGCGCAAAGCATCATGGGGCGATGAGCTACTTGGTGCGGGACAGTAGGTTTTTTTTAGGAACACAGAGTAAAGTTACTGAAACGCCCCAATCCATATCCACGGCGCGCTCCGCGCGCAGACCACTTCGGTGTTAAAGTAGTGTGCAAAAGCCATAGTAGCGAGAACGCAACAGCAGACGACGCCAATAAAAGGTCTTTGTTTTCCGAAATGCTGTGGAAAAACCTTTCAAAATGTTTCAGTGGCAACATTTTTTTCAAAAGCATATTTCTTTTTAAAAGTGCGCCTATTGAGCACGAAATGTTAGCTTTTGCGGTCTGCAATGCTTGGCCAATAGCAGAGCAAGCCATCGCTTATTTTGAGCAAATTTTGCATTTACATGCTTTTCTGCTCGTTTGCTACGGTTTGTAGACATGATATTGAATGATAGGACATTCCTGATTATCGAAAAACGTTTGTTTTTTCATTATTTTTTGGCCAAGAGTTGTAGTTCTGCCGTCGGTAGCCCTCCGCCCCATGATACTTAGAGCGCCCATGGTGGTACAGATGGTCTCGAGGAATCTCCATGAAAACTGCCATAGGCGGGACGCCAGCTTTCCCTCTAGTTAATAGTAAGAAAATCTATGTTTGCAGCCTCTGGGTTGTGTCTGAGCGGAGAGGTAATGTGATCAGCAGGGGTGAGGAGTCCGCCGAGGCTGGAATCACTTTATCACCTGTGTAAGCAGCGTCCACTCATGCGGCGCCAACTCGGAGCTGCTATCTCGTTGTAGTGTCTTTCAACCAGCTCTGCTCAGGGCCTGCTCAGAGCCGGTTGATGGGCAGCTTGATGAGCAGCTCCCGATGAAGGAGCCAAAGGATGGATGCTATTGACTTTCTCACGCCTCCAGGACATGGCCGAGATAGAAATTAGCAGTACTACTGCACCAGCAGTAATTTCGAACTAGTCCTACTACGCTGCGGAGGTGAACTATTTTCCATCCGTCTCTCCGATCCGCCGCTGCGTTGGCTCAGTGACTATGGCTCTCGGCTGCTGACCCGAAAGACGCGGGTTAGATCCCGGCCGCAGCGGTTGAATTTCGATGGAGGCGAAATTCTAGAGACCGCTGTACTGTGCGAAGTCAGTGCACAGCAAAGAACCCCGTTTGGCCTAAATCTCCGGAGCCCTTCACTATGGCGTGCCTCATAGCCTGAGTCGCTTTGGAACGTGGAAATCTCCTAAACCAAACCAAGCTCCACGAGAAAATGGCCGTCTCTAAGTGCGCCGTTATCACTGCTGCGTAAATCGAACGAAATTGCAAAAGAAAAAGATTTAAAGAAAAAACACGGCGCAACAACATGTAACCCCAATACCTGCCTCCCAAGTGGTATGCAGGTCACAGCGGCTTTTGCAAAGCTCTCTCGCTGATGTAATAGTTAGCTTTCAAGAAGTGTGGCAATAACAACAGTGATGCTATAAAATTGGAGGACGCTTAAGCTTCGTCTTTAAGAGCGAGACGCGACCGCATTTCGCAGCGTTGCCGAGGTCGGAACGCCATCGCCCGTTCGGCGTGACGCGTAACCCGTTGGACAATTTAAAGAAAGGACGCCTGTCTCAGATATCTCGGCGGACACCCGAACCGGGCCGTGGGGGAATGAAAAAGAAATGAAGAATTGCTTTTAAGGAAAGGAAATGACGCCTGTCTCACATTTCTCTGTGGACACCCGGATCGCGCCGTAAGGGAAGGAAAAATCGATCAATCAATCAATCGCTCGATCGATAAATCATTCAATCAAGCAATCCATCAATCTATCTATCAATCTATCATTAACGCTGTCGCTTTAAAATCTCTTCCCTTACGGCGCGGTTCAGGTGTCCACCGAGATGCGCCATTTCTCGCTCACAGCCAAAGACGCCGACGACACCGGCTTATCTGCGACATGAGCTCCTTAACGCTGTCTCGTTAAAACTTACTTGAAGTTCAAATGAAAAGAAGCAGAGTAACGAAACCAAATATATTATATAAAAAGAGCTATACTCGAACAACATCAATTTTCACCTGTCATGAATGCATAACGTAATTGCGAAATGACCAACCAGAAACTCGTTGGAAACATTAAAAAATTGTGAATTCGATGCAGAATATAGGCCGCCGCGGTGGCTGAGTGGCTAGGGCACTTGACTACTGATCCAGAGTGCTCGTGTTCGAACGCGACCTCGGCGGCCGTGTTTTGATGGCGGCACAACGCTAAAGCGCTCGTGTGCTGTGCGATGTCATTGCAACTTAAAGATCTCCAGGTGGTCGACATTATTCAGGAGCCCTCCACTACAGCACCTCTTTCTTCCTTTCTTCTCTAAGTCTCTTCTTTACCCCTTCCCTCACGGCGCGGTTCAGTTACTGTGACATTTCCTTTCTGCGGAAAGGAAATGCGCAGTACCTGTCTCACAAATCTCAGTGGACAGCTGAACCGCGCCTTAAAAGAAGTGGTGAAGAAGAAACTCAGAGAAGAAAGGAAGGAAGACGTGCCGTAGTGGTTTCTCCACGATTACATAGTTGCAACTGGTAGGTTGATGTGCTAATTCTTTTAAAGTTCTACGAGCTCTTCTTTTTCACCAAAATGCTGTGTGTTATTTAACTGTCAATATTGTTCTCTTGTTTTTATTCATTGATTTTTCAAAATTCACGATTGGTGCTACACTTTTGTCATCATCTTCCCTGGAAACTTCTTTGTTTATTCACCTACACCTTGGCCAATCCCCCCGCGTGGGTATGTGCCATATACCTGGGGTGAAGAAGAAGAAGAAGAAGAAGAAGAAGAGGGCTGAATAATTTCGACCACCTGGGGATCATCAACTGGGCTTGCCTGTGTCTTCCGCGGTTGTTCTTTCCATTGGCGCTTCTTTGCTTGGACGAAGCAACAGTAGTGTGCGCTCTGCTGTGCAGAATTTTCGTCAAGAAACGCAGCGACTCCCGTTCTAATTTCTTTTTCCCGCCCTCAGTCAGTACGACAACAGGGTGAGTTGTTGGGCTAGTTGGTGTTCGGATTTTACAGGCATATTTTTAGCGCAAAGGACGGGACGAGATACAGACAAGCGCCCGTGCTCGTCTTGTCTGTATCTCGTCCCGTCCTTTGCGCTAAAAATATGCCTGTAAAATCAGTCAGTACGACATTGCAACATTACAGGCATTGTGTACTATAATGCACATTAAGCGATTGTCCCGTCTTTGATCTCCAAGTTAACTGGACCCCTTTCCTTCCCTCTTCCAATCTATCAGACTACATACTATTACCACTCCTTTTCCCATCAAAACTTTCCTGTATCCAGTAACTAACCGCCTGTGTCTTGGCCACTCCCTCGTAGTGGGTATGTGCCAGCAACGTCTGAGGCCTTCCTCCCTTCCTTCCTTCCTTCTTTAAGTTGCACTGAGATCGCACATCACACGGGCGCTTTAGCGTTTCGCCTCCATCCAAACGCGGCCGCTGCGGTCGCGTTCGAACCCGAGTACTCCGGGTCAGTAGCCGAACGCCTAATGACTTAGCCACAGCGGCGGGTACCCAAAAATATCGTCAGATCTCGTTTGGGGTTTGCGCACCAAAATAGTGCTTTCGCATCAGTATGCTTGCGCCTACGCTAGCTTCCTCCTTCCTGGCACCTGCCAGACTCACCTCATCTTGTGCGAAAATGATGGTGTGGGACGGCGTCATTGCTTCATCGTGAACTAGGTAGGTAAGTGAAAACTTTATTAATGAGCCTTATGAATGAGTTACTGCCTAGGGTTGGTCTGGCTTTTGATCCCGGGTGGTGGCCAACAGTCCATGACGTGCGGCGACCTCTCCAGCCCACTCTACCAGCCGCCTTTGTGAGGCCGGTTCGGAGCTGGAGACCGCGATCTTCCAACTCTCTTCGTCCGTGAGGTTCCAGCGAGATGATGGTTGGAATTCTCGGCAGAGATATAAAATGTGGTCAATGTTGACTCTCGGAGCCCCACAAAGGGAGCTTTCTAGTCTCTATTGACCTGGGTGCATAAGGGCTAACAAAGCCGGTGAAGGGAATGTGCGAGCCTGGAGCTGTCTCCACGTAGTTGTTCTTTCGAGAGGGAGATGTGTGGTGGGGGATACACGAGTCTTTGCTCCCTATAATAGAGAGTTATTTCATAATAGGTGACGAGCCGGACCCTATCGTTACCCCGGTCTACGGTGTGCCTTGCTCGTTTGACGTACGCTCAAGCAATAGAGTGGGCCACTCCGTTGCCGGGGTTGCCTGCGTGGGCTAGCACCCACACTATTTGAACAGGTCGGGATTCTGTGGGGCAAGAACTCAGAACTTTTCGGGTGGTAGAATGAATCTGTCCCCGTGCAAAATTCGTGATTGCTGTTTTAGAGTCACTCAGAATGAGTGTGGCAGCGATGGAGGAGATGGCAAGCGCTGTGGCTAATCACGGGCGTGACTAATCACTGGCGCAACCTGCACATATTTTTTACTGTGTAAATTGTTTTTTGTACATTACGTTTCCCCCTATGCTGGATGCCTGTCATCTCACCTCTTACATTTTCTTTCTCCATTCGGCCTGCTATACTTTATTTTTGCTGCCCTAGCTCACGCGCTTCAGTATCGATGGCAGATGCCGGGGCTAGCAAAAATTCTTTCCTTCCTTTTTATTATCAATATAATAAACCACTTCTACTACTACGGCGTCACCGTCGGCAGTGATGGCAGAAACCCAAAGATATCGCAAGATCTCTCTCGTGGTTTATGCACCTGAATAGTGCTTCCTCATCAATATGCTTGCGCCTACGCTAGCTTCCTCGTTCATTGCATTAGCCAGACTGACCTCACCTGGTGCGCGTGATACAATTGGAAAGAAAATGAATTAAACAAATTATTCAATCTAATGTTACCGGCATAGTGCTGTAATAGGTGAGAGCTTAGTTTGGCATTAGCGGCTGAGAGGTCTGGGGTAGCAGGCCCATTTTGACGTTTCACACTGCACTTCTAGGTTGGCCGCCTCAAAGGCCCGGTTTGCGTCTGCCTTTGGCCTTCTTCAGCTTGATATATTCGGTTAATAATAATAATTGGTTTTTTGGGGAAAGGAATTGGCGCAGTATCTGTCTCATATATCTTTGGACACCTGAACCGCGCCGTAAGGGAAGGGATAAAGGAGGGAGTGAAAGAAGAAAGGAAGAATAGGTGCCGTAGTGGAGGGCTCTGGAATAATTTCGACCACCTGGGGATCTTTAACGTGCACTGACATCGCACAGCACACGGGCGCCTTAGCATTTTTCCTCCATAAAAACGCAGCCGCCGCGGTCGGGTTCGAACCGTCGAATGCATTCCCGGCATATTTAACGCACTCCAGGGCCCACTTGCATAAAAATAATTGGTTTTTGGGGAAAGGAAATGGCGCAGTATCTGTCTCATATATCGTTGGACACCTGAACCGCGCCCTAACGGAACGGATAAAGGAGGGAGTGAAAGAAGAAAGGAAGAAAAGGTGCCGTAGTGGAGGGCTCCGGAATAATTTCGACCACCTGGGGATCTTTAACGTGCACTGACATCGCACAGCACACGGGTGCCTTAGCGTTTTTCCTCCATAAAAACGCAGCCGCCGCGGTAGGGTTCGAACCCGGGAACTTGCACGAAGGAAATATTCTGGTTGCCAGTGTTGTCTTATTCGCAGTCTAAACCCCCTGTTGGTTTAGAGGAAAGAGAGATTGAACGTGCACTGACATCGCACAGCACAGTGGCGCCTTAGCGTTTCGTCTCCATCGATACGCCGCCGCATAACTGGCTCTTGGACGTGGCCACCTCATTTCTGCTTTGAGGCATGTGACGGTGGTGTGCACTTAACGCGTCACGCGTAACCCGTTGTACGGCTGCCGTTGTGCCCCCTAACTCACCTATACTAAATAGCTTACAAATCAATTTCAGCTTTCGCAGTAAGACCACTGCTTGTGCCTAGAATACGAGAACAGCCGATGATTATAAACACACGTGTCGCACAGGGTGCGTCAACGCTGGGTGCTCTTGAGTTACATAACCAAAGTTATTCATGAATGTCTTTTTTAGATAGAAACTTTCTGCTAATATTCCTTCTATTATGCATTAGATAAAAACACTGACCAACACGCAGCATTTCTGTAGCCGGTTCATCTATGCGTACCACACATTAGAGCACAAATATATGGTTACTTGTGTAAAAGCTTGAGCTTGAGATACTTGAGTAAATTAGTAGCCGAGCTAACACGCCTGTGTGATCTGTGATGTCAGTGCACGTAAAAATCCCCAGGTGCTCGAAATTATTCCGAAGCCCTCCACTACGGCGCCTCTTCCTTCCTTTTGTCTTTCACCCCTCATTTATCCCTTCCCTTACGGCGTGGTTCAAGTGCCCGCCGTTGCATGAGACAGATACTGCGCTATTTTCTTTTTCAAAAACCAATATTGTTATTATAATTCATGTTAAAATAGGCTTAGTTTAATTCCACCTTTGAGGCGAAGGGACAGATCAGCTGTGAAGCTTTACAGTATTCGATACAGCGTCCGCGTGGAGTAGGCTAATCTGGATTGCAATTACGAAGACCGCATTGTCCAGAAAAGGGCATTTACGAGAAATGAACTTGATAACATTCTCATCGGACAGGAGGCGAACGCCCGTAGAGACAAGGCAGGTAGTCTGGGTTCTGCACAGCACGAAATAAAATGAACAAGGGACGCGAAGGGAGCCTCTGTCCGCTTGGCAACTTACACCATGTAGAAACGTTGGCTGGCGCAACCTGTCGGTAACTTCTTCACCCCACATCATATGAAATTAGACAACCCAAATGCCGTTTCTTGGCGGCATCTGGGGACGAACACATTTCCAAACCTCTATTGATTACGCCTCATACACATAACATTATACGCCGACACATGTCCCTGGTGCCAGGCCCGCCCTATAGTATACGCTCTTCCACATTTCGTGAATTCAATAGTTCCCAACTGCACATACTATGCCAGTGCCGACTGTGACGACATTATCTGTTAGAGAAATCCGTATGCTGCTGATTAACAGCAGCAATGCAGACTACCAAGCACTAAGGAGACACGGACCCCACAAACGCCGGCTGGCAACAACTCAATTGCAAAGTGCCGGTGCCCATATATTTAGCTGGCTCACTGTAACGACGAGTGTTATGTGCACCATTGCTTTATAATAGTGCAAAAACGCTAAAAAAGTGAAGAGTAGTAAGCAATGAACATGAACTGATTCACTGAATCTGTCCATTATCTCGATCTTTTCGCAAATATTTTCCATCAAAAGGTGATCAAAAGAAAACAAGGGCAGTCGTCGCCTGAGATAGCTAAAGGCCAGCGCCCTTGTGCGCACATATTTACTTGTAAACAGAGTTAAATGACAAAAGAAAAGAAACCAGCGAGTCTTTACCATGACCAAGCCGATCAGTCGTGCGACAAGACGCATCATGGAAAGCCTTTTAAAAGTGCAATTTTATTTCGTGATAGGCGGAAAATTTAAAGTGAAATTCTGACTTCTAGCAGCTTCTGCGGGTTAAATTACACAGAGCGTTTCACCTAAGACTGCACAATTTTTAAAAATAGGCGTTTTGGGCATGAAGGGTGCTTCTTTCTTCATAGCCTTCTGAGCAGCGTCGTACAAAAGAAGAGAGCTCAGACGTACTGACAAGCAGGCTGGTTAACTAATATTGAATAGTTAACTTTTGAGTATTGCTGTTAGGTTCTTTAATTATAGAGAGGAGTGTGCCCACCGCAAGTAATATGCATACCAGTTGGTAGAATGTCGAAAATGCGGTTGCCCTCGGCGCTGTGGCCATCAAATCTTGCATATTTCCACGAGTCACATGCTCTGGACATGTTGCTTTGCCTGCAAGCTTCTCGAAAGCGCATATATTTTGGCGCGATGTAGCCAAAATATGCTGGGACGAAGTGCGAGTGTAGCCGCGTTTCCGAAATTCGAAAAACTGATATAGAGACTACTTAGGATGGGCTACACGCCTTTCAACAATTAAAGAGCCTAACTGTAAGAACTTAAAATTAACTATTCAGT